>CAJQUW010011097.1:0-285253 GCA_907163375.1 Prostheceraeus crozeri
TAATCTATTTCTTTGTTGTTCTCACATATCTTTGTTCTATCTTACGACTGCATTGATCCATGATTTTCAAATGCTTGATAAACACTAGTGTCATGAAATGCTATGGTATTTTCCATGATATGCTAAATGTCATTTAATGCACAATGAGCTTATTAGATATGTGGAGGAAAAGCCAACCGCAA
The DNA here is from genome assembly GCA_907163375.1 of Prostheceraeus crozeri. NCBI lineage: Eukaryota > Metazoa > Platyhelminthes > Polycladida > Euryleptidae > Prostheceraeus > Prostheceraeus crozeri. The sequence goes on from CAJQUW010011097.1 coordinate 183, forward strand.
CCTCTGAAGATATGAAGGCGAAGTTGGCGCTTCTTTTTCCTCTACGTCCAGTTTCCACAACGACGATGATGCGCCATCTTGATGGAAGCCTCATATCCTTGAAACTTCTTCGAACGGTAACTTTTAACTGGAACATCAACGAAGTCAAAGAAGAGAGGGCATCATACGCAAGGTGGATGATGCAGGCCGGTGTGGATGATATACACGGACGAATGTGGGTTCAACATATGCGGTTCGATCACAGGGGCGATCACTGTGTGGAGCTACAGCTGTTGGAATCGTGAATGGTAAACATGGACAAAATCTGACTGTGTGTTTGGCCATGGTCTTGTGCACTACTGCTGTGTAGCAGGTGGAATGACACAGGAAAAAGTACGCACCTTATTAAGTGATGTAATCAGTCTGCTAGATGAAGAGAACGTCACCATCATCCATGACCATGCACCCTCGCATAGGAACCCTCCATTTTTGAAAGATCAGCATCCAGTAGTGTGTCTTCCGCGGTATTCCTCTTTCATTAATCCCACTGAGCCATCCATCTCTTGCTTGAAAACTGCTGTCAAAAGGCATTTGTCGGAGCCATCTGTTCAGCAAACTCTCTGCGATTAGGAATGCATGAATAGAACCCTACATCAATATGGACTTGGTCTTCTTCTCTCAACATGTTGATGGTGTGACAGTTGAGAAATGCATCCAATGGCATCGTCACTCAATGAGTTATATTCCAAAATGCTTTGGAGAGCAAGATATTTTTTTCCTAATTTTTCCTATTATATTTTTTCCTAACTTCACAGTCTCGGTTGAACGTGTCGTTGCAGTGGACCGCCTGTGGAAGTCTCTCTATCGGTGAGGTTTCGTTCTGTACTTGAGCATTTCGTGTTTTATGTATTACTTTTATTGTTCTGTAGCTAGTAGTATCTTAATATGTTTTAGTTTGTTGGTAGAGTGTAGTGGACAGTAGCGTGACTTGTGACCTTGGCGTCAGTAGAGTGGCGTGTTTTTAAGTAATTTGTGTTTATCAGTGATTGTGCATGTTTGCCAGCTTGTCTTGTTCACTCTCAACTTGTCGTGCTTGAGGAAGGGTGGATCACCCGAAAGCTTGCCAATAAAGAAATTTCGAAGAGAACTATACCAGTGAAGAATGTTTTACTTTATGCTAACTTCTTTCTCGAGAATAAGGAACAATGTATGCTATGTCTGTTGTTAGAATAGAATAGAGAATCTTTAATCACGGCAACAAGTTGCATGTGGCTAAAAATTTGCTAAATGGAAGAAATGGAGTGGGGCTTTGTGCAACACTGGCCGTTTCTACTTCAATCGTTAATTGACAAGATTGTGCAGATTGAATAGCCTCATTAGAAAGTTTAGTCCTTTGTTGATGTTTTGGACATCCGTGCTATCTCCAGGTGTTCATATCATCAAAAAGGATTCAATCTAGTGTTGTGTAATTGAAAGATTTGCCACTTATTGTTTATCGTTGATGGGACAGTTCTGGACAGCAACGAAAGATTAACAAGATTAACCAAATCAGGAGAAAATGGTTTATTAACATAAGGACACATTTATTGTGCATGGATTAAAATTTTAGTTTTCAAATTTAAATGGTTGATAATCGCTGTTAAAATTCAAACCAAGGAGATGGTAGAATGCATCTCAAATTTTTTTCAAAATGCATCTTCGGTTTTCTCTTCCGCTAAAATGCATTTCGGTGTGAAATTGTGGTTCAGTCAATTCATACAATAGCTTATGTCTGTTGTTAGAATATTATGGAAGGTCTTTATTCACAGCAACAAGTTGCATGCAACTAAAAATTTGTCAAATGGAAGGAAATTGAGTGGGGCATTTTGGATTAAAACACTTTGTGCAATCTTCCCACTTGGCTTAAACGATAGACCATGGGGTTTTGGTTGTGTTTCCAACGGTTCCTTACATAAGGAGTACTTCTCTTCTCTTGTTCTTAGAACACCTATAGAGGTCATGTGATTCACGTAAAAGAAAAATGCGTCAACCACCTGCTTAGAATCTCTCTATGAATAGAAATGAATTATATTAGTACGAGTGCTACGAATTTATATATCATTTTAAAATCTCTAAGTCGTGCTACACTTACGGAAAATTTTTTCTTTCACTCTGAGCAAGCCTGGAACCTGCTCGTATCTAGCTGAATCCTTCTGTTCAAGATTCTTGAAAGTCGAGGATTTGGTTGAGAAGGTCGACAGGGAAGTTATTATTATCCCCTTAGAGTGCAAAAGAGAAATAGATCTCTTAAACGTTTCTTCCATTTTCGCTGATTTCCATGTTAGCAGCATGTTGCCTAATTCAATTCGTAGTAAAAGTCAGCTACAGGTATACTACAAATACACCGCCCTATATTAATTTTCGCCCTATTGGGCGGAAACTTCTCCATTACAACCAAGTTTTAAGGAATATTTCAATCGATGAAGTCAGAGAATTCATTAGCAAGCCTTGTCTTTGTTCCAATTTTATCTTCTGCTGCAAGCCCGCTTCACACGCGGTAACTGGTGATTTGAGTATTATTTCCAACCCTAAACTCAGGAACTTAATGGCAAAGGGTACCAATTATAGAGAGCCTATTCACAAGTCGTGGGATTTTGTTAAAGTCAACCTTAAAAATTCATTAGTTACTTAGTTACCTATATTAAAAAGTCCTGTAGGAAGAACGCCAGCGGTGGGCAACCAAGTTGGGATAGCGGGCCACAAGGAATGCCTCGCGAAAGGACTCGCGGGTCTCCAATTTTAAAAGGCAGTAGTATAGGCTTATTATTCCTTTATTCCGTACTTTTAAGTGTACATATGGGCTGCTGTACCGCAGTCTATGTGCACAAATAGTGGTCGTATTACACAACAAAATTTTACATGTAAATGTATACAACAGTATTGTACGCAACTAATTTGTTTAATAGTAAGAAATCATAATTTGCTTTCTACAATTCATGTGAGTACTGAAGAGCAAATAGGACGATAACAAATCATGAAAGCTTTTCTTTTGTGTAATTAAACGGTAATTTGACTTTTTTGGTGATTTGACTATGGCTCTTCCCTGATGGCTCCGTCTTATTTTTGTTTCTTCTGTTTCTTGATTTTCATCATTTATAATTTTGGTTAGCTTCTCGTCATGTTTCATGCCGAGTTCTCATTTTAGTTTATAGTTATAAGCAAAATTGATAATAAGTTTTAAATTATTTCGGTCGGCTATCTTGAAAGTTGGGACGCATCAGAACACCTATATTGAACACAACATTTTTTTAACAAAATTGTTTTTTACGCAGTTGAGGAACCAACTATCTTTTTAAGACTAATTAATGCTGAAGTAATGCACTTGAAAAGTTGATTTTATAGCCCTGTTGTATCATTTGTTACTAAGCTTGCTTTTAACCCTTACTTTACCATGGGGCGTCTACACACCCCAAGACGTCGGATTTTTTGTGTATTTCTTTAACTGGACAAAGTCCGACGATGACCTCCCAGTTTATCCTTGAGGTGAGTATCACTAAAAAGTTACAGTTATAAACTTTTTGAAGTAGGAAGTCATTTCGCGGTGAAAATGTTTTTCAAAAAATGTAGCGTTGTTTACCATGGGGTGTACCACACCCCAAATATATTTTTGGTAACGAACAACAATGGAGGTTTATGATTGTTTTCTGAATGATCCTAAAATAAAATTGGTGTATTCAATTTTCTACAGTCAACAACGTGGACATTTTATGATAGCGTGTTCAGCACACACGGTCGTTTGACAAAAAACACATCTTTTCTAGATTTTCTGTCACGTTCTCTTGGACAATGATCGCATCGCCTTTGTTTCGGTACCGGTTGGATGATAGGCCTCATTTGGCAACCTTGCCGGCTCAAGTGCGTTACCCTCTCAGCAACCAATAAGAGACTTTGACAATTGAAGTAGAAAGCGTTTTCGAACTTGTCCACTTCTTTGTTCATATTCTGGATGCATGTAGAGGAACAAAACCAGTGCGTTGTGCGAGCAGATGTTCAGCAAATTCATGAACAAAGTCAGAGGCCAATGATTGCTTTTTCGAATGCAGTTATATTTTCGCACCAGTTGGTACAGTGTGTCCACACTGCACTTTCCTTTATTGTAATCAAGAATGATTTGAGGTTTTCTTGACTCATCACTTGAAATGTCGATGTCGTGATGGTTGGTCGACAGATGAATGTCTGCTTTATTTTTCTTCGGGACGTAGGAAACAATTGTTTTGCTTTGTGTTGAAATCCGAATACATTGGTAAATTGTTGCCTAGTTGAATCAGGCATCATTTCCGAAGGTAATTCGGTTTTATTACGTTTTATTATTTGAATCACATAAAACCCATAACTTTATTCCATAGCGGCCTGGTTTTGAAGGGATGAACATTTTAAAAGGACAGCGCCCTCGGAAACTGACAAGCTGTTCGTCTACAGTCAATTCAGATCCAGGTGAATAGTTAGCTCGAAATTTAGTCACAATTTCTTCGAAAATACGGCGCAAAGGTGCAAATTTGTCTTGAGAATTTCTTTCACTCCGGCAATCAAATCGAAGATAACGTAGAAGTTGAGTGAACCGATTTCTGGCCATGGAATCATTGAATATTGGCCTTCCCTCGGCCGCACTCCAGAGGTCAGCCAGTCGTGTTTTGCTCTCATGCAAAGCGCCAGCAAAAAGCAACAGACCGAAAAAAGTATATAGTTCTTCTACACTTGTTTCTTTCCAAGTATGTGTATGCTCGCTAGCTTCCTTATTGGTGCATTCAGCTATCTTTTGAACAAGACTGGGAGAAATGAATAATTTGAAGGCTTCCTCAGGTGATGAACCGCAGTGTCTTTGAGCATGCTTAGGACCACTTTGATTTCGAATGATATTATGAATTCTTGCCCTTCCTCCTTGTTGTAGTGGTTTGCGGTACCACTTCATAGAGCCACTGCGAGATTTCATCGTATTGTAATCTTCATGGATTTCGGCCACCATGGATTCAATTATCCTATCAGTGTCGTCTACGCTATCTTCGTCAGAATGATCAGATACTGTTGTTGGGTTATCGATGACTATGTCATCAACATCACTATCCAGAGTTTCGTCGCCTTCGTAGTCGTCATCTGATGAGATCTGCTGTAGCAGTCTTTCTAATGCTTCTTCAACTCCGTAACTTTTCTCTCCAGTACTTGACGTGTAGCATCCTGAAAAACAAAAGAACTAGCATGTAATTTCAATCAAATGTACAGGAGAAATGAAAAATGCAGACAAGTTAGATATAGACAATAAATTGCTACGACTCTATGATAAGATTCATGGTATAGTGGTTAGAGCTACAGACCATGAAGTAGCATGACACAGGGACGAGTTCTGAGTCGACCTACCTTTCCCTTATATTATTTCTAATCTAAAATCATTTTTCTCAATTACAAATGTAAGAGTCAGGTATGTGTATAGTTCAGATGCGTCTGTTTACACTTCGAAAGATCAAAATTTCAGGATTAGAAAGATCTGTCGTTACTTCAGTCGATTATCCTATATATAGTCACTTAGTTTTTCAAGATAAATTAGAGTTTCCTGATACTTCGTACAGTAAATACCATTATAGTGAGAACTCAATAAATTCATACTCTCTTTTTCTTGACATATCCACCGCTATAAACAGACAAATTTTTCACAAATCGCTTTAGAAAGAGAACGTATGCAGGTGATATAATGCCAGTCAGCAGGCGAAGGATTTTCCGAAACGGTGATTAAATTTAATCCAATTAAAACAAAAACTTGCGAAAATTGACTGCTTTATTCGTGCTTCTAGCACTATTTAACAGTGTACGAAAATCTTTTGGTATGAAAATATTGCTAAGATTGATTAAAAGCATTTACAACAACCGATTGTGAATTGGGGTGGATCGCACCCCATGGTAAACCATGTTACTACTTTTCTTGGCAAAGTAAGGGTTAACGGATATGCTTATTTCCAGAAAATCAAGAAGATAATCGGTGGCGGGGATTTCTGAAGTAAATTGAACATCACTGTCTATAGAGTTAAAAGTATCGAGGAATATTTTCATCAAATCTTTATTTTCGGGAAATGGTCCCATGTTGATATCATCAATATATCTTTGAAAAATGATTGGGACAATACTGTGTTTTACTTTTGCTATATCAAGGTCTTTATTCTCCATGTTATTCATGTGAATCATGCGGAGCGGCGGAGAAAAGTATGTTCCAATAGGGCAACCTTTTATTTGCAAGTACGTGTGTGTTTTATTGTTATGCGTTATTTCATAGTTGTAAACTATGAATTTCAGAAAGTCAATTAGATCCATGCTATTCCAGTAGTGGCTCGCAAAATCTCCTATGCCTTTCAGACCACTTTCGATTAAAATACTTGGACAACAGTCAATTACGTCTATAGAGACAAAAACGCAATTGTTCATATTATTTAACTATTGCTGTTATTTTTAGGGCATTCAACCACTGCGTCAGTACTATTCAAATGTGATGGAGCAGATTTTGCTGATTGACTTACAATATGATTCTGGTAAGCTAATCTACTCTTTGGTTAGGAGCATCTATTGTCGATGCTTCTGGGAGAAAATGATGGAATCCATTCACCTTTTTCTTTTGCTCTTTTTTGTTAATTTGAAAAGCTGCTGGATGAATACAGGTAGTATGCATTTTTTCATGATCAATTCTTTGTAATTTACCACATCTTCCGCGAGATAAAAGGTTAGCTTCATTTTCAATGCATGACGTTTTTGAGTTGATACGAGTACCGTATTACAGCTTTTTTCTTTCAGCGCTGAGAGAAGGACGTGCTCGACAGTATTTTAATTCGCGTGAGCTATGCGAGTACAACCCATCCTCTCCATACATTCCTGCCCCCTCACATGCCCAATCTAGGTTTTCTACAGCTGCTACACACAAGAACATCTGGATGACTGCATTCCTTTTTCCCTTGGACTTCAGTTCTGCTATATTCTGATAGCCGTAAAATTTCTAATGTGATCTCAGTTTAGCGAATACAGGTGCGAGTATGTTTTTGATTTTTTCACTGCTCTTCTGCAAGTTGAAGTCTGGCTCATTTAATTCCCTGTGTATTTTCATTATCTGGTTTTTTCCTTTTTGTCCCTTATTTGTCTGCGTCATGCTCCATTTGTCTTTGTCGATTTTCAGTTCAAGCAAATATACGCTTACTTGTTAATTTACTTTTGCATGTGTATATACTTTGTGTGCGTTCAGTTATACTATTTTCATTACTTTTACCTACTACTTAAAAATACTGCACTCTGATTGGTTCTTCTACTGACAATGCATTTTTGTGTACTTTCGTCTCAACGGTGTCAATTATGACAGCTATGTCAGCCGCAATGTAAGCATCAAACTAAATTTAGTTCCTCACGCTCAACTTGCGAAACTCTTTCGTTTCCACCGTTTCACATGTCTGTTTTACAAAATGTTCAACCAGAAACACGTGGGTTCAGTTGTCACACTGCGATGACAGACGATTTCGAATTTACCACGCCTTTAAACATTGTTAGCAGAAATTTATTTTATGGAGCTGATTTCAAAAATCATTATATATTCAAAATGACTTTTTCATGTGCTTTTCATTAGTTAAAAGGACTTTTGGAGCATAGAGTAAGTATATTTAGATAGTGGTAACTCAGAATTTATTAAATCCCCAATGTGTATACACTTTCGATTTTATAAAATAAACTTGACACGAAGCCCAGCACCACAAGTGAGATAAGCAAATTTGTGCACTTTTGGAGATTTATGCACGAATTTGACTTTTTCTGACAGCAATACAGAAGAAAGAAAAGTAATTTACAAATCCTCCATATCATGATAACCCTGAAAAGTAGCATGGTTTACTATATATACTAGCAATTTGATGGCTTACCATTGCTTTAAAGCTCATGCCTTACTTACTATGATAAGATTATTTTCTTAAACATGATCATATCACACACTACCTGCCACTGAAAGAGCAAAGGCATCATTATAAAAAATGATCTTTAATAGGTGTAAATGGGTCAACATTACTATTAAGCACAATTCAGATTCAAGAAAAGACGTTTTGTGAATCAGAAAATCATGCCGCGGAAAAATGAATTGAAAACATAACATCTCAGCCAAGAAGCTTTCAACTTTTCCTTGAAGACTTCCAGGGACTTGCATTATAAAGCAGCTCATGAAATTTCCTGATCAGCAGATTAATTTCCGCTTAATTATGATGTTTGTTAGCAAATCTTCATTCCTTTGATATCCAACTTGTTTCACACTACTTACAAAAGGGGACATCATCTCGGTAGTAAATAAATACAGGAACAATTTGAATAATTTTAGCTTTTTAAAAACTGCTCCAATAATTTTTTGGACAGCAGGAACGTAATCTCCACAAAAAACTGAAACTTTTGTTATAAAACTTCTCACTGTATACTTGTTTGAGTTGACACTCTACATATCTATACTTGCTCTATCTTTTAGAGTTTCCTCTCTATCAAATTCCTACTCTTTGATAACAATCAACATTCGGCTGATATAGCAATCAACACGTTCCTGTCCATGTCGCGAAATATTATCTTGCAGACAATGAGTGAAAAAGAAAGATATCGACAAAAGATCTAAAACATTCCTCAGCAATGAAGGCTCCTATAGATTACTATCTCTTGGACTTTAGCAGCTGTTATCATAGTTGGTTTGGAATATATAGCACTACGTTTGCACGTTATGCATAAGTCACTCAAAATGAAAGTAAGTTGGATTTTGATCATTTCAAATTATTCACTCACATATTCACTTGAATTGGTTGTACTTATGTTAACAGCTGATCTGTCTAATAACGAGTGATAAGAATACGCGCAGACAGTAAATCTTTGAGCAAGTATGCATACCGTTACAAATGTGATTTTCAGCATTGAGTCCGAGGATCTCCAGATTTACAAAATCTTGTGGGATTCCGAGATTTCAATCCCTACACTGTAAATCGCTGGATACCACAATTACATGCAATTTAAAACTAACATCTGATTCGAGATTCTCGCATGCCGGCAGAGATCTGGTATGTTATTCATACCACATCACACTTACTTTCGTATGTTATTGGTATGTAGCGACACGAACTATTCTATCTGTTATTGGCTATATATGTTAGTAACTATTTCCAGTAATATCAGTCGTGAATATTTCTTTGTGACAGTGTGATATTTAATTATTTTAATATTAATTAATATTTAAATTTAATTACTTATAAATTAGATTATAATTTTTTGAATTTTATGCTCCACGAGATTGTCGTCGTAGCCACTTGTCTAGCAACTTTAACAGGACGCTTAGTTAGCTCTACTTTATGAATTAAGTTGATTAACATCAACTAATTCAAACGATATCTTTCGTGCAACCATGCTGACTTACATATCTGAAACATAACTATTTTTCGTTCATGAATTATAATGTGTTTTTAATTCGGATTGATAATATGCTTAATTTCAAAATTACGTAATGCATAACTGTTGATGGTAGAATACTATTTGATTATTTATGAAATGCCTCAGACTTACTTGTATTAAAATCGAATTCAGTATTGTAAGTTTGACTCTTGAATGTCATTATCTCGCTACTTACAAAACAGTAGTAACATTAGTGTGATCTTTATTGACAAAAGGCCTTAGATCAACATACTTTAGACATGATTGATGTTTTACTTCAACATTGTGATGGTATGACTTTCGTTTTTGTAAAGCATACCACACTTGAAATAACACACGAAAAGCATACAAATATATACAAAAATATACGAAAAAATATATTTTGGTATGCACCCTTCGTTTGTGATTGGTATTGAGCGATTTACAGTGTAATTGTGATCTGTTTGAGTATCACAATGGCATGCACTTGGCACAGAATGAAATAATTAAGTGTAACTGACAAAGCAGTTCATCAGGTTTCTTGAAGAACTTCTAGAGAGCAATTTTGAATAGATCTTTATTGTATCTTTCGAAAACGGATGAAATCACACTTGGAGTTCTCCTTCACGATCCTGTTTTGTTCATTTGTCACACGTTTTGTCCCCTTCAGGTCCTCTTCGTCTTCGCTCTCATCGTCGCCTGCGCAGTCGCTGCACCTGACCATCTCCCCGAACCACTGATGTTGAGGGCTGCCAGCAAAATGATGGTACAACAAGGATACGCCGCACTCGACTGGAGATGTTTCACTGGATGTGGTCTCAGTGCTGCTGATTGCTTCGTCGCCTCTCAATGCTACCTGGTAGAGGGAGGCACAAAGATCGCTGCTTGTTATATTGAAGAATGTGGCATCAAAAGTGGAAGTTGTATCGTTGGATGTTTGGCTGGAGCCGAAGGTGTGCAAATCGAATAAAATGCTGTCAAGGAGACTTTTGTGTGAAAGTGTCAAATAAAGTGGCAAAACACTGCATCGATGTTTTCATATCTCAATTAACACCATTAGTATTAGTGCTCAACACGGAATTACACGATAATTCGAAGTCTTGATTCTCGGGAAATAGATCCGGGAACTGCCGGAAGATTTCGAGACATGTTGAGCTCATCGAATATGTGGAAAAACCGAGTCGTATATAGTTTGTGTTAACAGCATTCATCGTATAGACAATCAAGAATTGCAGCCATTGAGTCATCCAATAATAGGCACGTGAAGATAATTTTCTCTATGTTATTCAGATTCGTCTGCAATCCGCAAATTCTGATAAGTCGCACAGAGAGCTTCACATACAGTGCTAGAGTGTTAGTATATGTGCATTTTCTATTTAAATAGAATATTTCATGTAATTTGGATTGGAAAAGCACTTTACGATGTTGAGTGATGTGTGAGATATCTCGCAGGCTTCGAATAAAGTTTTAGTTGTATATGCATTTGAAATGCAATTGAATATTTTTTCCAATAGTTATTATATTTATTTGGGACTATCTGAATAAGGCATTGCAGTTCTTGTCAATTTCATAGATGCACCCATGAAAAAAGCGGCATTTTCGATTTAAATCAATTATTCATCCAAAATAAGAAACTTTTCACTTACTTCAATCATAGAAATGCAAGACATGACAAGTTTTTCACCAAATGCTGGTAACAAATACGACCTCTGTTCGCATCGATTATCAGCTTGAGTTCTAGGGGCATGATCTAATTAGCTCACGTTCGATCTTTCTTGGTTTCATTTGAGTGGATCTGAAATAGTGACCAACATCATTCACTTGCCCATATATTCACACCTGTTGTCGATGCATAATCGATGCTACAAATCTCTTGTAAGGTGTGAAGATGTCATTCTTCGATAGTTCACTTTCGATCTCTCAAATCAATAATAATAGCGTTTTTCGTGGAATATTTTTGTTTTCGTGTCGTACAAAGTCAGAATGGGTCAGATGTCAGCTTGCGTGCTTTATTAAATACACAGTGCATCCGGTTTCATTGAATGTTCTCGAAACACAATCTAACTGTTGGAATATGTTGCATTCATGAAAACTAAAAAACAACCACCTTTCAGCAAGTATATCACGCAGTGTCCTATGATTGAAAAATCAGAGCAAAAACTCTAATTTATCATTTTCCTTTGCCAATTATTCGAAAGTCTTATCATTAAGCCTTAATTCAGTACTTTCTTCAAATCGTTCATGAACAGATATTTCTGCGGGGATATGTAGCCTAGAATGCGTAAAAAGTTGTATGAGCTTTGTGGAACATTTCCTCTAAATGATGTTAATAATAAGTGTGTCGCAACAAAGATACCTAAGGCCTTATCACCATGAGTTGTCCACCGCTGTTAACATGACGGGTGATTGCATTCCATGATAGAATTGCAGTTGATGTAATGCCCACAGAATTAGATTGTTTAATCGTATCACTTTGCTAGAAGTGCAAACTGATTCAAACAGATGGCACATGCAGGAACTTAATAAGTGGGCAAAAAGAAATTTTTAATACCTTACAGAGATAGGAAAAATAGTCGTGCGTCGCTTGCGGATTGCTTTGAATTCCTTCAAAATGCTCCGATCGCCACGACTCTTTCAGATTCGAAGAATTCAGATCATTGCGCGAAAGTTTTCTCGATAATGTTGGGCCCACCGATCATTTCAAAAAAAGTTAGCAGGCGTATGAAAAAACGTTCACAATCTTCTCTGTAGAACTTGACATGGACTGTGTCTCTTTGTTGTGTGATCCGGTTGATAACAGTCAATGAAACTTTGCACAATTTGGCGTGTTTAATGTTGAACTGGCTGCTCATTGTTCGATTGCTACGGTATTTAGTCAAGAGATTGTGCCATTTCAATAACGTTACATGTTCCAATGCTTCCCTTCCGGTCAAACGGAAGAAGAGACGACCTGTCTAATTCTGTGGTAATGTCATTGTCAAATTAAATTGATAGAGACAAACAATCATATGAAATCACAATTGCTATAGATATTGCACTCCCTCCCCCATATGAACGACACACTTATTCAAAACAGTCGATTTAGTCAACAAAAGGAAGCAGTCACATGCATACACCGCATGCCACGAAAGATGTAGTGAGACCCTAACACAAGTACAAAGCTGAAGTTTCTCCAGAGATTCGCTCTCTTCTCTACTCTTTCATTGAACTCGCGAATATAACTCAGAGTCAACTGCATCACGTCAACTCACAAAGCCATTGTAACACAGAACATACGTGACAAGCTTTTCCATGACAAAAATTGATAAAAAAGAATCAAAGTCTTGAAAATTCAGATTTCATTTTCACTGCCGGTACGTGCTCTGTGCAAAGGACCATAACTCAACTCAGATGAACTATTTGCAGTTTGCCGAAATGAAAACAGTCTTCATTGTATGTTGATTACAAATTCTGTGCATCACTATTCATGTGTTTATATGACACAAAATATGAATCGCGACAACAGATGTATCAAAAGGTGTTCTGTTATCTATTCAGATTGACTGAATTTCATAGATGTCCTAGACGACACATAATTACGACAGATCGAGTAACAGTCCCCCTACGAGCTCTAATTACCGCCTGTCTGACTATAGACCATCTGATCCGGGAATAACTTTCACCACACGACCCAGCGGCCACTTCCATCCATGAGAATCTTCGTGTAGCACCACGAAATCGTGAACTGCAATGTTCCTACACTGAGTATACACAATTTCTGCCTTAGCAGAGTCAAATATTCATTCTTATCTCTTTATAAAATCATTGATTGATGTTTCCACTTACGACGATACTTTGCATAATTACAAAGACACGTGGAGGAACACGTGAGGTTCCAAAAGCAGATTGAAGATGATTTGGCATCAGAGGTTCTATCTAAATCTGACGGAATTTCACTGAACACCGCAAGAAGTGTGCTATTTATAAGATATTCAACTTCAGCCGTAAAAGTCAAGAGACTTTCATAGTTAAGAACTTGGTTACCAACTAAAAATGCGAAAGATTTTCTTCACTGATTTAATAGAACTTTCCCATACGCCATCCACATGGCTAGCAGCAGAAGGTCGAAATGCCAATCAACATTCTTGTGTTTTTCAAGTACTCATCAGCTACTTGAAAATCTCTTCTTTCAGCTCTTTCTTCAGAATAGCTTCGGCTCCTACAAAATTTCTTCTTTTGTCGCTATAGACCTCACATGGATTACCTCGTTTACTTATGAACCTTCTGAATGCATTGATAAAGAACTCAGCGTCCAACTGATGCGAAATCTCGATGTGAACAGTTCTTAAAGGGAGACAGGTGAATATACAACCACAGCGCTTCACCTGCCCGCATATCGCCAAATCTTGTATGGCAACTCTGGAAAATGGTGCCTCATTAACAACTGTTCCAGTCTCAGGAAGATCTGCCATTTTTTTGATCTATAGTGCTACACGAAGATTGTCATGGATGGAAGTGGCCGCTGGGTCGTGTGGTGAAAGTTATTCCCGGATCAGATGGTCTGTAGTCAGACAGGCGGTAATTAGAGCTCGTAGGGGGACTGTTACTCGATCTGTCGTAATTATGTGTCGTCTAGGACATCTATGAAATTCAGTCAATCTGAATAGATAACAGAACACCTTTTGATACATCTGTTGTCGCGATTCATATTTTGTGTCATATAAACACATGAATAGTGATGCACAGAATTTGTAATCAACATACAATGAAGACTGTTTTCATTTCGGCAAACTGCAAATAGTTCATCTGAGTTGAGTTATGGGCTTATGCACAGAGCACGTACCGGCAGTGAAAATGAAATCTAAATTTTCAAGACTTTGAGGAGGAGTGCAATATCTATGGCAATTGTGATTTCATATGATTGTTTGTCTCTATCAATTTAATTTGACAATGACATCACAATGGCCATCATGCTAACAACGGGTTGGACCGGGCCAACCTGATTACTGATTGATCTAATATGATGCTGACAAGCCAATCTACTTTTTGGGTAAGAGTATTTATTGTTGATACTATTGGGCTGAAAGGCTACAATCCATTCACCTGATCTGTCATGTTAATTTGAAAAGCTGCCGGATGACTGCCGGCAGTAAGCAATTTTTGCGATCAGTTCTTTGTAATTTGCCATATCTTCCGCGAGATAAATGGTTTGTTTATTTTTCATTTGGTGATGTTTTTGAGTTGTTACGAATATTACATGTATTTTTCTTTTCATGAAATCGCAATGTCATTTTTGTTTTTGGTGATAATAATAATAATATATTTTACCACAAAATCTACACAATGTGTAATCAGAGTGGGGGTACAGATAAGAGGTTACAGGAGTCATAAAAGAGTGAAAAAGAAGGTTTTCAATGCTTTCTTGAAGCTGCGAGGGTTTGTTTCATTCCTCAAATGTAGAGGGAGCGAATTCCATAATGAGGGTCCAACGAATTGAAAGGCGCCCCTGGCACCAGCTGTTCTTGATAATGGTTGATGGAGTAAGGGGCGTCCCTCAACCTCATTGACATGAACGATGCAGAGGATGCAGCAGGAGTCAACAGATCTTTAAGGTTAGTAATTGCCGTAAATACAATTGTGCACTAGGCCACACACTTTGAATCGTACGCGGAGTCGCACAGGTAACCAATGAAGGCTTCGGAGAGTTTCAGAAATGTGAGCACGTTTCGGAAGTCGACGCACAAATCTGGCACAGGCATTTTGAACATTTTGGAGTCGAAGTATGTTTGAAGTCTTACAACCTGCATAGATGACATTGCAGTAGTCCAACAACGTGAATACAAAGGAACAAATAAAAGTGTTGGCGTGATGGGGCCTATTACCGGTCTCAACACCTTAGGAATCGTTTTTGCAACTTATTATGAGCACTATTTAGACTATTCTGCAGTGTCGGTACGTTATAATCGCACAATTGTAATTCTAGAAATCGTCATGAACAACAAGATGAAGAGAGTGGTCGTCCACCTCACTCGGGCTAGACCTGACCAGCAGGGATCACGTTAGTAACAAATGCATATTTTCAAATTCAAATACAGACATATTTCCTTTAAAGTGTCGAGATACATGCATTAGTACAAACACGGTATCTAGAACATTTAAAAATGCAAATATACATACAGTGCTTGTAATTTTATCTCACGCGCCTGTCATTGTTATGGAAATGAGGCCAGCATGGTTTTGGAACAAAATAGAGAAATCGGAATCAAAGAAATTGTCGAGTGATAGATTTTCCTTTAAGATGTAAAGAAATGTTCCACAAAGCTCATACAACCTTTTACACATTCTAGGCTACATATTTCGCACAGAAATATCTGTTCATGAACGACTTGAAGAAAGTACTGAAATAAGGCTCAATGATAAGACTTTTGAATAATTGGCGAAGGAAAATGGCAAATTAGAGTTTTTGCTCTGATTTTTTCGATCATAGGGCACTGCGTGATATACTTGTTGAAAGGTGGTTGTTTTTTAGTTTTCATGAATGCAACATATTCCAACAGTTAGATTATGCGACAATCTGTACGACTCCCTACAAGAGATCTGTAGCATCGATTATGCATCGACAAGAGCTGTAAATACATAGGCAAGTGAATGATGTTGGTCACTATTTCAGATCCACTCAAAAGAAACCAAGAAAGATCGAGGAGATAGTGAAAAATCGACTGGAATTTGCATGACAAGTAAAAACTTCTCCAAAGGACAATGGTTAAAGAAAAGGAACTTAAATAATTTTAAAAAATGTTTGTGGACAAAGTTGATCAGTAGGCCTACAGGATCAGGAGACCAATGTGGTCAACTGGTGCGGGAGCATGCTAGATCTGATTCCCATTGGGACATCTGTTGAAATGTGAAGTGTGCAGCTGCTGCTCCTCCAACAACTAGGAAGGACTTGATCACGGTCCCTTGTAAAGATTTGATTTCATAACCCAAGACATAAGCACATGCATTTCAGCAGTTATTGGCGCCATTCCCCCTGGAACTCAAGCTGGTAATCGATGCGAGCAACGTGTCAAAATGAAGTGTCAGCATTCATTAGATTTCATTTAAATTCGACGGCTTCTCGTGATGCTGTGCACAGCTTTCCATCTCAAAATCAGACGCTCAACTTCAGAGTGAACAGACTTGCAGCGCGTGCTTGAATCGCAGCTGTTTTCTTCGAACAATTAGAATCACAGGATGCATCGATGTTCAGGGAGAGCGAAAGACAGTTGTGCGAGTGTGAGGACCCCCGCCTAATATTGGCTTTCCTGATAGACATAGTGCTTTGCCTTCTCCAATTTTTGCAATGAAATTCTCCGCAATTCTTGATTGAGCCGCGGTGCCTAAATATAGAAAGGGAAGCGCAAACCAATTGTTCCCGTCTTCGCTTCTTGTGAGAGAGGCCACACCGTCAACAACAGCGGATGGTGACGTTCAGACAACGACTGCGATCACATGATGGCCGTTCGCCAATGAGTGCAGAGTAATGCATCTGATACCTTCATCAGATTCGGTAGGATTCCACAATTTGATTTTACGTGATTGATGCAGTGTGACGCTATGTTTAGTACAGCTGTTGAGCTCATAACCACGCTTTCCGTCCGAAGGGAATATACTGAAAAGATGACAGTCGTCAAGCAAGGTAGGCCAGCATCTGATATAAAAATTGAAAGCACTCACAGAGAAAGAAATAAGGAATGCACAAGACATTTTAATGCATCAGAATTTCAAACATGTGAGTGGCTGGCCGGCCGTGAGAAACGAAGAAACTCTTTTGTTGGCCTTGCCTCCTATTTCGCAAGAAAATGCGGACAGAGAGTATAGTATTCTCAGCTCCTTGAGTAAGGCGTTGAAGCGACATGAGCAATCAACTTCTCATGTGCATATTCACTTGGCCTTAAAAATTTTCGGGAAATTGTAAGTAGAAATTCATCTTTTATGAAAATTAATGTTGTAACATAAAAAAATGTCTGGTATGGAAATCAGACTCCAATGCCGAGCGAAGGCCTATGGTCTGGGAGCACGCGATGCCACTGTTGACGTCATGCCCCTAGAACTCAAGCTGCATATACAAATGAATGCAAAGACAACTAAAACTTTGTTCGAAGCCTGCGGGATATCTCACACATCACTCAACATCGTAAAGTGCTTTTCTAATCCAAATTACATGAAATATTCTATTTAAATAGAAAATGCACATATACTAACACTCTAGCACTGTATGTGAAGCTCTCTGTGCGACTTATCAGAATTTGCGGATTGCAGACGAATCTGAATAACATAGAGAAAATTATCTTCATGTGCCTCTTTTTGGATGACTCAATGGCTGCAATTCTTGATTGTCTATACGATGAATGCTGTTAACACAAACTATATACGACTCGGTTTCTCCACATATTCGATGAGCTCAACATGTCTCGAAATCTTCCGGCAGTTCCCGGATCTATTTCCCGAGAATCAAGACTTCGAATTATCGTGTAATTCCGTGTTGAGCACTAATACTAATGCTGATGATTGAGATATGAAAACATCGATGCAGTGTTTTGCCACTTTATTTGACACTTTCACATAAAAGTCTCCTTGACAGCATTTTATTCGATTTGCACACCTTCGGCTCCAGCCAAACATCCAACGATACAACTTCCACTTTTGATGCCACATTCTTCAATATAACAAGCAGCGATCTTTGTGCCTCCCTCTACCAGGTAGCATTGAGAGGCGACGAAGCAATCAGCAGCACTGAGACCACATCCAGTGAAACATCTCCAGTCGAGTGCGGCGTATCCTTGTTGTACCATCATTTTGCTGGCAGCCCTCAACATCAGTGGTTCGGGAGATGGTCAGGTGCAGCGACTGCGCAGGCGACGATGAGAGCGAAGACGAAGAGGACCTGAAGGGGACAAAACGTGTGACAAATGAACAAAACAGGATCGTGAAGGAGAACTCCAAGTGTGATTTCATCCGTTTTCGAAAGATACAATAAAGATCTATTCAAAATTGCTCTCTAGAAGTTCTTCAAAAAACCTGATGAACTGCTTTGTCAGTTACACTTAATTATTTCATTCTGTGCCAAGTGCATCCTATTGTGATACTCAAACAGATCACAATTACACTGTAATTCGCTCAATACCAATCACAAACGAAGGGTGCATACCAAAATATATTTTTTCGTATATTTTTGTATATATTTGTATGCTTTTCGTGTGTTATTTCAAGTGTGGTATGCTTTACAAAAACGAAAGGCATACCAGTACAATGTTGAAGTAAAACATGAATCATGTCTAAAGTATGTTGATCTAAGGCCTTTTGTCAATAAAGATCACACTAATGTTACTACTGTTTTGTAAGTAGCGAGATAATGACATTCAAGAGTCAAACTTACAATACTGAATTCGATTTTAATACAAGTAAGTCTGAGGCATTTCATAAATAATCAAATAGTATTCTACCATCAACAGTTATGCATTATATAATTTTGAAATTAAGCATATTATCAATCCGAATTAAAAACACATTATAATTCATGAACGAAAAATAATTATGTTTCAGATATGTAAGTCAGCATGGTTGCACGAAAGATATCGTTTGAATTAGTTGATGTTAATCAACTTAGTTCATATAGTAGAGCTAACTAAGCGTCCTGTTAAAGTTGCTAGACAAGTGGCTACGACGACAATCTCGTGGAGCATAAAATTCACAAAAATATAATCTAATTTATAAATAATTAAAATTAAATATTAATTGATATTAAAATAATTAAATATCACACTGTCACAAAGAAATATTCACGACTGATATTACTGGAATTAGTTACTAACATATATAGCCAATAGCAGATAGAATAGTTCGTGTCGCTACATACCAATAACATACGAAAGTAAGTGTGATGTGGTATGAATAACATACCAGATCGCTGCCGGCATGCGAGAATCTCGAATCAGATGTTAGTTTCAAATTGCATGTAATTGTGGTATCCAGCGATTTACAGTATAGGGATTGAAATCTGGGAATCCCACAACATTTTGTAAATCTGGAGATCCTCGGACTCAATGCTGAAGATCACATTTGTAACGGCATGCATGCATACTTGCTCATAGATTTACAGTCTCTACGTATTCTTATCACTCGTTATTAGACAGATCAGCTGTTAACATAACTACAACCAATTCAAGTGAATATGTGAGTGAATAATTCGAACTGCTCAAAATCCAACTTACTTTCATTTTGAGTGACTTATACATAACGTGCAAACGTAGTGCTATATATTCCAAACCAACTATGATATCAGCTGCTAAAGTCCCGAGATAGCAATCTATAGGAGCCTTCATTGCTGAGGAATGTTTTAGATCTTTTGTCGATATCTTTCTTTTTCACTCAATGTCTGCAAGATAACATTTCGCGACATGTTGATTGTTATCAAGTCGAGCTCAAAGAAAATAAAGAAAACAGCTTTTCATGCTAATAGAAGTAATGAAAGAGACACCACAATAGTAAATATGGCAGTCACACACAGCATCAAGCATCCTCATCACTATTTTCAAGCAAAGTCTTATTGTGCTGGTTTGAAAGTTACAATGGAGAAATTTTTAGACCCTTTTGGGAGCAAGGTGACGTGGATAAGGAGATAGGGTTTTCAAAGATTTATTGCTTTGAAACTGATTGGCAACAATTAATAAATTGTTGCTATGAAAAAAATCAGTTAATTGATTGCACTTGTGGCGTAAGGCGATTGTCAACGAGCGCTTTCGTCCGTTCTATTTCATGTTGAACACGAAACTGAGTAACAAAATTTGTTTAAATTGAAATTGTTAAAATTGAAATTGAGTAACAAAACTCCTCGGCGCAATCTGGATGGAAGACCTGAAATGGAATGACCATTTCAATGTTGTAGTGAAGAAGACGTCACAGAGATAGTGATTTGAAACTTGAAAAGATTTTAAGTGAACAGGCTCACACCCCATGCAATGATTTTTCTCAACTGCTGAATATGCATCTTCCTTGGACCAGGCACGCGTACTCAAAACCGGCCGGTCGGTGGCCATATCATTCAAAACCGGCCGGTCGGTGGCCATATCATTCGAAACCTGCCGGTCGGTGGCCATATCATTCAAAACCTTCCGGTCGGTGGCCATATCATTCAAAACCGGCTGGTCGGTGGCCGGAGAATTCAAAACGGGCCGGTCGGTGGCCATATCATTCAAAACGGGCCAGTCGGTGGCCGGAGCATTCAAAACCTTCCGGTCGGTGGCCGTATCATTCAAAACCGGACGGTCGGTGGCCGTATCATTCAAAACCGGCTGGTCGGTGGCCATATCATTCAAAACCTGCCGGTCGGTGGCCACATCATTCAAAACGGGCCAGTCGGTGGCCGTATCATTCAAAACCGGACGGTCGGTGGCCATATCATTCGAAACAAGCCGGTCGGTGGCCGGAGCATTCAAAACCTGCCAGTCGGTGGCCATATCATTCAAAACCGGACGGTCGGTGGCCATATCATTCAAAACGGGCCGGTCGGTGGCCGGAGCATTCAAAACCTGCCAGTCGGTGGCGGGGCATTCAGAACGTGCCGGTCGGTGGCCGGAGCATTCAAAACGGACCGGTTGGTGGCCATATCATTCAAAACGGGCCGGTTGGTGGCCATATCATTCAAAACAAGCCGGTCGGTGGCCGGAGCATTCAAAACCTGCCAGTCGGTGGCCGGAGCATTCAAAACCTTACGGTCGGTGGCCTGAGCATTCAAAACCTTCCGGTCGGTGGCCGGAGCATTCAAAACGGGCCGGTCGGTGGCCGGAGCATTCAAAACCTTCCGGTCGGTGGCCGGAGCATTCAAAACCTTCCGGTCGGTCGCCGGAGCATTCAAAACCTTCCGGTCGGTGGCCGGAGCATTCAAAACGGGCCGGTCGGTGGCCGGAGCATTCAAAACCTGCCGGTCGGTGGCCGGAGCATTCAAAACCTTCCGGTCGGTGGCCGGAGCATTCAAAACGGGCCGGTCGGTGGCCGGAGCATTCAAAACCTTCCGGTCGGTGGCCGGAGCATTCAAAACCTTCCGGTCGGTCGCCGGAGCATTCAAAACCTTCCGGTCGGTGGCCGGATCATTCAAAACGGGCCGGTCGGTGGCCGGAGCATTCAAAACCTGCCGGTCGGTGGCCGGAGCATTCAAAACCTTCCGGTCGGTGGCCGGAGCATTCAAAACGGGCCGGTCGGTGGCCGGAGCATTCAAAACCTGCCAGTCGGTGGCCATATCATTCAAAACGTGTCGGTCGGTGGCCATATCATTCAAAACGTGTCGGTCGGTGGCCATATCATTCAAAACCGACCGGTCGGTGGCCGGAGCATTCAAAACCTGCCGGTCGGTGGCCGGAGCATTCAAAACCTGCCAGTCGGTGGCCATATCATTCAAAACGTGTCGGTCGGTGGCCATATCATTCAAAACCGACCGGTCGGTGGCCGGAGCATTCAAAACCTGCCGGTCGGTAGCCGGAGCATTCAAAACCTGCCAGTCGGTGTCCATATCATTCAAAACCTGCTGGTCGGTGGCCATATCATTCAAAACCTGCCGGTCGGTGGCCATATCATTCAAAATCTGCCGGTCGGTGGCCGGAGCATTCAAAACCGTGCAGTCGGTGGCCATATCATTCAAAACCTGGCAGTCGGTGGCCGGAGCATTCAAAACCGGCCGGTCGGTGTCCATATCATTCAAAACCTTCCGGTCGGTGGCCGGAGCATTTAAAACCGTGCAGTCGGTGGCCATATCATTCAAAACCGGCCGGTCGGTGTCCATATCATTCAAAACCTTCCGGTCGGTGGCTGGAGCATTCAAAACCTGGCAGTCGGTGGCCGGAGCATTCAAAACCGTGCAGTCGGTGGCCATATCATTCAAAACCTTCCGGTCGGTGGCCGGAGCATTTAAAACCGGCCGGTCGGTGGCCGGAGCATTTAAAAGCGGCGGGTCGGTGGCCGGAGCATTCAAAACCGGCCAGTCGGTGGCCATATCATTCAAAACCTTCCGGTCGGTGGCCGGAGCATTTAAAACCGTCGGGTCGGTGGCCGGAGCATTTAAAAGCGGCGGGTCGGTGTCCATATCATTCAAAACCTTCCGGTCGGTGGCCGGAGCATTTAAAACCGTTGGGTCGGTGGCCGGAGCATTTAAAAGCGGCGGGTCGGTGGCCGGAGCATTCAAAACGGGCCGGTGGATGGCCATATCATTCAAAACGGGCCGGTTGGTGGCCATATCATTCAAAACCGTGCAGTCGGTGGCCATATCATTCAAAACCGTGCAGTCGGTGGCCATATCATTCAAAACCTGCCGGTCGGTGGCCGGAGCATTCAAAACGGGCCGGTCGGTGGCCGGAGCATTCAAAACGGGCCGGTGGATGGCCATATCATTCAAAACCGTGCAGTCGGTGGCCATATCATTCAAAACCTGCCGGTGGATGGCCATATCATTCAAAACCTTCCGGTCGGTGGCCGGAGCATTCAAAACCTTCCGGTCGGTGGCCATATCATTCAAAACGGGCCGGTGGATGGCCATATCATTCAAAACGGGCCGGTCGGTGACCGGAGCATTCAAAACCTTCCGGTCGGTGGCCATATCATTCAAAACCTGCCGGTGGATGGCCATATCATTCAAAACCTTCCGGTCGGTGGCCGGAGCATTCAAAACCGGCCGGTCGGTGGCCATATCATTCAAAACGGGCCGGTCGGTGGCCATATCATTCAAAACGGGACGGTCGGTGGCCATATCATTCAAAACCGGCCGGTCGGTGGCCATATCATTCGAAACGGGCCGTTCGGTGGCCATATCATTCAAAACCTGCCGGTCGGTGGCCTGAGCATTCAAAACGGGCCGGTCGGTGGCCGGAGCATTCAAAACGGGCCGGTGGATGGCCATATCATTCAAAACCGTGCAGTCGGTGGCCATATCATTCAAAACCTGCCGGTGGATGGCCATATCATTCAAAACCTTCCGGTCGGTGGCCGGAGCATTCAAAACCTTCCGGTCGGTGGCCATATCATTCAAAACGGGCCGGTCGGTGGCCATATCATTCAAAACGGGCCGGTCGGTGACCGGAGCATTCAAAACCTTCCGGTCGGTGGCCATATCATTCAAAACGGGCCGGTCGGTGGCCATATCATTCGAAACGGGCCGGTCGGTGACCGGAGCATTCAAAACAGGCCGGTGGATGGCCATATCATTCAAAACGTGTCGGTCGGTGGCCATATCATTCAAAACGTGTCGGTCGGTGTCCATATCATTCAAAACCTTCCGGTCGGTGGCTGGAGCATTCAAAACCTGGCAGTCGGTGGCCGGAGCATTCAAAACCGTGCAGTCGGTGGCCATATCATTCAAAACCTTCTGGTCGGTGGCCGGAGCATTTAAAACCGGCCGGTCGGTGATCGGAGCATTTAAAAGCGGCGGGTCGGTGGCCGGAGCATTCAAAACCGGCCAGTCGGTGGCCATATCATTCAAAACCTTCCGGTCGGTGGCCGGAGCATTTAAAACCGTCGGGTCGGTGGCCGGAGCATTTAAGAGCGGCGGGTCGGTGTCCATATCATTCAAAACCTTCCGGTCGGTGGCTGGAGCATTTAAAACCGTCGGGTCGGTGGCCGGAGCATTTAAAAGCGGCGGGTCGGTGGCCGGAGCATTCAAAACGGGCCGGTGGATGGGCATATCATTCAAAACGGGCCGGTTGGTGGCCATATCATTCAAAACCGTGCAGTCGGTGGCCATATCATTCAAAACCGTGCAGTCGGTGGCCATATCATTCAAAACCTGCCGGTCGGTGGCCGGAGCATTCAAAACGGGCCGGTCGGTGGCCGGAGCATTCAAAACGGGCCGGTGGATGGCCATATCATTCAAAACCTTCCGGTCGGTGGCCGGAGCATTCAAAACCTTCCGGTCGGTGGCCATATCATTCAAAACGGGCCGGTGGATGGCCATATCATTCAAAACGGGCCGGTCGGTGACCGGAGCATTCAAAACCTTCCGGTCGGTGGCCATATCATTCAAAACCTGCCGGTGGATGGCCATATCATTCAAAACCTTCCGGTCGGTGGCCGGAGCATTCAAAACCTTCCGGTCGGTGGCCATATCATTCAAAACGGGCCGGTGGATGGCCATATCATTCAAAACGGGCCGGTCGGTGGCCATATCATTCAAAACGGGCCGGTCGGTGGCCATATCATTCAAAACCGTGCAGTCGGTGGCCATATCATTCAAAACCTGCCGGTCGGTGGCCGGAGCATTCAAAACGGGCCGGTCGGTGGCCGGAGCATTCAAAACGGGCCGGTGGATGGCCATATCATTCAAAACCGTGCAGTCGGTGGCCATATCATTCAAAACCTGCCGGTGGATGGCCATATCATTCAAAACCTTCCGGTCGGTGGCCGGAGCATTCAAAACCTTCCGGTCGGTGGCCATATCATTCAAAACGGGCCGGTCGGTGGCCATATCATTCAAAACGGGCCGGTCGGTGACCGGAGCATTCAAAACAGGCCGGTGGATGGCCATATCATTCAAAACGTGTCGGTCGGTGGCCGGAGCATTCAAAACGGGCCGGTCGGTGGCCGGAGCATTCAAAACGGGCCGGTGGATGGCCATATCATTCAAAACCGTGCAGTCGGTGGCCATATCATTCAAAACCTGCCGGTGGATGGCCATATCATTCAAAACCTTCCGGTCGGTGGCCGGAGCATTCAAAACCTTCCGGTCGGTGGCCATATCATTCAAAACGGGCCGGTCGGTGGCCATATCATTCAAAACGGGCCGGTCGGTGACCGGAGCATTCAAAACCTTCCGGTCGGTGGCCATATCATTCGAAACGGGCCGGTCGGTGACCGGAGCATTCAAAACAGGCCGGTGGATGGCCATATCATTCAAAACGTGTCGGTCGGTGGCCGGAGCATTCAAAACGGGCCGGTCGGTGGCCGGAGCATTCAAAACGGGCCGGTGGATGGCCATATCATTCAAAACGGGCCGGTGGATGGCCATATCATTCAAAACGGGCCGGTGGATGGCCATATCATTCAAAACAGGCCGGACGGTTGCCACATCATTCAAAACGGGCCGGTGGATGGCCATATCATTCAAAACGGGCCGGTCGGTGGCCGGATCATCCAAAACGGGCCGGTCGGTGGCCACATCATTCAAAACCTGCCGGTCGGTGGCCGGATCATTCAAAACCTGCCGGTCGGTGGCCGGATCATTCAAAACCTGCCGGTCGGTGGCCGGATCATTCAAAACCTGCCGGTCGGTGGCCGGATCATTTAAAAGCGGCGGGTCGGTGGCCGGATCATTCAAAACGGGCCGGTGGATGGCCATATCATTGAAAACCGTGCAGTCGGTGGCCATATCATTCAAAACCTGCCGGTGGATGGCCATATCATTCAAAACCTTCCGGTCGGTGGCCGGAGCATTCAAAACCTTCCGGTCGGTGGCCATATCATTCAAAACGGGCCGGTCGGTGGCCATATCATTCAAAACGGGCCGGTCGGTGACCGGAGCATTCAAAACAGGCCGGTGGATGGCCATATCATTCAAAACGTGTCGGTCGGTGGCCGGAGCATTCAAAACGGGCCGGTCGGTTGCCGGAGCATTCAAAACGGGCCGGTGGATGGCCATATCATTCAAAACCGTGCAGTCGGTGGCCATATCATTCAAAACCTGCCGGTGGATGGCCATATCATTCAAAACCTTCCGGTCGGTGGCCGGAGCATTCAAAACCTTCCGGTCGGTGGCCATATCATTCAAAACGGGCCGGTCGGTGGCCATATCATTCAAAACGGGCCGGTCGGTGACCGGAGCATTCAAAACCTTCCGGTCGGTGGCCATATCATTCGAAACGGGCCGGTCGGTGACCGGAGCATTCAAAACAGGCCGGTGGATGGCCATATCATTCAAAACGTGTCGGTCGGTGGCCGGAGCATTCAAAACGGGCCGGTCGGTGGCCGGAGCATTCAAAACGGGCCGGTGGATGGCCATATCATTCAAAACGGGCCGGTGGATGGCCATATCATTCAAAACGGGCCGGTGGATGGCCATATCATTCAAAACAGGCCGGACGGTGGCCACATCATTCAAAACGGGCCGGTGGATGGCCATATCATTCAAAACGGGCCGGTCGGTGGCCGGATCATTCAAAACGGGCCGGTCGGTGGCCACATCATTCAAAACCTGCCGGTCGGTGGCCGGATCATTCAAAACCTGCCGGTCGGTGGCCGGATCATTCAAAACCTGCCGGTCGGTGGCCGGATCATTCAAAACCTGCCGGTCGGTGGCCGGATCATTTAAAAGCGGCGGGTCGGTGGCCGGATCATTCAAAACGGGCCGGTCGGTGGCCGGATCATTCAAAACGGGCCGGTCGGTGGCCGGATCATTCAAAACCTGCCGGTCGGTGGCCACATCATTCAAAACCTGCCGGTCGGTGGCCGGATCATTCAAAACCTGCCGGTCGGTGGCCGGATCATTCAAAACCTGCCGGTCGGTGGCCGGAGCATTCAAAATTGGTCGGTCGGTGGCCACATCATTCAAAACCTGCCGGTCGGTGGCCGGATCATTCAAAACCTGCCGGTCGGTGGCCGGATCATTCAAAACCTGACGGTCGGTGGCCGGATCATTCAAAACCTGCGGTCGGTGGCCGGATCATTTAAAAGCGGCGGGTCGGTGGCCGGATCATTCAAAACGTGCCGGTCGGTGGCCGGATCATTCAAAACGGGCCGGTCGGTGGCCGGATCATTCAAAACCTGCCGGTCGGTGGCCACATCATTCAAAACCTGCCGGTCGGTGGCCGGATCATTCAAAACCTGCCGGTCGGTGGCCGGATCATTCAAAACCTGCCGGTCGGTGGCCGGAGCATTCAAAACCTGCCGGTCGGTGGCCGGAGCATTCAAAACCTGTCGGTCGGTGGCCATATCATTCAAAACCTGCCGGTCGGTGGCCGGAGCATTCAAAACCTTCCGGTCGATGGCCATATCATTCAAAACCTGCCGGTCGGTGGCCGGAGCATTCAAAACCTGCCGGTCGGTGGCCGGAGCATTCAAAACCTGCCGGTCGGTGGCCGGAGCATTCAAAACCTGCCGGTCGGTGGCCGGAGCATTCAAAACCTGCCGGTCGGTGGCCATATCATTCAAAACCTGCCGGTCGGTGGCCATATCATTCAAAACCTGCCGGTCGGTGGCCGGAGCATTCAAAACCTTCCGGTCGATGGCCATATCATTCAAAACCGGTCGGTCAGTGGCCATATCATTCAAAACCTGCCGGTCGGTGGCCGGAGCATTCAAAACCTGCCGGTCGCTTGGCCGGAGCATTCAAAACCTGGCAGTCGGTGGCCATATCATTCAAAACCGGCCAGTCGGTGTCCATATCATTCAAAACCTTCCGGTCGGTGGCCGGATCATTCAAAACGGGCCGGTCGGTGGCCGGATCATTCAAAACGGGCCAGTCGGTGGCCGGAGCATTCAAAACCTGCCAGTCGGTGTCCATATCATTCAAAACGTGCCGGTCGGTGGCCGGATCATTCAAAACGGGCCGGTCGGTGGCCGGATCATTCAAAACGGGCCGGTCGGTGGCCTGAGCATTCAAAACCTGCCGGTCGGTGGCCGGAGCATTCAAAACCTGCCGGTCGGTGGCCGGAGCATTCAAAACCTGCCGGTCGGTGGCCGGAGCATTCAAAACCTGCCGGTCGGTGGCCGGAGCATTCAAAACCTGCCGGTCGGTGGCCGGAGCATTCAAAACCTGCCGGTCGGTGGCCATATCATTCAAAACCTGCCGGTCGGTGGCCGGAGCATTCAAAACCTGGCAGTCGGTGGCCATATCATTCAAAACCTGCCGGTCGGTGGCCGGAGCATTCAAAACCTGGCAGTCGGTGGCCATATCATTCAAAACCGACCGGTCGGTGGCCTGAGCATTCAAAATCGGCCGGTCAGTGACCGGAGAATTCAATAATTGACGGTCTTCAAAATTTTCGGCCGGTCCCAACTGTGGTTTTTGCATCACATGTGTTACCGGCATTCGAGAGCATTGATTTATGCAATAAATATATAAAAATGGACCAATCTGCCAGAAGTAAGTTTATTTTCCGCAACGTGTCGAAGCATCCTACTTCGTCGTCAGGCGATAATAATTGATAATAATTGATTTATGCTGTTTCTTACATGGCGATGCATTAGTTAAATCAGTGAGTTGCTACGTACTCA
Organism: Prostheceraeus crozeri; assembly: GCA_907163375.1. Lineage (NCBI taxonomy): Eukaryota > Metazoa > Platyhelminthes > Polycladida > Euryleptidae > Prostheceraeus > Prostheceraeus crozeri. The sequence continues at coordinate 28,794 of CAJQUW010011097.1, forward strand.
CTCGCTGACTCAAGGAATGAATCGTTCGTTGGAATCTACCGTTGCTTGAATGATGTCTTTTCCCCACATGAGTAGCTATAAGCCCAGTTTTCCTGCAACCGATCAATCAGATTTTTTGACTGACCTTTTTACTTATGCCATTGGGACCAAAGCTGATTTTTGGAAGCTGTGCTGTCGGCAGTCTTACCGTGCAGAGCTCTACTCAAGTGGGTTTTGAGAGTTCAGGAATTTGGCTGAAACACGAATTCTGAGTTCCTGCTGATGACTTCCTAGTTAATGCAGAAAACTCAAAGTCAGTCCTTCTATGGCCTAACTACATGGTATTTCCAAAATGTACTGTTTTATTCGTGTTGCACTTTCATTGCACTCTTTTTTCACTGTTTACTCCTGCATGTCATATTAATTTGTGACTTTTTTATTGTTGCTCAAATCATTCTCTTTTTGTGCTTCATTTTTGTTTAATTTTCTCTTATAATCACGTTTGATAATAACTTTTTAGTGATTTATCTACCAGAATTTATTTGCTGCTATTTTAATCGACAAAATTATTTACAATTAAATATTTGCTAGTCACCGTTCCTCAGGTAGCAGTGTGAATGATTTCCTTTATCCGGATAATCATCTTCCTCACTTCCAGCGAAATCAGTAATTGATAACTATCGTTCCTGGTGTGCAGATTAAACATGTACAAATCGCATGCGAATCAAGACAAGACAGGACAGGCTGCAGATTAGTACATGTACAGGGTGATTCTGATCTTCTTGCTGATTTTTTTCTCTTCTTGTGCATTCACTTCTTATACAGCAGCACTAAAACCGACATCTATGCTCTGTCAATACGGCATTCTAAGCAAATGAAGACAGAGAACGGGAATTAGCGTTATTATCAGAAAGACCATAGAAAGTCATGACAGAACACAGTCAAGATACAAAAACGAGAGGGAAAAAAATGACAACCAAACTTGGTCTGGAATTCCCAGGCTTGCCGTTGGGATTGTGATTCCAATTGGGATCCTATTGGGATTGGTTGGGATTGTGGTGGAAATCCATCCCAACGGCAAGCCTGGGAAATCCAGTACCACCTTCGAAAGTAAGGGCCCTCCACTTCAAATATTCCGGACAATATACTGTATATTGCTGCATAATATGAATTCATTAGCAAGGAAAGCAAGATTCCTGGACACGTGTTGTCCAAGAAAACCCAAAGGCGATCATGCAGCAAGGCGGGTATCAAATGATGAAGTTGAAGAGATTGCGTCAGTGATGGAAGCCGATTCTTGTATTTCTCAACGGAAAGTAGCTCAGCAAACATGCATGTCACAAGGCTCTGACCATGGAGTTCTCAAAGATGAAGGTATAAAACCGCGTAGCCTGTAACTAGACACAATATAATACAAACAAACTATCCTTGTGCATAGCTGTCACTGTCTTGATGTCAACTTTCTCCGTCAAACAAAAGTACAGAGACAGCAGTGAATGCAAAGTTTGTAATAGTTGAGGGAATGAACCGTGATAGTGAAAAAAGGATTGTCGTTTCACTCGGTGATTCAGTAGAGAAGACAAGCCTTCCTAGCCTCGATCACACCTCCGTACCAGAGGTCACATCAGAGACAAAAATGAAATATTAGTTTGTTTGAGAACATTACCTCTTACCCAAACGTTAATCGTGTGTGATGGTTCCAAAGCACTCCAAAGCGGATATCAAAATCAAAAGTGTACTCATATTGTTTGAAGAAGGATGGGGACTTCTTGCCTGGTAGAGACTGGAGAAAAGACATCAAGAAGATGGGAGGAGCCGAGTCGCATGCATCCAGCTGAAAGCGGCATTTGATAAACTTTCATCGAAAATGATTGATAATTGATACACCAATGATCACTAAAGATAGGATCAGGTTAGCCTATATTGATCTATGATGCAGGTTACCAGTTTTTTTTTAAAAATACTTGGCTTTGTGCACTTGCCTCCCGGAGTCGGAGTCACTCCACATCCCTGCTTCAGTGCATGAGAGCCTCCCGCGGGTGATCCTCACGTGTCTCATTTTGTGCAAGTATACTGTGTCGGTTTGAAAGTGATGTTCAATCTGTGAACCAGAGATGGAACCGGTAGCATTTTTGGCTACCGGTACCCATACCGGTATCTACCGGCAAACGTTTCCAAGTGTATGGATTTAGACAACATGTCCCTCATTGCTTATTTTTGTGTAACTCCTTGAATGAACTGAAAACTAGTACATGTACCGGCATTAGTTCGAGAATGTTACTGCATTAAAAAATTGTTACCATTTTGACTCAGCTCAATCATAGAAATTAACAGCAAGCATATAGGCCCTACATGTAATTGCAAAAATTACTACATTGGCCAACAATCATGTACATGCATTAATAGTATACATGGAAAATGGAATATCCGACTGTATCAAATTTATTCAAAAACACAAAACTCGAAGTGTAAATGTCAACATGTGAATTGTGAAATTACCATAGTCCTGCTTTTAGAGCACTGTTAAGGGGGACCAACTGTTCGAGATGCTTAGACTTTAAGCGGTTTCGAGGCGCGGTCAGGGTCAACCCTGCATCACTGAAAAGGCGCTCACTTTGCGAGCTTGATGCTTGGATTACCAGCACTTTGCGAGCGACTTTGCACAAAGTTGGGTACAGTTTTTCATTTGCTTTCCAAAATAATAGAGGATTTTCATCCCTTCCAAACAAATCCTCGCTTTCGCTCCCCTGGAGATAAGTACGCTACTCCCTCTCCCAATCAAGCTTACCTGATTTGGATGGTCTTAGTACTTGAGGTTTTCGAAAAATAGCAAATGGATCATTCTTTGCCCGCTTAAATGGAGGCTCAATTTCCTCATGCGTATCATCTCCATCACTTGACAACTCTTTATCTGTGTTAGCTGCATTGACAAGAATTTTCAAAGCACTTTTTGCATCCTTCAAAATTTCTTTCCGTTCTCTTTCAATAGCTATCAATTTCTCCAGATTGCGAAATGTTGGATCCAGCGCTGTCGCGAGTTTAGCAACTGGTGTCACACTAGGCCAGTATTTTTCGTTCATTCCATTGCGTATATTCATTTTCAATGATTTTACAAAGTCATTGTCTGACTCATCATCACTACAGAAGTTAACTATTCCATAATATGTGGGAATAACGTTTTGTAGAGTCGGGATTTAAACATGCTCAAGTGCATCAAAATATTGTGTCAGACACGAATAAAGTTCAGAGAGTGAATGTAGATAAATTTGCGATACATTGATGAGTCTCTTGTCCTCCTTTCGTGCAGTCAAGGCATCACGGAGTTCATCGTAACTTCTATTCAACGAATCAAAAAATGAGAAGTTTGATCTCCATGCTCGAGTTGTAGAAGCACTTTTCAGTGTCAATGACAACTTATCTTGAATTCCAGTTGTTCTTTTTACATAGGCAACAAGATCATGACAAGCTCTATCGAAAACTTCAAATTCAGGTGATGTCTTTTTGACTTGATCGTACGAGTTTGTTAAGACAGTATTTAATATATGTTCCGCGCATTGGTATCGTAGACAGTCTTTCAGAGCTGAAACAAAGTTTGATCCAGCGTCAGTCGTTATTGGCACGTCATTGATTTGTAGACCAAATTCGGAAAATATGTCTGTTAGCTCGTGATAGATATTTTCAGCGGTATGACTGTCATGCTCAAACAGCCTGAGCTTCAGAATGACGTGCTGAAGGCTCCATGCATCACTAATCCAAAATGCACTGACATCAAGGAAGCTACGCCTAGCGAAGCGATCGGACCACATGTTTGTAGTAATGGATAATTCAGCCACAGCAGCGCACTGTCCAATGATCTCTTTCAGTCGACTAACTAAAGATTTGAATTGCATGTGCATTTCTTCTTGAACAGTCTTTCTTCCATATAGAACATCCTCGATGTTAATTTTTCCCATTCGTGTTCCAATTTCGATTCCAATATTTAGTAGATGGTGAAGATGCTTGCTCTCGATACTTTGAAATGATTGATGTTCTCCAACAATATACTTTAGTTCAGCTGTCTTCAATTTTTCTTTCAAATCGATAGGTAGCGGCTTTTTTTATATAAAAATGATTTGATGCCTTGTGATTGTCTATCTGAAGCAAGTGTCATTGATTGTTCACATCTTGAAGTGATAAAGGAATAAAGGAATAAAGTAATAAGTAATAATATATAATATAATATAATAATATAATAATATAAGTAATAAGTAATAAAGGAAGAAAAGTTCGGCGGGAAGATCGCAATCAACTTGTTCAATGGTGAGACAACGATGACTGATTTTGCGCCGTAGCCCTCGCCCCTCTGAGACTTTTCCGAACACGCCTCACTAGGACTCCTTGTTGATCTCCCAAACTGCTGCACCAAATTTGTCAAACCACACATCAATCCAATAGGCATGGCAGGGGATTCAGAAAAACAGCGTTATTTCTAAGGTCACCGCTGGGCTGAGGTGAAGGTCAAAAATATAGAAAAAACGCCAATTTTTAACAAATTTTCTTTAGATCACTATTTGAAATGGAAAATGACAAGAAAAACTAATAATCCATATACTTATCGAAAGGTCTGGTCAAGATGGTTAATAAAACGATGATTATTAAATCTCCCTGAGATTGCATCCTTGTATCAGACGAGGTCAAAGGTCAAATAATTCAAACTTTTAGTTCAGCTCAAATATCACTAAAATCGCATATATTGGTATTTAGTCTCTCCAGGTGAAGAAACAACCCAATTGGGTGACTTTCATCGAGACACTGAGGATAAAAACAATATGATTCTGAAAAATGTCAAAAATTGTTGATTATATGATGTCGTTGAAGTTAGCACGAACTTCAGCACCAACTTTTTGAATAGAGTTTGTATAGAATAGAAAACAATATGTATAGGTACTATTGATGACGCAGAGTTTGTACAGATAATTTTTTTCCAAAATTCGAACTCTTTTACCTTCAAAATTCAAATTTAAATTCGAAAAATTGGTGCAAGTATTGGTGGTACCTAGTTAGCGAGTTTGTACACCATTCCGATGGAAAAATTAAGATAAAAGAACAAAAAACTGAGATTGTACAGCAACTTCCAGCATTTTCCCTACCCGACAACCGGTAAAAACCAACAAAAATCGATTTTTTCAAAAAATTTAAGATTTTCCACAAAAGTACTTGGTGCTACATGGAAAATGAGTTTGTACAGTGCTCTAACCGGGAGAATAGTGTTCTATTAATCCAGTCTGAGTTTGAACACACACTTATCCATGTAGCACCAATTGATTTGTTCATAAATGAGCAGTATTATTGTAGTTACTGTATAATAACCGGTATTTGCCGGTCGTAGGAGTGCTGGGGTGTCGGAAAAGTGTGTGTTCAAACTCAGACTCGATTAGTAGAACACTCTTCCACCGGTTAGAGCACTGTGGAAACTCATTTTCCATGTAGCACCAAGTACTTTTCTGGAAAATCTCATCATTTTTAGAAAAAATCGGTTTTTGGAGGTTTTTACCGGTTGTCGGGTAGGGAAAATGCTGGAAGTTGCTGTACAAACTCAGTTTTTTGTTCTTGCATCTAAATTTTTCATCGGAATGCTGTACAAATTCGCTATCCAGGTAGCAGCACCCAACACTTGCACCAATTTTTCGAATTTAAATTTGAATTTTGAAGGTGAAGGACTTCGAATTTTGGAAAACTTTTTGTCTGTACAAACTCTGCGTCATCAATAGTACCTGTGCTTGTGCAATGAAGAATGGGAGATCGTGCACCAAAATCTGAAAGGTTATGTAAATGGAAGGAGCTTGGAAAGCAGATACATCAAGGATGCTGGTAACCAAGCTATGAACAGACAAGAATCTTTAAACCATATGAACTTTTGCACATCCGCATCAAGATTTTCTTAATTTTCATGGTACTTTTAATCTTTGTTATCAGTAGAATTTTTTAACCTAACATGTGCTTACGTGATAATATTCTTTATCGATTTTCTTCGGTCGTATGATGTGAATGTTGCGCTGTACATCTTCATTCGTGCATGATTAAGCCTTTGGGGCGAAACGTCGCACACGCAATAATAATCGCTTGGTAGTACCCGAAGAATCTTTTCTTTTGAACCCTTTAAATTCGATGGGTTGCTATTATTTCATGCTCAACCTCAACAGTATTTTCTTAAGCGTGACCATATCACAGGAAGCTTCCCACTGGCAGAGAAAAATAACAGAATCAAAGACAATGATTTCAATTAACTTTGAAAGATGTAAATGGGTCCACATCACTATTCAGATTCAAGAAATAGAACATGAATTTAGTGAATCACAAAATCATGCCGGTGAAATTTGAATTAAGAACTTGGAATTTCAGCCAAGAAAGCAAAATCAGATCTCGACTTTTTCAAGAAGATCATGAAATTCCTCTGATAATTCCTTTTGAGGATATTACGTTCTTGTGGTCCAAAAAATTATTTGAGCAGTTTTAAAAAAGTCAAAATTTTGCCAATTTAAATACTACCGGGATGACTCCCCGTTGTAAGTAGTATGAAATAAGTTGGATATCAAAAGGAATGAATATTCGCTAACAAGCATCGCAACTAAGCGGAAATTATGCTAATGATCAAGCAAATCTAATGAACGGCATTATAATTAAGTCTTCATAAAAAAGTCGACATCTTATTGTGCTGTCATGGCTGAAATTTCATGTTATATATTCAATTTTCATCGGCATGAATTTATGATTCACTAAATTCATGTTTCATTTCTTGAATCTGAATAGCGATGTGGACCCATTTACATCTTTCAAAGTTAATTGAAATCATTGTCTTTGATTCTGTTATTTTGCTCTACGAGTGCAGTATGATCACTCTTAAGAAGATTCTCTTAAAGTTTAGCATGAAAGCAATAGCAGGTCATTGAGTGGCTAATTTAACAAACATTCAGTCAATTAATTTCTTCAAAACTGCAGAAATGTGCATATCTCTCATTTGGAAACAATTCCAACTATATTCACCTCAAGTTCATTTAATAAGTCAAAACTGCATACATAATGAGGATTTAATAAATGCTGCTACTCAACCTAATATACTTCCTCTATGGCTTGAGCCTTTGTGAAGTTCAGAAGTAGACTGGAACCAGTAATTCGAATAATATGAGCTGATTTCGATCAGGTCGACGCAAACTGCAGATCAATAATAAATACGAATGTAGTCAATAATAACGAAAATGACGAAAATATATTTCTTAGCTGCATGGGATATTGTTGTAGTGCGGAGGCAGATTCACCTGCTCCAGCCAGTCTTGGAAGACTACTCGACTGAGAAATCATCCCACCAGATTTTCGTCACCCAAGTGTCCTACAGCAGACGAAACAACACACCGATCAAAATCGCTTTGGTACAGCACTGTATACGCATTTCGCATCAGAATGCGGCATATTGGTAATGCCATTGTTGTTATCGCTTCTTAGTACTGCAATATAGGTGCCTGCTTCATCATATTTTTCAAATGTAGGCCTATATACACTTCAAAAGCTATGCTTCAGTTTGATGAAACAAGAAAATATGCCGTTAGGAATGGTTATGTGAGTGAGGACATTTATTACCTGTACACCACTACACACATACTATTTGCATACATATATATTCACCAAATAAGGGAGTTGGTGTCTTTTATTGAGTTGATAGTTGTCATTGATCTTAGATATTCATAAGAAACCTCTCAGCATATTTGCTCGCACTTTGTTGCAGTTGCTACGTGTATGAATAGGCTTTGGTGGATTCAAGAAAGTTGACTGTGCGGCGAATCTTGTTGACACCTGAGAGTTTTTCATCGTCTCTCGATGCGCGATCTTCTCTTGCTCCTAAGGGCAGTCTCACTACTGTCGCAACAGCGTTGAGAGTGTAAAATGAGCTTGTAGAACATTTACAGCCTCAGAAGTAGACAACTGCTCGTCATTTGTCTGTAGACAACAATCACACGAAGCTCATGATCACAGCTGCACCTTGTATTCTAATTGAGTATCCAAGGCACCAATCCTTCATCCCAGGGTTCAAGTAAGACTTCTCAGTAATGCTGCAGTGTCACTCAGTGACAGATGAAGTCTATTCTACATCCAATGTGACTAAGTTTGACGAAATTTGATGCATTTGGAAAAGTTGAAAATGTGGGGGAGGGGAGGAATAGAAGTACCGAATCTTCTTATCTTTCTCTATACAATGTTGACTGCAAGTTGTCACTGAATTTTATCAACCTCGGGTCCATCATGCATTGAGAGGAAGCTGCATGATTCTGCAGAGCAGGAAGGATTTGAGCAATGATATATGTGGCAATGAAGTCGCAAATTACCAAAACAAAAACCTGCAATCAGACATTTCACTCGAAAGCGCTTCCATCGGTGGAGCATTCAAGTTAATTGAAACTTCACACATGGGTTTACCCTGAAACTTCATCAACTCCTTTTTACGCCCATTTATACAATCTTGCAATAATCCTATCATGTGACTAAATTTTGCACGGTAAAGGCCGCAGTTGTGTTACCTGTCTATTGTACAAAAGTAGTAAATAAATATGCGTAGTAGTCAATGATGGGATCGTCGCAGCCAGCTGTGAAGGATTCTCCTCGCTTATTGAAGATAACTTCAGCTGATACTACTAATGTCAAGTAATTGTCAGCAGCTAGCAATCTGGATCAATGTCTTTTGATCGGTGCAACTTTAATAATATACGAATAGGATTGAAAGCGTTTGACCAAGAGATTGATTTCAAACAACTTGAGACTCTGCTTCACAATTCTCTTGCTCATTTGTCACACGTTTTGTCTCCTTCAGGTCCTCTTCGTCTTCGCTCTCATCGTCGCCTGCGCAGTCGCCGCACCTGACCATCTCCCCGAACCACTGATGCTGAGGGCTGCCAGCAAAATGATGGTACAACAAGGATACGCCGCACTCGACTGGAGATGTTTCACTGGATGTGGTCTCAGTGCTGCTGATTGCTTCGTCTCCTCTCAATGCTACCTGGTTGAGGGAGGCACAAAGATCGCTGCTTGTTATATTGAAGAATGTGGCATCAAAGGTGGAAGCTTCATCGCCAGCTGTTTGGCTGGAGCCGAAGGTGTGCAAATCGAATAAAATGCTATCAAGGAGACTTTTGTGTGAAAGTGTCAAATAAAGTGGCAAAACACTACATCGATGTTTTCTTATCTCAATCATCAGCATTAGGTATTTGTGAAAGAGTTTGTATGTGTCAACGAAACTTGACCCGCAGTACATGTGACCCACACGGCCCGGTGACCCATCGACCCACCTGACTCACATGCTGCAAGCGTGAATAGTACGAGTTTACGAGTAATTAACTTTTCTGGTATCATCTCTAGCATCATTCTCATTTAAATGTCTACGTCTAAGTAGAGGCGCTATAGTATCAAACTACTTTCAATATTTGTTATGTAGACTGTAGGCTGAATCCAGGGTTGGCAAAAATCACGATTTAGAAAATTCAAAAATATTGTTGATTCTTTTAAAATTTGAATCATATCTTTTTGATATTACATAGTATACTTCTTGATTCTGCTATCTATGTTCGTACCTATATTCATATTCAGTCATTGCGCTCAACTGTTGCATAATCTTAAGCAAAGTTATTGATCATTTTTTGTTTGGTTGCTAAAACTTACCTAAAAATGTCTGAGCGACTAGAAATATGAGCAATCGTCGGATTCGTATATGCGTATCGGCCTTATAATAACATGCGTGCATATAATTATACTAATATATCTTGTATTTCATACTAATGATAATCACGTTTCTGTGATTTTGTTTGTGTATCTACATTTATTGATTCTGTCGATGATCACCTAATTGATTTACCTCACCATCATATGGAGGTTGCTGGCGACTTTCACAGATACGATTCTGCTTTCCTTACATTAAACTTTTCTTTGTTCAATATCGTCACCGGTCCAACACGCCTTGAAGCTAGTCTTGACTTAATTTTGTGGATAAGAGGTCAATCTGATGAACCAATGGCAGAGATAGCTTCTCCTGTAGGCAGCTCAGATCATAATGTTGTTATAGCCGGATCAAAGAATTGCAGAAGCAGTCGCAAAGAACGTCGGCACTATGTATTTGATTTTTGTGAATTGGATGTCTTCAACTTTGAGCGCCACTTCCTCTCACACGATTTTGAAAGATTCTACTCGTACAGTGACATAGAAGAAAATGTAATCTTCTTTACCGGTTTGCATACATGACAAATACAGATGCTTCATGAATAACTGTCCTAGTGAAACTGCTAATTGAGCAGCGATGGATGCTTATTGAAAACGAAAGTGGGAATTGTATAACATCCTCAAAGTAAAGGCCAAGAGAGAAATATTCAAACCGAAGGCTGTTTTCTTTAGTAAAAATCCTAACTCAGTCAAGGGCTTGTGATTCTATGTCAATTTTGAGCGGGGTCACTCAACGAATTCCTTTCGTTCCACTGGTCATAATGATGAGCTCGTCGATGAATTTAAGAACTTCTTCTGTAGTGTAGTGAACTGCTCTTCCTCTTTGTCACCTTCACAAAAGCTGAGAGAAGACAGATGGTTGCCCCGATGTCATGTCACGGACATTTGGAAAATACTGTCATCTCTCTTCAAACTCAACTGGAAGTGATTGCATTCCGATACTCTTGTACAAACGTTTCGCCTTGATGTTCACCGAACCAATCCATCATATGATGATTGACTGTATGCGGCAAAGAAAATTTCTCTCATGTTCAATGACCTTTGACATTGCTCCCGTACCGAAAACTAGCAATGCTACCATTTCAGAGTCACGGCCAATAAGTCTACTCTCAATACCGGAAAAACTTGCTTAGCGACGATTTTCATTAGCTTCGACCATTCGAAAGCATTTGATCGAATAATGCACTCAGATTTTGTCTCTAAACTTTCGGATGTGGGTCTTCCTGTTGGTTTCGTTCTACTCATGCAAGATTATTTGTTTAATAGTCAGCAACGGGTTAGTTTTCAAGGCTCTACGAGTTCTCAGAAGGAGGTTAACATCGGGATTCCACAGGAATCCCTCCTCGGTCTGCATCTGTTTGGTGTAGATGCACCGTCTCTGATTCCATTTTCATCCAGCAGCAACCATCATCATCAAGTATGTGGATGATGTGTGCCTATCGTTCGGTATTCGGAAGCACATAACTATGGAAGACGTGAACATCTTAAGATCAGAAATCATTAGCGTGATGCAATGGTCACGCTTGGGATTATGCTCGAAGATACGTTCTGATGGAGAGGTCACATCGATTTCATTGAGAGGGAAAGTTCTCAAGGAATGAACTGTGTCACGAATGACGATGAGTTTAAGTTCATATTCAACGCGCTGATTCACAGTTTGATCGAATATGCCTGCCCTGCTTTCATAGGAATTTATTCTTATGTCTGAAAGCGCTTTCAAAAATTCAAAACAGTATCTAAAGATTAAGGGCATTCATTCCGAAGATGATCTATCGTTAAGACGCAGAGTAATGGCAACGAGACTTTTCGAGAATCTGGTGAATCAGGACACCTTTATTTCGCGTTTGATTCCTTCCACTCTTCCTTCTGGTCGATTTTCATTGCCCTTCTGAAGAGCAATCTCACGACGTAGCTCTTTCTCTCCGCATATGTGTGTATCCCAGTCTCTCACATTTTTCGACTATCTTTTCTGTCTCGATGTTATCAAAGAACATTCCTTATATCATGACATCTTGGAATCTTGACTTAATGAATTTATCCTGTATTTTATATGATTCGTATATTTTTTGATTCACATAATTGATTGAATAGACATAAACCCTTCTCTCTCTCTCTTCTATCTCTCTGTATATTGTGTGTTTACTGTATGGGCATGTACTGAAAGATATATTCAATGTCACTCAAATCTTTCTATCAGTGTAGGCCTACTGATACTAATCAATCATAACTGTTAATAGTGTGAAGTTCCTGCTCTTTCCCTATATCTAGATTCATTTCAGTCTAGTTTTATGACACTTTTTAGCGGCAATTTTGCTTTGATCGTGTTTCATGACGCTAAGATAATCCTTTGATTCTACAGAGATGTACTGTTGTGCGATGTGTTTCTAAAAGTCACAAAAAGATTCGTTTAGTATTGATTGGCAAGTTCTGAGGTTGCGGCCCGTGAGGAGAGGAAACTTAATGTAATGGTACGCGGGTTGGTTTAATAAGTTGCCGAGCGACTCCAGGCGTGAGTGAATTTTTTTTCAATAATGAAAGTTTCCCGCAATGCATTTTCGGTTCCCAAACAAAGCAAGTTCAGGTTGTGGCATGGATGAAGCATCTATTTGGCTGAATTCAGTTTCTTGCATGATTACCGCATGTTACATGTAGCTACATACTTCTGCAGTTTGGCATTCCATCTCCTGGTAGAGCTTTTTTAGTGTCTCTGTCTGATGTCACCACAGCAATGATATAAATCATGCCAACCCTGCTTACATCAGACAATTGACACATTTCAGTGTACAATAGACCTGCAGCTTTAACAAAGTTATATTATAATCAAAGTGAGTGCACCACAGACGTTTCAAGCTCTAAAAACTTCTTCACTGACTGTATAATGCAAAATCAAAGTTGAGCCGCCGATTGAGTGTCGTCAAACGTATTGACAGATAAACGAGCAATGAATGCCATTGTACTCAAATGACCCATCTTTACCGTCGAATGATAACGTTTTTCAAGCACTTAGCCTTCATTAGTTTCCGAAAAATGTAGAGGCACTCACATGCCATTTTACTATCATAATCCAAGTGAGAATTCCATTTCAGGTCAGATGATTTCTTGAATGGTTTGTGGGGCATGATGAGATAACAATAATAAGATAAGTGATATTTATTCACTTACAATCCACTAGTTCTGACTTATTGGAGCGTTTCCAAAATCGCTGTCATCGTAATACCTGCGAAAAATCTGATTGTAGCTGTGTGAGATTCGTTCCACTACGTTATTGACGTATGATCCAGGGATACTCGTTCTTTTTGAAGATTGTTCATGATGAGGACCATCCTTTGTATCATTTGCTGCCTGAGATGTTACGCTACTCAAACAGATTTTTGATTCCTCTGTGTGCCACAGCAATGAGAAGCAATAGCTATTTTATAACTATGGCTAAGCTATCAAATGATGGATTTACTATTTGATGACTATCTTATATTTTTACATATTGCACCGTTTCCGACGACTTGATGCTTATTTTTTGCTTTGTGATTCAACCATGATTTTTTCTTGTCAAGTTCTTGTATTGCTTTGTAACTATATTTGTCTTTGTGTATGACTTGACCCCCACGATTGTCATTTGGGGTGTTGAAATAAACGTCTTATTATTCATCAAATTGAAAATCGTATACATTACCAGTTACAGCAATAAAGACAGTATACAAGTAAGAAAAGGGACAAGCGAACAAAATTGGAGACAAGTGTGACATTAAGAAAAATCAGATTTCATTTGCTAGTTGTGGACTGACATAATTGCTTATTGAACAAAATAAATGACCACCGAGTAAATGAGTTCAAATATCTGCTCATACGACAAAAAGGGATGCGAAAATGTTTGCTGACACGTCCTTTTAGGAATCAAGCTGTTTAGTGGGCGGATACTGAGCTCTCACATTTTAACAAGAAATAAATGGCTTCTCTTCGAAAGTATTTGCAAGGTTAGGAAAATTCTTGCATGAACAATTTGAACCACAAATGATCTTATGTGCACGTTTCTGAAACTTCTCTAATTTTGTCAACAATTTCGCAGCTAAACAACCATAGGCAGGTGAGGCATACAAAAAATAGCAATCAATGAATTATAAACGTTTGCAAGATCGATTTTACACAATAGAGATTCGAGGACTCGAATCACATGCAAACGAGATGAGGCTCTCTTCAAAACTTCGGAGATTTGGTTATCCAAAGACAAAGAGTCATGTCTTTGATGATAAATGATGCCGATATTGCCACAAAATGTCTGACGCGTTAGTTTATTCTGGAATGCTTCTTTTTGATAGTATCACTTCATTTCACTGCATTTACTTAAATCAACAATCAGTTAGCTCTTAGTCTTTCAAACTTTCTTTTCAACTCATTTGATATTTCACCATGCTGCAAACTAGATTTATTGTGCTGTCAAGATGATTTCTTTCATTATATTTTAGAATTAATTATGAAATTATAGATGTAAATGATGATGATGGATAACATTTACTTAAAAAACATTAATAGAGGAAAAATATAAAGCCCAACATAGGCAGAACAAAAAATCAAGTTGAACAACATAAATTAAAAAAAGGATCGTCATCATATGAGCTTATGCGACATCAGCTTTGTCGAATGCACTGTTTTCGAAAAGAAAAGAACACTGCTGAAAAAAGTCGTGCCGATCAAAACTGACACAACCATTTAAATATATCGTTGTTATTTGGGAACCTACAGATAAAATAAAGTAAGATCAATGTTGTAGTATTTTGATGAGAAAAGCGCCGAACTGGTGAGTCCGACGCATGCTTCACGCCCGACTCGCACAACCCACATTGATCCCGCAAACCAAAATCGCCAGAAATTTTGGTGATGACCTCGCGTGACCTGACAGGCGGGAGTGACCTTGACCTGACTTCTCCGGGAGAGAGGGTGAGACTACAAGCAGAGAAGCGATTTTGTGCAGGATGGAGCATGTTTTGTGTCATGTCATGCAGATGTGGATGTCTTTTATCCACTGTTACCACTGATCTCTGACTGTAAGATGTGATGGGACATTATGTCATCAGATGCATGTGGTGAGAAGAGAAAAGGTCATTCGCTTCTTTCTCTCTCTCATCAAATGACTCCAAAACCGGGTTTCCGTTGGAAACCAAGAACCAAGGCAAATTTTTCGATTGCCGCACTCACCTAAGTTTTCAGAGTGAGTGGAGAGGCAGGAGATGGCTTGGATATCAGACCATCGTAGTAGGCCTAAACTTTAAAGGCATGTATCTCTGCTTGTAGGAATCGGATGGACTTCGTTCAACGTTTGTTCGAGAGGTCATGATTCATGTCAAGTCATAGACTAGCAAAACTGCCGAAAAATTTAAATTCGTTATTTTTGGAGGTTTTCTGGGGTTTTCGAGCCTGCTGAAGTCAACCAAGGCATTTGTAAGTGTATATGAGAGTTCTGATTGGATGAACGAGGATTCCTACCTCATCAAACATCCACTATAAAGAAGAGAGTTAACTTTCATGGTCACATTTGCCTTTAGAAAGTGTCAGTGGCTCTGCTATCAGGCCATTTCTCAAACTCACTGAAAGGGTGTATGATAAGGAGGTTTTCGGTGTAATACTTCCTGTTGGTGATTTCGAGACAACAGCAGCGAAGTCCGGGGAGTATCGCACGGGACGTTGACAGTTTTAATCCTTGTGAAACCTCTTTGCGTCTTGCTTGCAAGTTTTCGTCTCAACGGCATACTCTGACCACCAGGACGACATTGAGACAGGTTACTTTATAAAATTTCCATTGCACTGAATGACTCATTGTTGAGCAGCAGTATGGAGTACGCATGAGTTTTCAATGTCATCTTTTCTATCGCTCGGTCATGTTCTCCCAACCACTCTCCTGTTTGTCTCACACATATATGCAAGATGAATCAAAGGTAGACATTCATGTGCCAAGCGCACACATAAAACACTTTTCTCTTCTTCACTGAACAAACTGTTTTGATGAGAACACACTTTACCGTAGTAGAATCATCAAACGAAGAATTCATGTGTATATCAATAAGCTGCTATACTTTAAGTGAATAATCAAGTGTAATGATATGTGTTATGACATTAGTACTAAAAATGTGTGATATAGGAAACAAACCAACAGCATTGTGCATCAATTCTGTTCATTGTTAAACCTTGACAAATGAGTTATTCAAACTTATATTATGATCAGATTCCAATTATGCGCGCATATAAAGAAAACAACATATTTCAAAATCAGTTTATTACAAATAGTAGTCATTGTTACAATGTGCATGATGTCATAAGTTCAGTAGCAAATATTAGTCTGTACTTTTACTCAGGTTTTATATCAATTGTTTTCCCAATAGTGGGACATTTTCACTGACAAAATCAATCAATTAGTGTATAATCATGCATATCATGAGTTTTCAGTCTTCGACGCTTTGGAAGTGGTATTCCGGTAGCATAATGACCATGAGGTAAAGAAAAATTTACATCAATCCAACACCGATTATCCTCGCAAGCTCAGAGGCCACGTTTACGTAGTTTATGAGTTGAAACAGTATGATGTTTTGATTGGAGTACAGTCATCTCAATGGAGCTCTCACTTTGATTGTCCAATACATTTTTGTAGTTCTCATGACTCATTTTACGAACAGCTGCTTTTGATATACCTTTTGCCCTTTTTATTCAGTCCATCTTGCTTTTATACTTTATGCTATACATCTTCGGTCTAAGAAGAATCATCTCTTCAATTTCATGTCCCGCACTTTCATCTTTAAAACATCCAAGGCGAGCTTTGTTCTTTACCGAATATGAGGGATGTGATGTTGGATAGTTGCTAGCATCAAAATATGAACTCAGTTCTTTAAAGATATCATCTCGCTCAATAGATTTATCAGTTGTGACTGCAAGGAAAAGGCTGTCTGTATCACCACCTAAAGATCAACATGTTTTATTCGTTAGTATAGTTATAAAGTTTATCATGTTTCATGAAATTCAAGTGTAGTCAAATAGTTTTATTATCGAATAGGTTTATTCTGTCTGTGTAGTTATTAAGTTTATCATGTCATACAAAAGTTTTAGTGATAAAGTGATAATGTAGTCAAATAGTTTTTACCACGACACACGTTTGTGAAAGTAAAGTTTGATCATCGAAGTTTTATTCGTGAGTGTATTCAAAAAGTTTATCATGTTTTGCAAAAGAAAAGTTTAGTGTAGTCAAATAGTTTTACCGTGACACACGTTTGTGGAAGTAAAGTTTGATAATTGAAGTTTATTCCTTTTGTATAGTTAGAAAGTTTATGATATTGTTTTGTGACTGACCGAACTCACAACAGCATTAGAAAGTTTTATCCTTAGTTGACACCTGGACTGCATAAACAAAATGTTTTATGTGACAGTCTCTTCACAAACGGTGAAGTGTAAATTCAGAGCGAATACATCTGTTACCTATACATCAACTTTGGATTTGAAGTAAAGCGAATCATGTTAGATGTACAGAATGAATTGAATATTAGATAACGCATGCAAGTTTTTGACGACTTGAGTGTGTTATGAAAAAACCCAAGTCGCAAGTTTATTGCATTGAACATGAAACCTGCAAGTGAGATGGATAAGAATAATCGTTGATGTATGTAGTTAGAACTTATTTCATGACAGCAGAGTTTCAAACGTTTACAAGTCGCAGGGGTAAATGTGTAACTAGGATTAACCAACCAATGTTTATAAAGTGACACATCATTTACGAATAACACTTTGTCTATCGCGTTTGTCACTTATGAATGACCAAGTGAGATTTACATGACATCGAAATAGAAAATGCAAACCAAGTGTGATATGAAAATGCAGAGATGAATAGATAAATGTTTTTTAAACGGACGTTTTTAGATGTATAGATGTGTTACACACCTTTGCTGCATTTTTTAACACGTCAATGAGATGGATACATTCCTAAAGTCCATAATCCAAGGGTAGGGTTCTCTACGATTGGATTAAGGGATTTAGCGTTTTGTATAACATACATCAATGACAACTGTTGTTGTACAGTGTATACATGCATTTACTAATTTAACCATTTGTGAATTACATAGCTAAATTGCTAAAGTTCATAATTTAAGGGCGGGGTTATATTCATGCGCTTGGCACATGAATGTCTACCGTTGATTCATTTAGATAGACACAGTTCATCTCACATATATGTGTGAGACAAACAGGAGAGTGGTTGGGAGAACATGACCGAGCGATAGAAAAGATGACATTGAAAACTCATGCGTACTCCATACTGCTGCTCAACAATGAGTCATTCAGTGCAATGGAAATTTTATAAAGTAACCTGTCTCAATGTCGTCCTGGTGGTCAGAGTATGCCGTTGAGACGAAAACTTGCAAGCAAGACGCAAAGAGGTTTCACAAGGATTAAAACTGTCAACGTCCCGTGCGATACTCCCCGGACTTCGCTGCTGTTGTCTCGAAATCACCAACAGGAAGTATTACACCGAAAACCTCCTTACCATACACCCTTTCAGTGAGTTTGAGAAATGGCCTGATAGCAGAGCCACTGACACTTGCTAAAGGCAAATGTGACCATGAAAGTTAACTCTCTTTTTTATATGGATGTTTGATGAGGTAGGAATCCTCGTTCGTCCAATCAGAACTCTCATACACACTTACAAATGCCTTGGTTGACTTCAGCAGGCTCGAAAACCCCAGAAAACCTCCAAAAAAACGAATTTAAATTTTTCGGCAGTTTTGCTAATCTATGACCTGTCATGAATCATGACCTCTCGAACAAACGTTGAACGAAGTCCATCCGATTCCTACAAGCAGAGATACATGCCTTTGAAGTTTAGGCCTACTACGATGGTCTGATATCCAAGCCATGTCATGCCTCTCTATTCACTCTGACAACTTAGGTGAGTGCGGCCAAAAAAAATCGAAAAATTTCCTTGGTTTCGAAACGAAAACCGGGTTTTGATGTCAGAGAGAGAGAGAGAGAGCGAAGAGGCGATTCTCTTCTCACCACATGCATCCGATGACATAGTGTCCCATCACATCTTACAGTCAGAGATCAGTGGTAACAGTGGACAACAGACATCCACATCTGCATGACATGACACAAAACATGCTCCATCCTGCACAAAATCCCTTCTCTGCTTGTAGTCTCACTCACTCTCCCGGAGAAGTCAGGTCAAGGTCACTCCCGCCTCTGCTTGTAGTCTCATCACATGACACTTAGTAATACATCACGCCTTCTCATCTTCCCGTTTTTAGCGCTACTTATAAAACCAGCAGTAGTCACATCACGTATTTCATGACGCGGAACGGTAACCTATGGTCACGCGAGGTCATCACCTAAGGTCATGCGATGTCACGGGGCTGAGTCAGCATGATGACTCATCATTGCTGATTTTGGCCTTGATTTTGCAATGGGATTACTACTAAACTTGTCAAGCGATAAATCAGTAACAATATAGCATTGAAGAGTCTTAAAAAAGGAAGAGAAAGGAAAATTCATAACATCCCAGTATGTACAAATAAAAAGCAACCATAAATATGAAAGTCAAAAAACTTTGACATTCAGACATCAAAATCCTCTGAAAAGCGATTTCAAACTTTTGAAGAAAAGTACGCACGATCAAATCTGACTCAACCATTCAAATATGTCGATTCCAGCTGGGAAACTATTCACGAATTAAGTTATGATCAATGTTGTAGTAGTATAGTAATAATTATTATATGGCGTTCAAGGTAGATGGAATACATAGGAAGCCCAATGCATGGATAAAAAATCACAACTTCAACAATAAGTGAATAAGTCAAAGTTAGGTTCACAATTTTGAAGCTTTGTGCCGAATAAAATCTACAGGCCCAATTAACGAGAAGTGGGCGCTTCCTTCCACTGTGTCACCACTTTCTTACGTGTGTATGCTAGCAAGATCAGATCAATATCATCGATTAGAATTCGATTGATAAGTCCATCATCAGCGCAAATACCTTTTGTGTAAAAGTCTACCGTCATGAATCTGTAGATGTCTCCCATGGGTGACAATGAGCACATTAAGTGGCGATATAAGCCGTGTTCTGCTTTCCTGATCAAGTCAATGGGATCATGAGTTTCTAGGACATTTCGAGTCATGTGGTGTTGAGTACATTTTCCCTGACCTAATGTGAACACCTATAGGAATCACAGTTCCAGATGGAAAGAATGACTACTGACAACACTTTTATCATGCTTCATTATCACTCTTAAATCAGGCGTCTTGATGCGTCATCGGATGCCCGACATATCGTGAAATTGCTTCGTCTGCATTGACTGTTTTTTTATAATACAGAGAGAGAGAGAGAGAGAGAGAGAGAGAGAGAGAGAGAGAGAGAGAGAGAGAGAGAGAGAGAGAGAGAGAGAGAGAGAGAGGAGAGAGAGAGAGAGAGAGAGAGAGAGAGAGAGAGAGAGAGAGAGGAGAGAGAGAGAGAAGAGAGAGAGAGAGAGAGAGAGAGAGAGAGAGAGAGAGAGAGAGAGAGAGAGAGAGAAGAGAGAGAGAGAGAGAGAGAGAGAGAGAGAGAGGAGAGAGAGAGAGAGAGAGAGAGAGAGAGAGAGAGAGAGAGAGAGAGAGAGAGAGAGAGAGAGAGAGAGAGAGAGAGAGAGAGAGAGAGAGAGAGGAGAGAGAGAGAGAGAGAGAGAAGAGAGAGAGAGAGAGGAGAGAGAGAGAGAGGAGAGAGAGAGAGAGGAGAGAGAGAGAGAGTAGAGAGAGAGAGAGAGAGAGAGAGAGAGAGAGAGAGAGAGAGAGAGAGAGAGAGAGAGAGAGAGAGAGTAATGTTTATATACACAACAGTATGTTATATAGACAACGCGCAGGCATTTTTTATGCAGGAAATTAGATAGTACAACATATAACAGAACCGCTACATGAGAAGCTTAAATGTGAATGATTTTATTTTATATAATGAACATGTTGTACTTTAGCAATTTGAAGGTGTATCTTCAAGTCAATTGTTGAAGGCAATGATGCATGACAGCTGAGCACAAATGAAAGACAAATCATACATAAATCTTCCATATGCAACCTTGAGTAGCTCAAGAAAATTAGTAGATAGAAGTTCTTCGACTGATGCAGCATTCAAAATCATTGAGCAGGCAAGGTAAATGTCAATCTCATCGAACTATTGTACGGCAGTGAACTTTGTGAATTTGCTATAAATCATTTCAATGACTAATTGCAGCAGCTACAACCACAGAATTAGATTCATCTGCGCGCGTCTTTGGCTTCCTAGAGTCGAAGGATCGTATCTAACCTTAATATCGAAATGGCAAACAATAAGCTGCCAGCAGAGGACACCCGAGTCAGTAAGTAAGTGAGTGGCGTGCGTGCTGTGATATCATTTCGCATACACCAGAACACACATCGATGCCTGGCTAACATTCGATTCAGTGTGTTCGCTGTACAGTGAGGAATGCTGAGAAGACGATGGTGAAATCATCAAGTGAACTAATTTTCGTACGCCTGATATTTCTTTTTAATAATGATCGGAAAGGCCAACATTATGGAGAAAACTTGTACTGTGCGCAATAATCTTAATTCATCAAATCTGACGAAATTGTGGCAATCGAAGCACTTTGCTGGAACTCACAGTAATCCCTAAGCGACGCACAACTTTTTTCCTATCTCTGTAAGGTATTAGGAATACCTTTTTGCCCACTTAGTAAGTTCCTCGATGTGCAGGCGATTTCGAATAAATCACACTTCTAGCAACCCGAAGCAGATAAACAAAATATTTAATTCTGTGGCTGCAATATATATGAAAGGATGTAATATATAAGTGCTAATTTAAGCGTTATAGAAGTACTTTCATGCGCAATTTTTTGAAGCTTTTTCAGCTCATGCGCAATCACGAGTTTGTATGTCTTTGAAGCTTAATTATTTTTTTCGTAGTGCTTGTGCTTGTTTGCATTCTGAAAAAAGTGCATGTATTTATGAATGTAGATGACGATTTGAGAGGCAAATTACAAAATCAGTAATCAGTAAGAATGCATGCTGTCTGAATGTAGCAACAGATGTAGGGTGCCAGTGATGGACTTTGGAACAGGGAAGCCGGGTCACTATTCGCTGAGCCAGTCAGTGATCTGGTGTTTTTCATTTTTGAGTTGATGCACCTGTAAGAGTGTACAAAAAAATTTAAAAATTAATTACTCTGAAGTGGGCCACTTACATGTATTACTACAATAGTACTTGAATAAAATAGTACTTCGGTACAAATGTACAATAGTAAAAATAGAGTACAATAGTATTTCGTGTTGCAATAGTTCTGCGCATAGGTAATTAAGTAGTGCAAATATTTTCTGATGTAAACAGCTACGGGAAAAATCGGAACATCGAAATTTTGCTCAATGGTGCCGCTACCTCATGCTCACTGATCTGTATTTCTATAATTCATGAAATGTTTTTGTTTAGATATCCGGTAAAATCGATTTTCAGATTTTTTGCAATAACCATTGGGCAATAATGGGTGTATATGTCAGGAAAGCGGTTTTGGTGAGCTCAAAATCGCATTATGACGTACAAATTTTCGGCCGAAGCCTTTGTCAAGTACAGCTTAAAACTGACAGTTAAAGCTGTACTTGACAAAGGCTTCGGCCGAAAATTTGCACGTTATAATGCGATTTCAAGCTCACCAAAACCGTTTTCCTGACCTATACTTCTATATATAGCTCGATGGCACCGCTGGTTAATAATGGGTGTCACAGGTGTCTGTGCGTGGAAAGAAATATCTCATGTTTTCGGCATTTTTAGCTCAAACTCATACATCCAATTAAAAATTGACGATTCAACTTTATAGGTTACTCCTGTTATAACTTTGCTGTTATATAACTGTTATAGGATGAGATTAGGCCTATAGCATCTAAGACTCAAGAACGTAATAATAGAGAAAAGCGAAGAAGAGAGATCCAATGCGCACGAGCGAGGAAATTCTTGAAGGAGAGAAACAAAGAGCCATGGAAGCACAAAAGTAAAAAGAAGATTAAACGGAACCACAAGTCCTCGGCTTGCAGCTGTAGAATTGCAAATTTGTGCGTATGATTTTGTACGTATTAAGTGGAAGCGCTTATTTCAATTAGGTATGAGAGATAGATGATTTCATCTCAACTATGGGTCTGGTACTACTTGTATTTTTAGAGATTTGATTAGCCCTTGAAATAGGGTTATCCTACACTTCACTTAGAAAATGCATTAATTGGTTGCCGAATCTCCCGAGTTGACCGGCTTTTCAACATCAAAGAGAATACGCTCCTTCAGCGCCAAATATCATAGAAACTTATAAAGAAAGAACAACGCAAAATGAAGATCCCGAGGCCTTTCTTCCTTTCTTTTCATGGGCATTACAAGGACTGGATCTCAGTGTGTAGAGACATGAGATGGTTAGCTGCGCAGAACAGTCTTCACTTAGCTGACATTTGACTTGACATAGATAGCTGACACATGATAAGAACAATAGTAGAAGAGACAAAAGAGAATCATTGCATGCTGGAATTTGAAGACAATAACTAAATGAAACAGGACAAAGTTACCAGGGTAAGACTAGGCTATTTACAAAGTATTTTTTAATACACAAGTCAGGCTTAAAGTAATATATACAAATAGCTTCTAAAATACGCAGGAGTGATACATTCTCCGTTCTGTACAAAATACTGAATGAAGACGGGGCAAGTCTCGGATCATCTCATGTCTCTACACACTGAGATCAAGTCATTGCAATGCCCATGAATAGAAAGGACCAAAGACCTCGGGGTCATCATTTTGCGTTGTTTTTCTTTATAAATGTGTGAAAGGGTCCAATTTCTACCAGTATCATAGAAATACCGAATTTAGCACATCGATTGTCATTGTGCTGAATGGCACACATAAATTGATTTGGTTTTTTATTCTTTTGATGAATAATTATATTGTAGATATCCACAGAGCTTTCATTTTCGTTATTTTGTTCGAATACACAATTTGCCATAGTTTCTAATTTGATTCTTTTTAAATTCATGCATGGTTATAGGCCTACCTGTAAGCGCATGTATCCGTAATGAATCCAGATGATAAAAATATTATCATCTATATATATATATATATATATATATATATATATATATATATATATATATATATATATATATATATGATATATTATGTAAAAAATCAAGTTAATTGCAGGAAAACCATACGCTATATTCGTCATTCAATGACAATCGAAAATCTTCAATTTCTTCAAAAGCAGAAAATCTGACCAATGATCGCCAATCCGTAATTGCAAAGGAGGGTTCTAGTCGCTGTCTTTACCTATTGAATAAGTTTTTATAAAGCTCAGACTTTTCCAATTGAACGACATGATGAAATTTTGATCTCTGTAAAAAGTGAGGGTCTTTCAATATTCAAATGCTAGATGGACCACATTAGCCCTGATGGTCGACGTAGGCCTTGTAGTAAAAACAACTTCTATTCAAACTATAATGAAGTCTGAATAAAAATTATTTTTTACTATTACGCCTACCATGACTGCTAATGGGGTCCTCCAACAATTAAAATTTAGATGTTTCATTTGCATCACTCCATGACAACTGAGGTTTTTTGCCAAAATGACAGGCTAGTTGGTTCGCTAATGAAATAATTTGACTTCAAAACGTCTAAATAGTGAGACGGAAAAGCGTTTGCGATCTAGTGATAAGTGCCCAAAATAGTACACAAGAGAGTAGTAGAAAGAGAGTGTATTGTTCCGTTCCCTGCATTGAACATAACTACAAAATGATGAAAGATCGTATTGATGAAATGAATAAAATTCTCCTTATGTTGATATTCAGCTCGTTTTCAAAACTGAGAAAATTCAAAATCACTTCATGAACAAAGCCGATTGCGACAGCCCTGAAATCCAATGTAATCTACATGTATTCTTGTGACCGCTGCTCAATGCGGTACATCGGAGCCACAAGGCGCCACCTGGCTGTCCGCATTAATGAGCATCTTAAAGGCTATCCTAACCCTACCGAAGTATCGATGCATAATCACCATCCGAAATCTGAAAATTTCTCTATTGTCGGTAGCTCTGAACATCATTGAATCTATTTTGATTAAAGACAATAACAATCGGTTGTCCAATGAAAGAAACGGATCAGTGCCACTCCTCTTAAACTTGTACATACAGTGTAATTACGCAGTTTGACCTTTGCAAATGTGTAGATTTCTATGCTTCTATTCTGCCTGTGAGGTGGTCTGCAAGTAGATCAGTTGAAATGTTTTCATCGCGACTAATTTTGTGTATACGTATATGTCTTCATTGCGTTGTTTGTAATTTGTCGAGTCCGCAGAAGATGGAACCTGTGATGTTCCGAAACATGTTCGGTTGATTGAAAAACATTGTATTTTCTCTCTAATAATTTTACTTCAGTTTATACAATACAGGTATTCTGCCCATGAATATATCTGCGAGCAATTTCTAATAGCATTGGAAGATATCGTGATACTGGCGTCAAATTAGGTTAAATTCGAAAGTTGTCGTCCTGGAACTTGGGAAAGTTTTCTGCTCAAAAAATGGGTCAAACAGAGACAAGGATTTGATGTTTTTCTCTCATAAATAGGACTATTCTCCCGTACGGACGAACTGTGAAAATAATATTGAAGATTCAACGTCGCTATTCCCCTTACTCGGACGGTGCTGAAACAGTCAGACTTTAATCTGGAGCGTTTTGATCTTTTAAGGCTGGATTATAGTTTCTGCGTTTTTCACCGCACTGTCTGCACTATCTTGCGGTAGGAAAACGCAAGTTTGAAGCGCAAGAAGTTGCGGCGAAACGCGTGTTCCCGCAGAAATGCAGACATCAATGATATCTGCGACGGTCTGAATTTTTACCGCACGATGGAAACACAGGCTAGTAGAGGAGCTGTCTACAGCCGCAGGACGGAGATTGGCTGTTTGGCAATGTCGACGTTGCATGTAATGTCATCGACTACGATTAGGGAACCGGACATGAATCGTTGTTATTGTAGCCTATCTATCAATTGCATTTTGTAAACTTGCACCGATTGTGAGGTGATGGAAGGAACTATGAGCTGCGAACATCCCGTCATGATCGAAGGTTTTATTGATGAGGAGAGACTAATTAACATGGTACGAAAATATTCTGATCTGTGGACCATATCATCAACAAAACAGTTTGGCATTCAGCGAGCTGACAACTCGTGGTCTCAGATTGCTGAGCAAATGAGATGTGGCGAGAAAAAATGCAACGAGAAGTGGTGATATCTCCGTGACACCTACCGGAAGAAACTGGAATTATCTACCCGAAACGGTGATCCTGTCGGAAATCCAAAGTCAAAATGGAAATATTTTGAGTCCCTGACTTTTTAAATGACTTAGTTAAGAAGAATACAGCAAGTAATGCGTCATTTGATGAAGAAATTGAAACGATATTTTAATATTCTGATACAGATATGCATGCAGATTAGTATTCTGATACAGATATTCTGTACATGTAGTACCTTTTTCTATTCAAGCTTGTAACCTATACGTATGCCTCGTCATACAGTCTCATCTCCTCCACAATTTTCCTCTCTCGATCGATATAGGTCTCACTCTCCACTGCCATCGACGATTTTTGAGGAAGTGAATTATCAAAATCAAAGACACCATGTCGCTGGCGACTTTTTCGGATGACTCCTGCATCATGAAATGATATCTCAACGCAAGCGTCAACTATAAATATGAAATGAAATCCGCATGACCTTGTATTTAAGTTAACCGCAGTTGCGAGACAGAAACTGTGCGAACCTGCGGAGAATGTTTCAAGCTTGCGCTTTTCTCTCAAACCTGTGGTAAAAACCGCAGAGACTATAATCAAGCCTTTAGTCCGGATGCCCTTCCTGACACCTTCAGGCCTCGACGTCTAAACCGAAACATCGCTAGGCCAAGCAGTTAACCGCTATGCCACGGAAACCATTTGAAAATGAAATAAGAACATCGTCAAATTACATAGTTCGTTTCAGAATTGGTAATTAATCGCCTTAAAAAATTTCTGAAAGAATTATTGGTTTCTGGGGTCACGTGAGATGCTCGGAGGATCACAAGGTGATTGTTCATTGGTTTGAGACTGCTACATCATAACCTTATGGTTCAAGATTACTGTGCATCAAACATAGCAGCAATTAAAACGTCAATTCAAATAAAAGCAAATGAAGATTCCACGGATAAGCGGCGCGGTTCCACTAATGCTATTAGGATTAGTACATTTTCACGGATGCTGCTAAAATCATAAAATTGCGGGTAGCTATTAGTCAAATCTCATTCATTCGAAGAAAAATGCTGTTCAGAAAAATCATTTGATATCTGTGTACTTCTTCGAAGGTCAGATGAGAGGTGTGACAAGTAGAGCTGTGACAAATTGATAATGAAAGAAGCTACAGCTGAGGGTGTGCTGATACTTACATCTACCACAGAATTAGACAGGGCGTCTCTTCTTCTGTTTGACTAGAAAGGAAGCATTGCATTAACGTTAATGAAATGTCACAATCTGCTGACTAAATACCATAGCAATCGAACAATGAGCATCCAGTTCAACATTAAACACGCCAAATTGAGCGAAGTTTCAGTGACTGTTATCAACCTGGGGCCAATTCACCGATCATATAACAAGTGTTATGACAAGTAATGAGTAACTAGTGTTTATATGATAAGTAACCAGTAACGCGGTTCACCGACATGACGGTTCTTGACTTGTTATAGCTCTTGCTGAATCTGACACTCATTACGGCGGCTGTGATTGGCTGAATCAGCAGTAAATTATCGAAAAGTGAAAGAAACTAAAATAATTGCAGAACTACCTACCGTTATACAAATATTTGTGTATACCAAGGTGATATAGCATGTATATTTTTATATTATTGGTGTGAATTATCATAACGGAACGCACTTTGCATAAAATAATCGATTTTCAGATGAAAAGTCATAACTGAATCGGCGCTGGGTACGACGCTGTGTCGTTGACCAAACCCGTTCTAATTGGTTGTTGCAGCAGCAGCTGTTTGCAACTTATAGTTCTGTCTCTTATCATTGTTATCGTTCTAGAACTAATAAATAAATTGTCTATAACTCTACATTCTTTAAAATGGGTCCCAAATTTGAGAAGTCCGGCAAGATCCTCCTCCTTAGGAGAGTACTCGAAAATAAAAGATTGCTCTTCGGGAAGTTTGATGCATCAAAGGCGGTGACTAAGGAGAGTAGAAGAGAAGTATGGAGCGTCATACACAGAGAACTGTCGTCTTTGGGATATCCTGTCGGCCAAAATGGAGATTATGTTCGCGATACGACATTTGCGAACATAAGAAAAAGAACTACAGTAAGTGTCACTATAGCTTCTGGCAAGTGGCTTGATTGATATTATATTTTAATAAATTGTAACCTTATTTCTAGGAAAAGAGAATCAAAAGAGAAACCTCAGGAGATAGTTCTGTACAATACGACGAAGTGGACAATTTAATACTGGACATAATTGGACGCGAATCACCCGCCATCCTGGGCTTGGGAGTAGATGAACCTGATGTGGAATGTAAGGAGCCGGAATCCACAAGTAAGTATATTCATATTCAAACTCGTGTGAAAATATGGTTGTTTTTCTACAATTTGAAATTTTGGAACCTCCTCTCCTTCCACAAAATTTCTGTTTACCTAAGTCTCAGAATCTCGTGAAACTTTGTTCACATCCATCTTAAGATTCAGCTACGGTATTTTGCTTTATGTATTGATACAAACATGTACAAATCAACCTTACCTGTATAAAAAGAAATTTTACTAAATTTTACTCAATTTGTAGATATTCTCGACCGCATGAAAACGTGTAAAACGATACCTGACAAAGATGGTTGTGGTAAGGAATATCTGTCGAGTGGATCATCAGTCACAGAACCTATTTCATCGCCTGTTCCCAGAAGAAAGAAGATACCAGCGAAATTAGTCCTTACTCGAAGAGGAAAGAAGGTCGAAGATACATCTTCTAAAAACACGATGACACGTTCCTACATGAACGAGTCGAAAAAATCAGATAAACTTAAACATCTCCAAATTGAAGGACAAAAATTAAAGAATGAATACTATAGACTGAAAATAAAGTTCTTGAAAAGGAAACTAAATATCCATGAACCTTCAGAATCAGATATTACTGATTCATCTTCTGATAAATTGTGATTTTTGTTTAGTGATTATTATGCAATAATTTAATAGTGAATCGATGCGGTTTGTTTTTGCTTTAATTATCTTAATTTACATCATTGTATAATAATTTCGCATAAGTATATTTAGGGTCGTCTTTCATTGAATGCTATAATAACGTTTTAAAACCAAACATCAAACATGAAATACAATATATCACTCCCACCTGCAGTTCCATTAAAAAGCTGAGACTGGCGCATTTTCGATTGCTACTTTATTAAGTATTAAAGTATTAAGTAAAACATGCCACTATACATGCATAACTACAGGTATTGCTATCAACCTATTTTTATTAAAATGAAGCAAAAATTTTCTTCCAATAGCATTCTATTCATAAAAGATCTAAAATAAGAAAGTTCTTGGTTTAATGAGAAAATGTCTGAAGAATCCTATTACGGCGAGGCCTAGGCCGTCTCTTCGTTGGGCACTTGTTCCCGATGGAGGATTGCTCTCAGGTGTATCATTGTCCACAACTGTTGGTTCAATCGGTATTTCATCATCTGTCGCTGGTTGCGATGACATTATTATGTTATGTAATGCAAAACAAGAATTAATAATTCTGGCGGCTTTTTCAGGGCTTCTAACTCGAATGAATTTTAAGCACTGGAACCTATTCTTAAGAATTCCGAAAGCCCTTTCAACAATCAGACGAGTTCTTCGGAGTGATTTATTGAAGTACCTCTCAGGAAATGTCATACTCTCTCCTGGTTTGCGAATTTCGCACATGAGCCAATCCAAGAGCGGATACGCACTGTCTCCTAACAATACGGCATTGGGGAACGGTCGCCATCCATTTTCGAAGCGTCTGAAACAAAAGATAATTGAAATTAAAAGTCTCTAAATATAAGTATTTTACGATCAATGGCATACCTGTACATTTTTCCTTCGCGGAGACTACGAGCATCATGGAGAGAACCCGGGAAGTTGGCATTGACATTGTAAAAGCGATAATTAGGACCCGCCACTGCAAGAACATTCAAGGAATGCGTGCCTTTTCTGTCCACGAATTGCCACTCGTTTGACTCTGGCGTTTGAATTGGGATTAGAGTCCCGTCAATCGCACCGCAGACAGCTGGGAATTGATTCACCAAATGGAAAGCGGATGCAATCCCCATCCTCTCTGATTCAGAAGATGGCCAACAGACCACCTCTTTCACTAGTAGATCTCGTTGATCGCATCCGTTACCTTTTCAATGCAAGCATGGACCGCTGCTTTCGAAACCCCATGAGTATCTCCCACCGAGTAGCAAAAGTCGCCACTAGCGTAAAATCGTAATGCTATTAAAAGTCGATGATGGGGTTGAAGCCCCTGTGAGGAACATCTCGTGTTTCTTAATTTCGGACCTAGATCCTTTAACAGTTCTTCTACTTCTGTAGCAGAAAAGCGAAACCGTTCCTTAAATTCTCCCGCACATAAGTGAAAATTTATTCTCTCACGCTGCCTAGAATGAGGGTTTTCTTCCGACTACATAGTGAAAATTAGGAGGAATGAAGTTATGACGGAGCTTCTGAGACCCGTTATAAATCAATCTATTTTGACAAGAAAACAACTTGTCAAATTACATCGGTGAATTGAAACACTTGTTATGATACTATTTACTTGTTATAATTCGCTTGTTATAATTTACTTATTAACTTGTTAACTTGTTATGTCCGTGAACAGCGTTACTGTTTACTCATTACTTGTTACTTGTCATAACACTTGTTATACGATCGGTGAATTGGCCCCTGATCACACATCAAAGAGACACAGACAATGTCAAGTTCTACAGAGAAGTTTGTGAACGTTTTTTCATTCACCTGCTAACTTTTGAAATAATTATCGGAGGACCCAACATTGTCCAGAAACGTTTTGCGTAATGATGTGAATTCTTCGAATCTGAAGGAGTCGTGGCGATTGCAGCATTTTGAAGGAATTCAAAGCAATCCGCAAGCGACGCACGACCAATTTTCCTATCTCTGCAAGGTATTAAAAATTTCTTTTCGACCACTTATTAAGTTCCTGCATGTGCCATCTGTTTGAATCAGTTTGCACTTCTAGCAAAGTGATACGATTAAACAATCTAATTCTGTGATACCTACACTCCGTATTAATTAATGCGACAGACAAGTATGTTGAAATCATTGCAATCTACACATAATCGCGACCTTTCATACATGACTTTCCGTAAAAGCACAAAAGAAAAGTTGCTGAAATATTAATAAGTAATAGTGACCATCAACCAATGTCGCTTTTTGTTTTAGCAGTTCGAGACGAATGCGAGTTATGGTTCCCTTCAAACACGCATTCAAAATGTACAAGAATTTTCGAATTTTGTTTAAGAAATATTAATACATTCAGTGTGTCCCTGCCAATTCCAAGATGTTCAGGCAGTGTTGCAGGGAGAGGCGGATTTGTCCTCTAGCTCTTACCTTGTGATTTAGATTTCACGCCAAGTAATGGGGTAAATCCATTTTATATAACATTTTGGGCAATTTTTCTCTTTTCAACTTTGCGACTTTGTTTTCTTTGAAAATTTTCAAATATAGTCAATTTTTCATGCTGAACTCGAAAATGATAATGGCGATCACACCAAATGAGTACTTGCAGTGTTTCTTTAAGACGTTTCACGGGTCACATTCTGCACCGTGGATTTTGAACGTTCATTCGTTACATGTAGTGAGCCATAGCCAACACTATCAATGCCCAGAATTCATCTCAAGATAGCTCATTAACATGCAGAATCGCGAGTAAAATTCACTGCTAAAAGCTAGATGTTATACTGCATACATGACTTCTGTTTTCGCTTATAAATCCTGAGTGCGTTAGGGTACACAAATGAAAGTCGATCTTGAGACGATTTGAGTGTGAGCCGTGGGAATGATCAGATGGCCCGTAGCAAAAACCTTAGAAAAAGCCCGGATACTTGTACAAGTTATTGTATTGGCACTTTATGTTACTGGTGTCTTCGGACCGATAATTTTGTGGTCTCAGCCAGATGGACATTTTGGCCGTTTTACGAGATTTTGAAAATGATAATTATTGTCCTATCAAATAAAATTTCGCATGCATCACAACATTATGGTTCTTGATAATTCCGTGAATTTCCATGAAAATCGGATCAAAAATGTGGTTTCAGCCATAAAATGAAATTTTGAGAAAAATCAGAAAAGTCTGGTCAAAAGAATGCAGGGCATTTTTTAAGATTCAGGATTGCTCTGTCGAGATGATCCATAGCTGAATTTTTCCTCTTGATGCAACAACTAGACACACAAATGATGTATTTCGTTGGTATTTCGTTGTATAGATAAAAATATGATAATGTCCAGGTTGAGAAATGTGCATCGGTCAAGAGACAATTTTTAGGGGACACAGGCTAATTGGAAAAACATTCCAAATTGATGTAAATGCAATCCTGAATTATAGTCTGGTTGAATGCACGATTCATACATAACTTCATATGTACAGTTTTCTAGATCACAACGAAATTTCTCTCAGAAGATGGAGCCCTTACGCATTTGGGACACGCTGTTTTTGGCACTTTTTCTGCCTTGAGGTAAAAGTTTCATGACGAGAACTTTGTTAGATTGATTTGAATTTATGATGACCGAAAAGAGAAGATCCCAAGGATTAATAAGAAAAAAATGTATCGGTTCAGAACTAAGGATTTCGTAGACAGACAAAAGACACGTTTTTCAACAAATGTTGTTATATAAACTGGATTTACCCAATGTTTCATATGTTTCAGGTATGCTGAATCCATTGGTGGGATTCGTTGTACTACACTATTTGAGCCTATCCTAATGCTAAAAGCAAAGTTTTCTAAAAATTTAAGGTTGTGAATTGTTTTCGTCCTTGCAACACCATCTATCAGTCTGTAAAATGACGGTGGACTGTAGTGATACAAAGAGATCAGAATTTAATTAAAGTTATGACGCTTACCAGGAAAAATAACGATCACTATTTCATATATATCAGAGTGCATTACTCTTCGACAGTAATCAGTGCAAAGTCTGTAGGTATAGCATCAAAATTAAGAAAGTGAACATTTCTTTATTCACATTTTGGCAAAATAAGCTCGATAAAGATGAGAACAATTGAGTAATTAAACTTTAAAGTTAATAGGTCCCAACACTTGATACCACGTAGCGCGAAGTCTTTCTAGCTTGCACCGCAGCTCTCTATCAGGCGCAAATTGAGCCACAGAGTTATCATATATCTCACTGCATGCTGCTGTACATGATGCTAGTAGATCTAGCTGTGAGAGTGGTAGTAGTTGGAAAATAACAATATTTGATATTAACACAAATGCCATCGAACATATAACATCAAGCAGACGGGAGGTCGATAATTTGGAACTTATAGAACAGAAGAATCACAAATATTTTCATTATTTAAAAACTAACCTCTAAAACTAGATCTTCTTGGCTATCAAATTTACCGACTTTTAGCCAGAAGTTGAAAAATATCCGAAAAATGAAATTCATCTTTAATTTCAAGTCAATCAGATAGGATTTTCAAGTAGCAAATGTGCGACCGTCTGGGTACTGATGAGGGCTTAACCATTCTGCGACGGATTCCTCATTGTATTTTTCCTTTAAAGCTCCATTCTTGACATTGGGACATAATAGAATCGAGATTTTGTGAACTTTACATCGAAGGTATAGTATAAGTTAAGTATGTTTTTGATAAATAATTCAAATAATTATTTCTTACTTTCAGAGGTCCCATAGATCTATCGAAGAAGATGACAAATATAATTCCAGTAACAGCTGCTACTAACAGGAAGGATCTTTTTTTTATTATGGGAGAAGCAGAAATGGAGGTACGTAATTTTGAATGACAGCAAACACATTTGGAGAGAAAGCATGGTTTCATATTTTGTGGTCTTCATTGGAAAGAGAGGAAATCCTTCAAAATGCAATGTCTTTATAAATCATAGTGGAAACTATCATACACTGTCAGCTGTAGAGTACGAAAGCTGGATGATTTTGACTACGAAACCGATGTAGAAAACGAGAATTACAAAATGTGCGAAAGCGCTATTGTTCGTGTTCATACACTACGAAAGCGATTGGCTTTCCTATTGGATGATAAAGATAATCCAATAGGAAAGCCAATCGCATTCGTAGTGTATGAGTACGAACAATAGTGCTTTCGCGCATTTTGCTATTCTCGTTTTGTACATCGGTTTCGTAAGTAGCTTTGATATTGTACAGTTTACAGTGTAGGCCGCTGTGACACAGGAAAAGGAGTCTTCCATCTTCCATCTTCCATTTGGGATTTCCCTTTAATTGCATGTAGAAAAGTCACACAGAAATAGTCATCAGCCATAAGTCATCTTCCATCATCCGTCACGCTGTCACTCAGGAAAATTTATAAATCGTCGTCCATCAGACATAAGGCATGAAATTATGTGGCTGATGAAGTTCATTTCCATCAGCTATCAGCCGTCAGGCGCCTGCTGCGAGACTGTTCTAAAAATAGAACAACGTGAAGCGACGTCTGAGGGAAGATTTAGGAAGCTGTCATTTGCGAAGAGAAGCAATCAGAAAACAGCTCTTTGTTCACAATGGGTGGGTTGCTCAACTCGGTCGTAAGTTGCGACGTAGTAAACTTTAAGTCGGTCGTAGTTACTACCGATTCGAGTCGGTAGTAAATTGGAGTTTCTCAACCTGGTATTAACAATGTCAAACGTAAAAGTCGGTAGCAATACGTTAACCAATGATATGCATTGCTGCAGCACGTCATCAAACTGAGCATGATACATCAAACTTGTAATCACATTGTGTGGGGCACTCAGTTGTGTCCCATATCTGCGCATTATGGCAAGTAAGAAGAAAACCAGTATGAGTCGAAGCAAAATATTTCACTGATCAGGAGAAAGTTATATTGATCGAGATAATTAAGGATAAGAATCTCATGGACACTATACAGTTGAAAAAGAACGATGCGAAGTCAATAAAGAAGAAAGAGGACGCATGGGAGAAACTTCTTATATCATTTTCCGCGCAAAGTTCTAACAGTGGAACATTGAAGCAGTTGTAAGTTCTTTGGCGCGATTTGAAATCTCGCGGTAAGGAGAGATTCACAAAACAGAAACAAGAACGTTTGAAGAAAATGCATCATTGAAATCGATCCGATTTATCAGGCTGTAATTGATATATTGCCTCAGCATCAGCTGGAACCTGTAGTTGATATAAATGACTCTGACTTTACGATACATGACAGTTCAACATCTCAGTTTAGCGCTACTTCACATTTCTCAGACTCGGAAAGCAATCAAGAAAATGAGGAAGTCGAAGATTACAAATCGTGATTGTTGTTTGATGGATTAATTTGCAAAACCGTACTCTTATGTACATTGCGAAAATCTGATAAAACAGCCTGAATACTGCCAGTCGAGCAATATCTCAAAGTGATCAGAAGCTTTTCTTGTCTCGGAAGACCCGAGGCCTCCTTCCTTTCTTCCATGTACGGTGCCATGAGATCCTCAAATTTTGAAAGCAACTCCTTCGTGATTCTATAACGGCATCTAAATTTTTCGTCTCTGTAAAGTAATTGAGGGTTAACTCGACTTTGAAGGGATCGTCGTCGCTGTCCGCCGACACTGTCGTAGACATCCAAAGCATGAAAGACATCCATGGTCAATGCGAGTGGTCGAGCTTCTTGCAATTGAATTGATTTGCTACTGGAATTTCCAGTAGCAGTTAATTCCATTGTTATAACTCCCATCGGTAGCAAGCGCGTGACGTCACCACAATTACTATGTGTTGAGAAACAAGTCGATAGCAAAGTCAGTCATAAAACTGGTCGTAAAATCTGCATTGTAAAAAGCCGGTCGCTAAGTTGGTAGTAAAGTTTGTCGTAAACTACGACCAAGTTAAGGAACATGATTTTAAGTCAATAGGAAATTTACGTCGAAAGCAGAGTTACGACCAAGTTGAGCAACCCACCCAATGTCTAGTGAGGACCAAGGCAGTAGTCACAGCAACAGGAAATGGTAAAAATAGCGCTGACTGTATCGGAAATGGATTTCCCTGGTGTGACTGTGGTAGGTGGAAGATGGAAGATGAAAATCGTCTCATCACACCTCATAGAAGGCGCCTTTTCCTGTGTGACAGCGGCCAATGGCTCAATGCGATTGAGCAAAACTACTCGAGAATTCGCTTGCCATGTGAGAGATGTGGCTAAGTCGGAAACAAATAAGAAGAAACAGAAGACGTGAGCTCGACATTGTTAGTTTTTAGATAGCTTCTTTTGGACATGTTTAAGAGAAATGATTGTATGTGGATGAAATTTGTTGTCATGTCCAGTTCCTAGTGACTAGAAAATTTAATTACAAGGGGAAGTAAGATGCCGGTGAAGCTTTCACATTACGTAGCAAAGATCTGAAATCATATCATTACTTAAATCGTCAATAAGTATTATGCAATATCAATTTACCGTCTTGAGTATTTTATGGCTATATTGTCATGCTTCATTTTTACTCACAGAATTAGATTCACCTGCGCGCGCTTCGGTTTCCTAGAAAGGAAGAATTGTATGTAACCTTAATATCGAAATGGCACATCACAGAATTAGACAACTTGCTCCTTCTCGAATGGATAATTCGTGTTTCGCTTGCTATTGGAAATGGCAAACAATAAGCTGCCAGCAGAGGACACCCGAGTCAGTGAGAGATGCTGTGATATCACTTCGCACACACCAAAACACGCATCGATGCCTGGCTAACATTCGATTCAGTGTGTTCGCTGTACAGTGAGGAATGCTGTGAAGACGATGGTGAAATCATCAAGTGAACTAATTTTCGTACGCCTGATATTTCTTTTTAATAATGATCGGAAAGGCCAACATTATCGAGAAAACTTGTGCGCAATAATCTTAATTCATAAAATCTGACGAAATTGCGGCAATCGAAGCACTTTGCTGGAACTCACAGTAATCCGTAAGCGACGCATGACTTTTTTCCTATCTATGTAGGGTACCAGGAATACCTTTTTGCCCACTTAGTAAGTTCCTCGATGTGCAGGCGATTTCGAATAAATCACACTTCTAGCAAACCGAAGCAGATAAACAGAATATTTAATTCTGTGGCAGCAGAAAGGATGTAATATAGTGCTAATTTAAAGTTTATATAGAGTAATTCACACGCCGGACTATTGCTCATGACTCATTTTTTCTTTTTTGACAAGACAGTAGCAGACCTCTACAAAGACTCGCTTTCGCTTGTTCTCAGTTCTCAAAAAAATGTTGATGCCTTTTTTTTTCAGTTGGATAGGGTACATGTATGCCCATGATGAATTATTTAATAAGTCTACTTTTAATATAACCCGAAAAATAGGCCGATATGTCTAAACCTTCAAAAGTCAACAAGAGTTAGACAGCAGAGAATTAGTTTCTGCGCTCGCTTCTTTTTCCTAGAAAGGAGGAGTACATGCAACCTTATATGCATCGAACATATATAGTTAACTGAATTATGCTTCCTTCTCGAAAAGATAAAAGACTTACTTACTTCTTGCTTGGAAATGGCACAATAAGCTGTGAGCAGAGGCCAGTGAGTGATATCACTTCGCACACACCAAAACACGCATCGATGCCTGGGTTCGATTCAGTGAATGCACTATACAGTGAGCAATGCCGAGGAGATGATGTGATACATCAAGTGAACTTATATTCGTACGCCTGCTACTTTCTTTAATAATGATCGGAAGGGCCAACATTATGGAGAAAACTTGTGCGCAATGATCTGAAATGTTCGAATCTGAAGGAATTTTGGCAATCGAAGCACTTTGCTGGAACTCACATTAATCCGCAAGCGACGCACGACTTCTTTTCCTATCTCTGTAAGGTATTAGGAATTCCTTTTTGCCCACTTAATAGGTTCCTCGATGTCCCGTCAATTTCGTATTAATCACACTTCTAGCAAACCGAAGCAGATAAACAAAATATTTAATTCTGTGTTTTTATTTGTTGCCTAGAAACTCACGAGAAACAGTAAGCAATTTTGTTTTTGTTGTTGATTTGCACCGAATTTTCCACCAATTCTTTCATTTCAGGAAAACCCCTACTGCAAAGAAATGGAACTGTTACAAGGAATGGGGAGAGAATTTTTCGATCTTGTGTCTGAGCTTATATGTGACCTCTTCATAGAGGAAGAAATGTCTCTTATGGCAGTAACAGATTCAGGTACTCCCGCAGGTGTTATAGCGGCGGTGGACTTCACATCAAAATTTTGCGATGACTACATTAATTTCGTTTCCAATCATCCAATATTTTCTCTTTTTTATATGATGGATGAAAGACTGTCGTATGAATATGCCAAATATCAAGGAATTGATCGCAAAACCTTTCCTAAAGGACACACTTTGAGGTTGTATTTATGCGGATCAAGTCTTGCCCATCGCAATGAAGGCATTGAATCGAAACTCCAAACAGCAGCTTTGGAAATGTATAAGCAGAAGGGCTATAAATACATAATGACTGAATCATACACTCCAATGATTGACCAATTGTGCAAAGAATTCCGGTATATAAATATCTATAAAACAGATATACCTGAAGCATTTGGCCCCGGTTCAGTAGATCTTATGGTAAAAGAACTATAGACTATATTAAAGATGTTTGAGTTATAGCCTATCATGATTTGTATGTGACATTCTGTGATATACGTGGTGTCATTCATCGGAAAATGACCTAATTTATTCGATCAAGTTGAATTCGATGACGATTGTATACCTGTTAGAGGCAGTTATGTGGAACATGAAAAAAAACAGTGCTTTTCAGTGTAGACTTGGCATGTTTCGAGTTTCTAAAATTCGTAGCCTTTTTATTTTCAGATTTCTCTGTTTTTGACATGCATTCTTATTAGCTACGTATGCCAACTGTTTAATGCTTTTCTTTAAGAACACAGCTTCACATTGCTCTGTTGAAATATCAATGGCTGGGCTAAATATGTATTTAATAGCTCATCATCCATAGCGAATAACTTATTTGAATCATTGTTTATATCTTGTTCAAAAACAGTTATCTCACAATCTGATGAACATAACTGAACATTAGTTATTTTAGCCACTTCCATTGTACACTTCTACTTCGTTTGTCACTATTTTGCATAAAAATCAGAACAACATTTTAATTACAGGAGAAAAATATTTCTTGTGTTTCTTTCTTACATCATTAATGTAATCTAACATCTCATTAGTCAAATGGACATTTAAAATGCTGCTATTTTTAGCTTCGGCAGCTTTAAAATTATGTGAATAGTTGTGATGGTATTGGACGGGGATCCATGCCAATGGAGAATATTTTCTCTCATTTTCTAGCTTTTAATACAGGCACTACGATTATAATTATCGTGACATTGGTTCCAACGTATTTCTGCGATAGCGCGTAAGCTATTTTACAAATTGGCTAGCAGAAACAGAATTTGGTTCATCCACATGGATAAATTGATTTGTCTGTGTTGTTTGGTCTAGAGATGACATTTTTTAATACTGATTGTCCCGCTTAGAACTAGTCCCGAGGGGCAGGAAGATCCATTTTCCATTGAACGTAATGCAAATTGAGGTCTGACAAACTAAATTATTGACAGCGCATTGAACATACACAGTCAGGAAATTTGGATCGTGAGGAGTCGAGCGATGTGAATAATATGTCCATTTGATGAATTTATCACCGAGAAACATTTGAGTCAAAAATAGGTACGATTGACTTGGCAGTCGGTCAGTCTTCAATGTGAAAACGCCAGCTTGTGTGTTCCCGAATGCAACTTTCCTTACGCATTGCGCGCGCTTGGCCAATCACGAAAACCATTGCATACAATTGCAGAGATAGAAACGCTTCACCTCTACAGTAACAGCGACAACCGAATCCATCCCTGTGGGTAAATCAATCAATCACATGGCACATTAACTAATGTTAATGGAGTAGGACCATGTGTAATCATCAATCTAACATACAGTAGTCAAGAAAAATAAGTTGTCCTATTTATATGTCCTTATGTTTCTGAAATGAACGTTTTGAATGCACATTGTTCATGTATTATAGCAGTTTAATCGGTTGTTTAGAAATGATGAATTCAATAAGGCTAAGCAAATCGATAATATATTCCGAAATGCAGTAAATTACACGGCAAATCTATCTTGGGAATCGCCACAGCGCAAGAATGCGTCAACTTATAAAATTGCATGAAACATGTTCGCATAGTAAGCCCACGCGATTTGCAGGGATCATACATGTTGTCGAGGACATTAGGTTAGTGATAACCCGTATTGAAAGCATAAATGATGTCCTCACGTAAGACTAGGTAAATGATGAACCCGGGTCTGGCCAGACCCGTAATAAAATTGAAGATAAGCACCGCTATTCATCTATAGTGAAGGTTGTAGGAACATTGGATTTTAGAATACCATGGTTTATCATCACTTCACTTCTGCATTTAGCTAGTTTCAGCTAATAACTAGGCCTATATGCTTGCCACAGTAGGCCTATGTTGTGAAACTGTTTTAGGTGATGCCATGTAGTCTGTGGAAATATATGTTTATCTGGCTTATCTAAAAAGTGATAGCAGTTGTCAATTGTAGGCCTACATACTGTACGTATTATAATGTAAAACACAATTCATCCAGGTACCAGTATAATTGAAATAGTCAGCTGCTGTATTCCATTACTGAGTAATGGAGAAAGTTCATAAGTATTACATACAATCAGGACAATAATAGACGGTTGTTGCATGCTGTATGCAGATGGCTTTTTGACACTCAGCACATTTGAAGCGAGTCTTCCTTTCCTTTACACCTTCATCCAAGCAGATCCGACAGCATTGACGTTGCTGGTTGCTGTCGACAGCAGGCTGCGAGATGTTGGGTTTGATACCGACCAACTCCATGGCCACTTTGATTGAGTTGGTTAGACGAGAATGAGTAGCACGTTGAAGAACAAGAGGGAGGGTCATCTCGTAGCCAAGATCCATCTTGAAGGAGTAATGGTTCGTAGCTGCCATTGTTCTCATGGCTGCAATAACAGCAACATCCATCAGTGCCATGAACACACCGTAGGGCCATCTCCGGCACTTCCGTTGGCTTCGGTAAGTACGGACCAACTTGTCTAGGTTATCGACTCCCGACTTTGTCGCATTGTAGCATTCCACGATTTTGGGCTTCTCATTCTCGTTGTGCTTGTCATAGGTGTGCTTTGTCGATAGGAGAACGGGTGCATTGCCTTTGTCAAAATAGGAGCATAGCACCCCCCTTTTGACCAGATACGAAATGCCGAGAGTCACCTTTCGTTCTTCCTTGAGAAGACTTCGCAGCGGGAGGAACCCCACGCCTGTTGCTGCGGATGGTTCCAACAACACTATAGTTTTGGCATCTGTGAGTCGATCGCACAGATTGACCGAGGTAAACCAATTGTCCATTGTAATATTCCTCCCGACACCCATGTATGCCTTGGCCAGATGCATCACCACCGCTTCACTGATTGGACAGTCTCGCTCCGATTCCGGTAGGGTTTCTTTCCCAACATACACAAGGCAGCGTAAAGGAAAGCTATTTTCAGCGTCCGTAATCCAAAAGATCTTTATACCAAACTTTCCAGGCTTACTTCGAAGGTATATATTGTTGAAAGCGAACACGACCATGAAACTCCACGAGCTGTTCATCAACACACAGAAGGGATCCCGGATCATAGTGACTTTCCAAGTTTGAGTTCACTTGATCAACAACTTCACGGATAGGAGCCAGTGGATCGGTGCGGTCACGTCTCATCTTGTTATCAAATCCAAGAGCAGCTTTGATCTGCTGGGATCGCTGGAAACTCATTGAAGCCCTAAATATCGGATTGCCATTTCTGAGATCCCAAAGCTCCCGAGTGTTACGGTGCCCAGCCTTCAACGCGCCAGCAATCAGATGCAGACCTACGAAGGCTTCAAATTCAGTCATTGATAATGGTCTCCATGTAGTGTGCTTAGCAGCGGCGATACGGCGACCCTCACGATTAGTATGGAGAAGTGTCAGGTGCAAACTGTCACCAAAATATGCCTTGAATGCTTCTGATGGTGTCTGAGGATGAAACCCGACACTGAATCCAATGTGAGAAGCACGGAAAGAGTTGCTCACTGTCTCTCTGGCTGGTGGATGCTGCTGGGCCGTCTGAAGACACCACAAGAGACCAGTGCGAGCTCTTAGAGCAGGTGCCACTAGGGAGGGAGTCTCGTCGTCGTCCTCTTCTCCGCTGAAATCCATCTCCTCTAAAGCCTCTACACTCAACTCTTCATCACTGACATGGCCACTAGCAGCAACTTGGTCTGAAATGAAATGACACGCCGATTGTAAAATCATTGCAACAAGTATGGGTGTAACATTTGCAAGAGCTAAATCACTTACCAGAAATCTCGGCAAGGGAGTCATATTCGTCGCTGCCTGCATCGTTGTCATTTATCACAGCACTAGCTGCAACATCATCAGCTGAAATGGAGATGATTTCATTTAGAGTTACCGGCAAGTTGAATTTGCAGGGCTGCATATGTATAGCATAGCGATGTACACGTACATGTGTTCATGTATACATCTGTAACATATTGCTATAATAATATGCAGTACAGTGTACATAGTCAGATGATAAGTTCAATGGGCAGTCCATAAATTTTATATCCATAAATATCGGCTGGTTGTCTGCTGATAGGTCTAACTGTAGGCTACACGCATAGCCAATAGGCAATCACAACATGGGTGACATCGTTATCAACCTACATGTACATGTCGGCTACGGCTACTCTACGGCACAGAACTTTTCTGTAAAAGCAAAGACGCAACAACTTAATACACGTAGGCCTAAAAGGAGTTGTGTAATAAACTATTGTCAATGAATCTGAGTGGATTGATCACTTTACAACGGGCTGCAGTACGTACATAGTACAAGCTTGGTCCTTCTTCTGAAATCTCCATTAGTCTAGTCATACATGTATATCTGTGCCTAAACATAGCTCAAGATTCAAGCTCGTCATTTCAAAATAGTAACGGATGGCTCTACCGGTACTTCCACTTACAATCCTACATATAAGTACGTAAACAGTAGCTAATTCTAATCTCCCCATAAGTATTCACGTGTACTAGTATAAATTGCATTTCACTCTCCCACCATGAACAGACACTAAACAGCTCCTCGAACCCTCCCTCCCCCTCAAATCTGTTCACATAGATTGGCCTTCAACGATCCCTCACACTCAGCTTACTTGATATTCCAACAGGAAAATTGTCTTCTTCTTCATCAGCATCCTATTGTAGATTGATATTAGCAAATGCAATAGACCGGGCATTGCGGGGCGGTAGTTGACGTCTTTCATTAGAAGATGCCATTGACATTCCAATACAGGAGTAGACAATCGCAGAATATTCCTTCGTGCATATAAGGGAAGAAAAATGAATTCATTCAATCAGGCGATTTCGTGACTCCTATTGGTCCCTTGATTCCTTCTGATCAAATAGAAAAACAGATGGGCAATAAGCGCGCGTGTACTTGTGTGTGTGTGATTCTCCAGATGTTACCATGTGTCACCAAGCAGGTAATCCATGAGAAGCACACACGTTAGGTAGGCGATGCTGCGAACGATGCACAAACATTTGACCTTGATGAGTAGCTTTACAAGTACTGCAAGTACTTTGTAAGTACATTATGCTTTACAACAGTCGAGTCTAAGGTTTACAAAGTGAGAATGTAAGTAAGAAAAGTCATGAACTTCACTAATAGCGCATACTGACAGAAAATAAGACCGTTATCAGACGAGAAGATAGCCCGTTATGCCATAGACACGACCTGGTCTGGCCAGACCCGGGTTCATCATCTACCTAGTCATAGGCTCGATGTAGTAAAACAAACCATCGTGAACTCTAACAAAAGCTCTCAGATTGAGTACTCGAATAATGTAGAAAAGTCATGAAATTTCAGCCTCCTGTCGATTTTAGTTTCGGAGATATCTTGTATGAAAGATAGCCCGGGTCTGGCCAGACCCTGGTTCATCATTTAACCGTTAATACAGGCACTACGATTATAATTATCGTGACATTGGTTCCAACGTATTTCTGCGATAGCGCGTAAGCTATTTTACAAATTGGCTAGCAGAAACAGAATTTGGTTCATCCACATGGATAAATTGATTTGTCTGCGTTGTTTGGTCTAGAGATGACATTTTTTAATACTGATTGTCCCGCTTAGAACTAGTCCCGAGGGGCAGGAAGATCCATTTTCCATTGAACGTAATGCAAATTGAGGTCTGACAAACTAAATTATTGACAGCGCATTGAACACATACACAGTCAGGAAATTTGGATCGTGAGGAGTCGAGCGATGTGAATAATATGTCCATTTGATGAATTTATCACCGAGAAACATTTGAGTCAAAAATAGGTACGATTGACTTGGCAGTCGGTCAGTCTTCAATGTGAAAACGCCAGCTTGTGTGTTCCCGAATGCAACTTTCCTTACGCATTGCGCGCGCTTGGCCAATCACGAAAACCATTGCATACAATTGCAGAGATAGAAACGCTTCACCTCTACAGTAACAGCGACAACCGAATCCATCCCTGTGGGTAAATCAATCAATCACATGGCACATTAACTAATGTTAATGCAGTAGGACCATGTGTAATCATCAATCTAACATACAGTAGTCAAGAAAAATAAGTTGTCCTATTTATATGTCCTTATGTTTCTGAAATGAACATTTTGAATGCACATTGTTCATGTATTATAGCAGTTTAATCGGTTGTTAAGAAATGATGAATAAGGCTAAGCAAATCGATAATATATTCCGAAATGCAATAAATTACACGGCAAATCTATCTTGGGAATCGCCACAGCGCAAGAATGCGTCAACTTATAAAATTGCATGAAAC
This sequence comes from Prostheceraeus crozeri, assembly GCA_907163375.1. Taxonomy (NCBI): domain Eukaryota; kingdom Metazoa; phylum Platyhelminthes; order Polycladida; family Euryleptidae; genus Prostheceraeus; species Prostheceraeus crozeri. The sequence goes on from CAJQUW010011097.1 coordinate 73,622, forward strand.
ATGTTCGCATAGTAAGCCCACGCGATTTGCAGGGATCATACATGTTGTCGAGGACATTAGGTTAGTGATAACCCGTATTGAAAGCATATAAATTTATCGATAACAACTTGAATACATGATATGCATTTAATACAATTAATATGTACACTATGAGCCTAAACCGGTAACGACTGCACTCTCATGGAGCCTACATATGAGTCCTTACACACCAATTGTTTGAATTAATTGATACATAATTATGCTCAATTGATGTAAGAGCTGCAAATGCCTGCTGATATGATCGACAAAACATCGTTGATAAAGACCAAAAGAACCAAACTTTGGAAATAAGAATATCGACAACTCTATGATTAGCATTTACTCCATGGTACTGCATAGATTTGCAGAAAACTCAACAATATAATATTAACATGGATTTTTGAAGGCAACAATATAGGACATTTGAGGGCGCGTAAACGCCATAAACTCCTATATTGTCTACTTATATTTCTTAATTATGGTGCAATAATATAGGGATAATAGCAGTTTGTACGTGGCTGTCTGCTGTCGGCAGGCAGCAATGGCATTACCTTGCCGTCATTTTTCAATACTTGTAACATAGAAGTTAATGCTAAGATCATAGACTTCTAAATTGCAGAAGAATATTCTGTCACAGGAAGTCTATGGATAGATATAGATGTATATAAGTAGACAATGGAAACACCACATGAGATTTCTCGGTAAGGTATGAACAAATCGTCTGCCGCTAACCTTGAAATCTCATATGGTATTCCTACATTGTTGCCTTCCTTTTTCCCATAGAAAGTCTACTTCTATTATCTACTTCTATGCTTTTTCCACATTGTACCATAGCTCTCAAATACGCACATTATATTCGTAACGATGGGCACAGGTAGTACGGCGGCGTTAATGTGAAGATAATTTGTTCCACGACGTTGAGTTTGTATTATAAATAAAAAGCCGATATTTCACAGCACAGTTCAGTAAGGACAGACTGAAATGCACATCTCGCGAAGCAAGGCGTCAGCATAACTTAGACAGAATGACGTCGATGACAGCATGCACAAATTTCACGATACGCGTATATTCGTAAGACTCTTCATATGTTCTGGATACATTCCCAGATATTTACAAATACAGTAGAGATCGTAATACTCAATAGGGCAGTAATTACTTTGATTTCAAAATAGAGTCAGGTGTCTCATAGTCTCAATTATAATGGAAATTATCAACTTTATGATGAAAATAATGGTCTGGCAGGTAAAAATAATACAAGGTGATATCCAAGCTTCTAATCATTGAAAAAATTCTCAAAAAATTCAGAATCGCTCCCGCAACTGCCAGAAAGGACAAAGAATTCAGGATCACAAGAAGATACAAATTGGACGGAATCGACTGCTTAAGTTTTTCTACAGTATTGTTCTTGGAATGAACAGGGAATAACCATGGAAATCCAACACTAAAAGAATAAAGGACTATTGGACATTGAAACGTCATGGACATGTGTTGTCATGCAACGGCACCTAAACGATGGCGGCTTTTCCAGTGACTGACAATGGGAACCTCAACATACATGTAGACACTGCTCACTCGTCGTGGCATCCCACAAATCATTCGATGAATAAAGTTCTGTGGAAGCTGATCCTAACACTCAACCATCGCTTGCTGGGCTCCTGAAGGTTTTGTGGAGGTTGAAATGGTTTCGAATGACCTGCTTAATCAAACTCCAGACATGTTCGATGGGGTTGACGCCTGTAGAATGTGATGGCCATCTGAGACTCCTGCAGCGATACAGCACGATGTGGAGTGGCATTGTTGTCCTGGAGAGTGCAGATATTGGCATTTCCAAACTCCCGATGCATAAACGGGAGAGCATGCCTTTCTAGGATGTCAATGAAACTCTAGGTCGTGCTAACGATCCCTGTACAACCGTACTTCAACCACAGGTTGCGAATGGTTTCAGAAGACCTACGACAATGGCGGGAGAGATCACGGTAGGAACCCGCTTTTAACATCCCAACTGCTTGCCAACGTTCATCATTAGTCATTTGCCTTATTTTGTAGTTGAATGACAAAAGTCTTTGCATTCACGACTTTTAGTATCGGCAGACAATGGATGACTCATATTCCGATCAAGTTCATTGTTCGAAGCAAGGTTTTGCTATATAAACTTCAAATCATCGCATGTTTGCGTACATTTCCATAAAATCACACAAAACAATTAAACGACAATGTCGACATCGCAAATTGATAGCGGCAATGTTTTTTAGCTTGGATTGGTCATCATCTTCACGCAATGTCAAAAAGATTATTGCAGATGTAGTGGAAATCGCAAAGAGCATAAATTTTATAATATTGCATTAATCTCTCTCAATAGTTTGTTGACCTTTCTCAGTACATGATGTAAATTCCTTTAGCTAAATAGATTTCCATTCTTGATCATTGAAAAACTATCTAATGATTATGAATGCCGTTCTAAATTCCTTGACTAGAAGATGCTTTCAATCAGCAATACTTCTAATGTTTTAAGATCAACTGCATTGACGCAACAAATGCTGCTCTTCAAATGAATTCGATTACAAAATAAAAACAAACGATTTTATGAAATTTACATGATATAATTAACATATACAAAAGATAAAAAATACAAAGAAATTAAAAAAGGAATAGAAATAACATTAACGAAATATGAGGGTCTCTGTAGTGGAAACAATCGTCTCCAAAGCCTCATAACACGAGTGAATATCGTCAGGAGAGAATGAGTAGGCTTTGAAGACGATGTTTAGAAAGTCGTACAAATCTAGCCCCACGTTCTGCAGAAGTTCACTCATCAGCTGTCCTCCGTGGGGCTTCGGCAACCAATGATGGACGGTTTTGACGAGAACGTCTTTCACTGTACCGTCTTTCCTTAGTTTTAAAATTGCAGCAACTGCATTATATCCATGCTCATCAGCTGACAGGTGAACGACGTTTTCTTTCACACCAGCCCAGATGTAGTTGACGATGAGCTCTCCTGAAGGGTCCATGGACTGCATGAAGTCCTCGGAGAGACACCTCCCTAAGAAACGGATGCCGCAGGCGTTGGTGGCACACATCCTGACACGTCCTCGCACTATCAGGCCGAGTCGAGGGAGAATTCCCGGCATTGTTGCCATCTCGGCAAGGAGATCGCAGCCGATGCTCGAGCTGGCATATTCATCGAAGTTTTTACAAACTCGGGACAGCACGAGCATCGGCAGAATGAAGTTCTCGGAATTGAGCCATTGGATGGCCAGCAACTTGCTGTAGAGGTCGCACCGCATTATCATTGTCCTCCACAGAAACAGGCCGTGTCTGAGGCTGTCCTTTGTGGAGTTGATGGCCACGAACTGCCGGCTGAATTGCAGAGTGCGTGCGCTTTCACCCAGTTCGTCCATGAACTCGTCCAGCAAGGACTTGATGGATGAAAGCGCAGAAGTCTGAACGGAGAGGTCGTCAAGTCTCCTGTCGTAGCACTGAAATCATCAAGAAAATAGGCAGTTAAGTAATATTTCGAATAAGCAAAAGGTAGCATGTTGATGTATGTTATACGCATTAGATGCTACATGTTAAAATGTTATGATTAATTCACGAAAGTTGCAAACTAATTTAGAAATTTGGATGATAGACGAGCGATTGATCAACTCATGGCATTTTCACAATGAATAGTCAGATGATTGGTCATGTTACATTTTCGAAACTTTGGAAGTGATATTTACTGCTGATCTTTGAGAAGAGAGATTAGCATAAGCAGGTCTTTGCAAAAACCTCCGATGTCGGATGGAAATTCATTACTCATGTCAATAATAAATCTTAAACTCAAGTCATTGACACAAATCGTTGTCTTGATGTGTCGATATCCTGGAAAACGCTGATCGCTATTTATAATTCTCAAATTAAGTTCCGCAATCTAAATTCATTGTCAACTCTTCGAGGTGTGTAGCAAGCTTCTGAAGTTGAAGGCGCACAAAATTATCATATTTGGATCAATCTCCTTTTCAAAGCAGGATGTTCATCCCTCCCAAATTTATTCATCTTAACTGTATAAAGATGTAATAATGCAATACATTAAACAATGGCAATAAATTTGGGAGAGACCAATAATATGCTTTGGAAAGAAAATTGACAAATGCCTCACGGATGTCATCAATTGCATATTTGGATCATTTCGTCGTTTGGTTTTTCATGATTTCATGACTAAAGGCGAATATTTCCAACAACTGAAATTTGTATAAAAACAATATCAACACAAAGACAACATTTATGAGTCAATGAAGGAACCTAAGTGAACTAAGTCTGACAAAAACTGAACCGCAACTCCTGTCAGATTAATCAGACTGTGTAGGTCTTTCGGATCCTGTCATCATCAACTGACTGGCAAAGCAGTCACCGAATCACAATTCCCATCACAATTAATCATCTGGTCACTGATAAAATGCAATTGCACATAAAATTTCAAAATTTTGCACCCTGCTTGTGTGTGTGCTAATCTAGCTTATTCACAGAATTCTGTGAGCTTATTCTTTTTTGCCTTAGGTACTTCTATTCTTTCCCCACACAATTTTGTTGACATCCTCGAGTGTTGCATTGTCAGCGATCTTCTCTTGCTCCTAAGTGCAGTCTCACTACCGTCGAAAAAGCTTTCAGTGTGTAAAATTCCTCTGGTTTGTAGAAAATTCACAGCACTTGCTTTGCCGTTCACTCCAGCTATAGTGTAGACAACAATCCCACGAAGCACAGCTGTATCTTGTATTCTAACTGAGTATCCAAGGAACCAATCCCTCATCCCAGGGATCAAGTAAGACTTCTAAGTAGTGCTGTGACAGATCAAGTCAATTCTAAATCCAATGTGACTACGTTTGACAAATTTCGATGAATTTGGAAACATTGGAAAATGTGGGGGTGTGGATAGAGTAGAAGTACCCTGCTTTTTGTAATGTGAGAATGTTGTCATAACCGAGAAATATCGTTCTGAAAAATAAAGTCCGATGAACATTTCTATTAATCAATCAGCAGCACGGCTTGCAGTCTAATGATCATCTGATCACATTACTGAAAAATGAAAAAAATGTAAGTGGCACACCTTTCCCAATTAATTATGCAACTGCCCAATACAGCTGCCGCAATCCCTAGTGAATAGTAAACGCGCTTCTCACGTTAATAACACAATATCTCAGATCACCTGCACGTGCTGTTTCAATTCTTTATACAATGTAGATGTCACAGGTCAATAAAGGCAGTCTTATTTCCAATTACACAAATCAAAAATCAATCATAAAACAAGTAAATTCTTTCAGCATTATGTAAATGGAAATTGATCAGGAGTTATTTATAAGTTGAATTTATCATTGAAATTGCTTTGTGAATAAACATACTTTACTTGATCCAACTTTTTAATCGATAATTTTACTTTATCTCATCTCACTCTTCCGATTACCTGGCAAAATGAAAGGAATTTATTGAGCCATCCTACTTAAAGCATTACTTCTATGATAGCTTAGAAATCATTCTACTATTTCATTTCTTGTGCTTTCTATGGTTGTTTAATCGGATGATGAATTGCAATAGGAATTGTGATATGTGATGCATTTGAATAAGTTGTGCACTAAGAATAGTTCACTGTCAATGTAACAATGAAATTGTTCAGGATATGGTATAATTGACAACTCATTTCTCTTTGACATTGCACATGAACTGAAGATTTTAGGAGGTTGTTGGTCTGATGATCTGAATTGAGATGTTCATTTCAATGATGTAGAAAGTACTGTGTTCTTGACGGTTCTATGTCCCAAAAGTTTTACAAAGACTCATGCCACTCTCGATGGCTTTGGAGGTCATAGAAATGATTGAAATAAGTTTGAAATGCATCTCTGCCGGCATTGCAGGGCAATAATGCACCATTTCATGCCCGCCAATTTTACACAGAATTCTCACTGCACCAGATAGCCATTAACCGCCGCCCGTCATTCCTGATTGAGAATCCATTAATGAATGCATTGGTGAATGGAAGTTTAAAACCATTTTTGGATAGAAATCCGAAATTCAAATCTATTCAGATTGCAAAAACTCATAGACTTTCTAGTTTTTCATGAATCAAAATCTATTGTTATATCTTTGCCTTGCCTGTGCTATATCTTTTCCAGTCATCGATAAAAAAGACGAAATTACTTTATGATATTTTCCTATGAAAGATAATGAAAAATCTCCAGGCAGCAATGCTATTGCATTGCGGAGTAACATGCTTCAGAAAAGTCACTATAAATACAAAAATTGAAAATCAAATTACATAGATGTTAGATCTGGAATCATAGAAATTAACGATACCATCGAAAGTCTACTATTATCTACTTCTATGCATGGACCATAGACTTCTAAATTTATCTGGACAGATTGGTTGAAATCAGTCTTCCACATGATCAGGCCTGCAATCCTGAATTAGAATATCTTACGAGTAGACTTAGACTGTCATTGAGCATTATCAACTTTTCAGAGTACATATTTCCAGCAGAATACAACATAGGAGCCCACATGTCTAAACCGCGCGTAAATGTCATTTGCTTTCACTTTATTTGTTAGCTCAACAATCTTTCTTTTTACAAATTTCTCATAAGTGGCATCTGAGATTTCATGAGCAAAGTTCTTTCTTGCACATACAATTGAAAAATCATCATATCATCACATCAGACGATGTCCGTTTGTGCAATAAGATTTTCTGAAGAAGTCATCAGAGAAGTCACCAAAGTGCAATGACATTAACTAATTCTTTGAACACCAACCTTAGACTATTAAAAGCAAAGAATTCTTTTCTAAGATCGCTGTTCAGCTTTGTCTCGAAGAAATCACCTCCAGCAAAGAATACATAATTGGAACACAATTTCATTTGGTGAGAGAAGACCCCCACGATCAATATCATTCAAAAACTTTGCAGTTTCAAGGGAATCATCGATGTCGAACATTGCCAACTCATAATTTGTTACAGTCCATTCATAACAAGAATCACAGTTTTTGCATCTCAGCTGACATAATATATTATAGCATCATCTGTGTCATCAGGATTCTTACTGAGCTCAAGCTTTGCGTGCAAGCATTCTTCTGCAGATCTTTCCTTTTAAGTGTATTTGACTGTGTTGATATCTTATCATCAATGTTTTTCACACTGAATCCCGAGACCTTTATTAAGCCATAATAGATAAATTGCCTTTATCTAATTTTCTTGTCACTTTCTGTAAGACGAAGCATTGAAAATTTTGATTCCTGCCGCAAAATGTGATGATGCGAAGCAGCTGCAATTGATTTCTCTTTGTGAGAGATAACAACATTCGCAGATTTCTCGACTGTCAATGATGCGATGACACTGAAGGGAAGGGTTTTACTCATGATCGTCATGTTTAGTCCATTATCGTTTTCAATATATTACAAACCCAGATGGAATGTATTCATTTTGGATGTTTGTTAATAAATCATCACATCATGATGCTTTATCACTCCCGATAAAATCCTCCGATCGTGCTTCCATCGCCACGTTCATGACGCGTAGAAGAAGTGACCATATCGGATCGTGGTTTTGAGAAGTATTGAGAAGAAGTATACTTTGAGAATATATTTGAGAAGTATCCTATGGTCGCTTGGAGAAGTATCTTGGCAGATAAGGAATTTTGATGGCGCTGCCCCTCCTTTTGAATAATGCTTCAATGTTTTTGATCTCTTTTGCTTACGATAAATATTAGTAGTATTCTTCGTGGTAGCGCTGAAGTCAGATTCACTGAAGTGAAGGGAACACAAGAAGTGTTTTGTTGGAATATAGGCCTACTCTTCTCTATTAACTCGTTTCAACCATAAATTCAAACGTTCTTTATTCTGCAGAGGAAAACGGTGATTATGTTACATTATCGTGGCGATTAGGCTGACAACCAGCAGCGAAACATTTGTTTGCCATCTTGGCATTGGAATCAACTGCACTCGAGAACAATTTTCAAATTGTCCTTAACTATAGCTGCAATATCGATAGTTTGCATCAATAATGTTAGCCTGATCTTGTAAAAAAAGACTTCAAATTTTGATCACTTATCTGTCTAGAGAAATTTAGAAGTCTATGCATGGACAGTGGACATCCCAATATATAGATATCCATGTTCTATGCCTGGAATTGACACTCGATGGCATAAAATACCATTGAGATTATACTTGACTACCAAAATAAATAACAATTCAATATCTGATTTACGGTCAAAATCTACGGGCGCTACGCATCCTAAGATTGTTGACCTGACATCAGACATTGGATTCTTACATTGAAACAGAAAACTTTCACATTATAATTAAATTCACGAATATTAAAAAATCAACTTTTCAGTACAAGGAGCCATATCGTTGTCGAGAGATACTCGCTGGACATATATCGAGACAATGATATTCGCTCAGAGTACACTGAAAAGGACTTTTTAATCGAGTGAAGGTATTTTATTTCTATGCATACATCTCCGGATGGAATATTTTAGTTAAGGCATGATATCTAGACGTCCATGGTTAAGGCTACAGGAGGACATAATGACTGTATTTCCCATACAGTCATGTAGATATCCTCCTGCAACATGCTTAAAGAATGTTCATTTTAGCCAATCAGAGAGAGGGAATGACTGTTAATTGATGGATAATATTCTTAAAATGCCAGGGACAATTTTTGTTTGAAATCTATGATTAAAAGTCCTTTCCAAGTTGAGAAATAGATATCCATGCATTTCCATTCATAGTGCCTCGTTCTTAAGAAATCTGTTTCTAAGTCATAGACTTCTAACGAAAACTTTGTATAAATATAAACAGAAGAAGAAGAAGAAAGCATTTGGAAATCAAGTTAGCAAAGATACATGTAGCTAGCACCCTGACCACCATGCATGGCAGGTACATCTACCAATTCTGTGAATATGGTTTCTTTGATTTGGGTCATTGATCAGCATTCAAAATTCAAAATCAAATTTTTGGATTGCATTCTATGGTCAGACGGATAAGCAATTCTTTCTAACACAGTTGACCATCAAAGCTGTCCGACACAAGAAACCATGACAAAAATGCCTCACCAATAACAACAGAGGAAGTTAATAAAATCCAGAAGACTACATTCCTTGAAATAACGTCAATCAAAACAACTGGGTAAGGAAAGTATTCGACGACTGGCTAAAGGAAAGCTACAATTTTGAAAATGATTCAGAGGAGCTTGCGTTTTTATCCAACCGTTCTGACGATGGACATGAAAAATTAGAATTAATTATTTCAAAAGTCACTTTATATCAAGCATAACATTTTTCTTTCACGAAGTAAGAAAGAAGAATGGCGACGTGTGCCCCTGAGGAACACTACGGCTTCTGTTATACGGAATCCAACGTTATATAAGAAGTGAACACAAATTGAATTGGAAAGTAAGACGATTTTCATGACGTTAAGTTGCATGGAAAAAATTAATCATAAATTAAAACTCACATGAAGTTGCCAGAAAAATTAAAACTTCTATTAAATCAAGTATCAAGTAATGCAATTTTCCGTTGTAACTTTTCTATTATTTTCGTTCTCATTGTTACTTTAGAATTAAAGTATGATCAACTGACTACAAAAAATTCAGATTTAGTATATAGGTAAAAGAATGCCGTGCGTTATACAGGCACATGTAGATTTATATGTTTCTGATTAACTGATGTTGAACATTTAGCATTTTCATAAAACTTCTATAAAATTATAATTGAGAAAATAGCAGCAGCAAAAGATATAAAGGTCGAAGTAGTCAATTTTATTGAATATTGTCAGCTATCTGACAGAAATATAGACAAATATCTTGGCTCTTTCAAGAAAAATGATGGAAGTTGCACAGAAGACGTCCGTGTGAGAATAGCTATGGCTAAGGCAAAGATGACCAGACTGAACAGGCTATGGGCAGATAGGGCACTACCAACAAAGCTCAAGATGAAATTAGTGATGACGCTTGTGTGGCCAATTCTTTCATATGGAGCGGAAGGATGGACGCTGAAAACTGCAGACGAGAAACACATCGAAGCTGCCGAAATGTGGTTCTGGAGGAGAATGTTGCGCATAAATTACAGAGAGCACCGAACGAATGCCAGCATCTTCGAGCAACTGGCCACTACCCCTATGTTACTTCGACACATTCGGAAAAGGAAACTCTCCTTCTACGGTCATCAATGCAGGGAGGGAGGATGCCTTTTAACGAGAACTGTCCTGCAAGGCAACATGGAGGGCAGCCGGCGCAGAGGAAGGCCCAGGACGCAGTATGTCAACAACATCATGAAATGGACAGGACTCAACATGTACGAATTGAACTGCGCAACGCGTGAGCGAAAACTGTGGCGTGCCATCTCCAATGGGTCGGCCGAAGTTCAGCAATGAAGATGCCGCATAAAGTAAGTATCTGACAGAAAACTAAAACACCGGTAACGTTGATAATTGTGTTAATACTCGTAGTATATCGTTCACCAATTTGATGTTTTTGATTCTGTATTCAATTACAGTGTAATGCTCCTATGTTTCAAATACAGTAGTAGATTTAGGCACTTGTCAAGGATATTCAACGTAATTGCAATCAAAATAATACAAAGAGAAAATAAAATCATGACGCAAATATACTTTGCATCATAAAAACTCATTAACTGCAAAGTATTGACTGCAAAGACTGCAAAGTTGAGCTGGGACTGTAGAGTAATGCGCATGCGCTCGGAGGGCTATGGTAATATCAACTTTTCAACACATGCATAGAACTAAAGTACAAGTATTTGTAAAAAAAGTCAATCAAAGATTTCTACATCTCTTCATTATCTGTAACCATTTTGTTGCAAACAGCTTCAGAATTTTAGATTTGATAGACTTCTTAAGAGCAATTGCATTCATGGATTTTGCGGGCGGAAAAACCAGGCAGTCTTGGCAATGCTACTAACTGACTAAGTTGCCCATGACTAAGTCCATGGTGGATGAAACGTTGAGATTCTATTATTTGAAGTTTAGCTGAATAATTTGTCTAAAAAAAAGCAGGGAGACCGTCTTGATCTGTCAAATGATGAAAATTTTGTTGGCTTATTTCAATATTGAATTTTTATGATGTTCTACCTTTTGATTACCAGCTAAAATTAAATATGATCTCAGTCACTCGTCACAATTTTATTAATCAAATATACTTACTGCTCTGTTCATGGTATATCTGGATAATGTTCTTACTTTTACACAGGGCTGGGCATCGCGGAATGGATTTTGACTTTTAGTCCGCGATCACGGATTGAATTCAGACTTAAGTCGCGATTCCCCGATTTTAATTGAAAGAATTGTTTTTAGTGAGAAATGTTAAGGATAATTTAATCCACATCTTTTATAGGTTTAAAAACATATTTAGCTATTCTTCAATTACTTAACTAATATAATCACCTAGTTGTCTGATATTCCTTGAAAGGTTACAGAAAATGAATTGTACTGTAGACCCCTATAATTACTCTTTGGCCTAGCAATTTTTTTAATTGCTTCTAAATTATCGTCATTCAATAAAATTCGAACATCTGATGAAGCTGTTTGCTTTTCTTATTGTCAAGAACTACTGAACACATCATTGGGAAAGTTTCTGTGCAATAAATTGTATTTGTGATGAATACATTGCAAAATATCTTTTGAACAGACGTGCGACAGCATTAGATGTCTTTCTAGTTTTTTCTAGATATTTTTTGAAGCACTTGTGTGACCTTCCTTAACTGCATTCGTTTAATGAACTTATTGTGATTGTATGGATGTGCATGAATTGCCTAATTTAACAGTAAGTTAAATCTACGGTAGCGACCGTAAACCTTCATTCTACTGCGCTTCTTCTATTTCTTTAATTTCAATGATTTGTTCTCATGTAGAGCGCCTTCATTTGCGTCGGTATATGTTGAAGAAAGCATCAAGTTCTCGAGCCGCTTTCATCGTGACTTGTACATTATGAACTAGATATTTCGGTCATCCCTGGAGTGATGTAGATGAAAAAGATTTTGTTTTATTTCTTGTTATATGATTTCTTCATGTACATGATGCTTTTATTCGAATCATTATCACGATCTATGTAGTCACACATGCGTCTAAGCCATATGACTCTATTATTCGGCAATAATAAGCAGGACTATAGGCCCATTACATGCCGTGCATGCCTCCCTAGCTAAACACATTTGTAAAAATTAAGTGTAAGAGTAAGCAGTCAACATTATCCGCCTTCAGTGACATGAAAAAGTGTCACATATAGTAACTGTCCGATCGTGGACATGTAGTAATCGCGGAGACATTTACACTAAAACCGGTTTGATGCGGCGAAGTCAAAGAAGCAAAGACTATAGATTTCAGCAGTAGGCTAATCTACTATCACCTATCTGTGATAACACGTTGATATCTTTTGGACACCATTAGCATATCTTTGAGGATATACCAGCTGTTATAATTTTGAAATGCATATTAATCTACTATTTCATGCTTGGCGTTCCGAAAATGAACAAGTGATGAACAGTCAATGCGGTGAACATTTTTGAAATCTAAAATGTAACAATCAGATGGAAGAATGTATAAATGATAATGAACAAATGCGTCTACAAAAATCTTATTAAATTCAGATGCAATTTTAGCCTCCAAAAGGTCTCGAAAATGGGGAGAAACATAATTGTATCAACTTCTAATCTGACTGAATTTGAACATCGGCTATTGATTCTGGCGCATTGATAGTCAGATGACTTTGTTACAATTTAGGGATTTAAGCCTATATATATCACCGGAGGCGATTCGCATTTTTGCTGCACACGAATTACTTCATAAAAAATATTTGGCATGTAGCATAGACCAAGTGTAGTCATTTTATCGAATCAAATAGACAAATATGCAAAGTCAATCATATAGTCAGAATTCTATGATTGGCTCTATCATCACCGTGAACAGGTTCACCAGCAAACCAAATACTCAATTTACCAATCAAAAGTTTAGATGCACACGTTTTGTCACTAAACTACATGACCTAAACTTTCGGCACTTTTAGTTTCAAACTTTAGTACTATTTTGAAAAGACTGAATCTTGTCATTACAAACATCTTGCATGATGACTTTCAAAGAAACGCATCGACTTTCAGTGTGAAGGCAACATTTTGAAGAATGATTCTATTTCTCATTTCACGCTAATCTGTTGCTATACTGCTGACATGGAGAAGTTTAGGTAAATTTGAATATCATGTAAAACTGTTTCTTCTGAAGTCGGTGCAGATACGGTTGACTCCCGGATGTCAGTTTTTCATTATTACAAGGAATTTACTGTCTGAGGTGTTAATACACATTGCCATCAATGTATTCATGTGGTTTCAATGTGAGATATAATGTGATAAGGACCTACTATGCTTGCCTGCCTTGACAACATGTCTGATTCGTATAAATCGTGTACCTGACCTAAAAGAACGTGGTTAATGCTATGGTTTAGAATGACGCATTCATGCGGAGTGGCATGGAATTCCATGGGTATGGGGAACTCCCACACAGATTTCACACGGCAACTCTGTCTATATCCATGCATGACCGCCTAAATGGGCAGCCGCGCATTGCAAATATCTCAACTGATGTATAAGAGTACATTGCACAAAAGTCGCATGATTCCTGGTCATTCAAGAATTGCGCGATTTATTCCGTCGGAATCAATTAACTGCTCCAGCCGCTAGTCTGAGGAAATCTTCTAAGTTTGCAGTGTTGACTTCATGTTTTACAATGATGCGGCATCAATTTTCACAAATATCTTGACAACTTACCTCAAACCAAACAGGTTCCGGGTTTATCAGGCCATTTGGGGAATAAGCCACTTCCAGCTCAACCTTCATCCTCAGAGGTATTTGCTGATTGATGAAAGCGATACGATCGACCAAAAGAACTTCATGTGGCGGTCTCTCACTGACGATAGGGTATACCTGAAACTGTAGAGAAGCATTTGTAAGCATTATGGCAATAATAATAATTTCAAGAATAGAAATCGATCATTACAAAATGTATACATTTCATCGTTTCAAGAGCGCTGGTAATGCAAGTTATAAAAGAACAGATGAAAGGAATGAAAGACATGCTGCGTCTGAGAGTACGTCTTCTCGGCAACAGAAACCGGCCAGATGATGATATGGAAGACAATAAAACATGAAGAATGTGGTCCTCACACATGATCTTCTTCAAGAGTCTGAGAGACTGTTCGTGTCTTCGATCGTCTAAAGATGGCAAAACGCTGCAACTACATTGTGAAGCACACAAAAGTCGATGAAATCTGCTTTGTAGGCGATCCAATCTACCCTTGTCACAAGCTGAAAGTCCAATAAATGCAGGGCAACAATATTCCATTATAGTTCTCACGAGACTGAAATACACAACTTTTAAATTCTCGTCATTGATTAGGGGACGTAAAGTTCTCAAGATGTAAAATCGGCGTGATGCAGTTCGAATGATGTGGTCTACATGAGTAGTCCAAGTACATCTGTCATTCAAATAGACACCAAGAATACACATACTCTGTACATTTTGAACATGTGGTACGCAAACAGGTGGTGTGTTGGGACGCTTTGAAATAGTCAGCGACTTACATTTGTTGGCATTGATGTCAAGGTTCATTGATCTAGACCATTCCAAAATACGCTCGTGCAAGCAAAAAATATGATCGTTACTCGCATTCTTGAATATTGGACAACATATAGTGGAGTCGTCTGCATATCTTACAAGATGACAATAATTGACGGCGTCGTATGGGAGGTTTTTCTCATGATTTGACAGAATCAAAAATAATAAGCTAACAGCCTCTACTGGGTTAGAACAGGGTCGCTGAAGCGATCAATAAATTCAATCATAACATCTTCTAAACTAAGGGTCAAATTGTTATGAAAATGGACAATATGATCCGAGATGGTGCTCTTATCGTCTCATCTCACAACACTTCTGCGATGTTCTGCATAGCGGTCTGCAAACGGGCGATTTGTGGAACCGATGTAATATTCGTCACAAGCAGACATGGCACTTGACGTCATAGACCACGTAGCGCATAGAGCAATGATATTTCTTTGGTAGTTGGAGACCATGGAAATTGACAACAATAAAACCTCAAAAATGGAAATTGCGCTTCATGCAATGCACAATAACGGCACATAAATCGCACGCATTTTCACTTAGATGCACCTGCCAACGTCTGTATGATTGGGTTAGAATCAGTCACATGTGTAAATCGAAGCTTTTCACTGGTGGTTCATGCCCCAACTTAGTTCCCCCGGATGTGCCGCGACCTTGAGTCATTCTACACCATTTCCACTTTAATTACAGAACTCTGCAGTTATATTCAAGAATCCAGCAGATTTATTTCAGCATTTCAAGTTTGTATTTCAGATTGAAGCATTTATATTTTTGACAACAACATTTTAATTTCAGAGAATTTTTGTGCGTGTGTTTAAATCATTTATATTTGAGAATGCAACACTTATATTTCAGACTTTGTCATTTCTAATTCAGAAATAGACTTTATATTTCAGAAATGATCATTTATAATTCATTTTTAGTCATTTATATTTCAGAAATCCAGAAAAGACGATATATATTTAAGAAAGCGTCATTTATATATCAGATTCGCAGTTTATATTTCAGAAATAATCATTTATAATTCATTTTCAGTCATTTATATTTCAGAATTCCAGAAAAGACGATGCATATTTAAGAAAGTGTCATCTATATTTCAGATTTGCAGTTTATATTTCAGAACCGGTCATTTCAATTTGAGATATCTGCACTTATAATTCAGACGCTAGAAGTAATTCAGAATAGGTCATTTATATTTCAGAAATCCCCATTTCACGTTCAGAATTGGTCACTTGCAATTCAGATGTCAAGTTTTAATTTCAGAAACGGTGAAATATATTTCAGAATGCATCAATTAAATTTGAGAATGTCGAATTTTTCAGAATTTGTTTCTTTAAATCAGAAGTGGCATTTTCAATAAAATAGAAGCTTCTATCACTTTGTGAGATATTCAATATTCTTTAATTTGATTTTGTAAGATAAAAGATGCGTTTTTTCATCCAGAGATTTTATATTTAACGCATTGACGCTGTTCGTAATAGGAGCAATGCATTCGCGGTGGAATAAATGCATGCATGGCAGGATTCGTAATAATGTTGCTTTTGACATTGGTCTCAAACAAATTGCACAATTATCGGACACTTGCATTGTCACCAACAGTAATTTTATCAATCATCTGTGTTGGCCAATTTATACCTTAGCCTCCTGCACACTATTCGGATCTTTGCAAGCATTTTCTGACAACTGAGAAGTGCTTAAATTAAACTGATGCATTCTGAAATATATTTCACCGTTTCTGAAATTAAAACTTGACATCTGAATTGCAAGTGACCAATTCTGAAAGTGAAATGGGGATTTCTGAAATATAAATGACTAAAAATGAATTATAAATGATCATTTCTGAAATATAAAGTCTATTTCTGAATTAGAAATGACAAAGTCTGAAATATAAGTGTTGCATTCTCAAATATAAATGATTTAAACACACGCACAAAAATTCTCTGAAATTAAAATGTTGTTGTCAAAAATATAAATGCTTCAATCTGAAATACAAACTTGAAATGCTGAAATAAATCTGCTGGATTCTTGAATATAACTGCAGAGTTCTGTAATTAAAGTGGAAATGGTGTAGTCAACGTCAGATAAATAATCTATTTCTATGTTGGAGACAAATATTGCATTGACATTTATTGTTAGGCCGATAACTATTCAAATTGTTGATGGTATTTCTACCCAGTTTATTTACAATAGATATTGGCAAATCGTGTTTATTGGTTAATTTCCTGAATTGACGAATGGAAGCATTGCTAATAAAGTCAAGTTTTGGGAATGCCTGATTACTCTTATTCGTGTTTTTATCTGGACCATTTTGTCGTTTTCTATGGAACTTTGTTGAAAATCGATTATTCTTTAATTTATTTAAACTCTAAATTTGTAGATGCTCGACCTACCGATGTTGTTAATGGTGGCAATATCGATTTGCGCATTCCATTTAGTAAAACTACGATTAATTTTCCTACAAAAATGAGTGATAATGCCGAAGCGAATTTAATCATGTCTCAACATGAAGCTAAAAGAGTCTTGAATAAGGATACTACTTATACTAAGAGAAACCGTAAATACAAACAAATACATAAAATAATAGACAAAAACTAATGAGTTTATGAAAATCAATAGTTTGCTAGCTGTTCAGTCCGATAACACGAACAGCGTAGTAGCCACGAAAAAGGTAATTTTATTAATCGAGTGGAGAATATCCTAAATGATGCCAATACTTACAAGTTATTAAAAAATCTAGGTGTAACACCATTGAAAAACAAGCTAACTCTTTAGACAGGTCTAGTTGCAAAAATATGAATTTAGATACTAATCGCTTCTTGTCCAGTGGCAGCAAGACAGCAAAATTCTACTACACTATAAAAGATCACAAACAAAAATCGCCTAATGACTTGCGTCCCATAGCTTCTTCCATTGGAATCCCCGATAAAATTGATTGGCTGATAAGTAAAGTTCTAAATCAATTGGCAAAATGAGTCTCAACTAAAATCAGCAGCACTGTTGATCGTATTAAATATTTAAATAATTTAAGTATTTTGTCAAAAGACACTTTGGTCTTCATCTCACTAGATGTTAAGAGTCTCTACACTTCCATTCCTCTTACGGAATTCCATTCCTCTTGACGAGATGTCATTAGCTGTATATAAACTTAGTAGAGGCTGTAGTTTGTTACCTTTGACTAAACGTGGGGATGTTACTACTTAGTTTAATTGAATATATTGTTTAAAAATCAGTTAGAGCTTATTATTTTTGATTCTGTCAATGATTTGATGAAATGTTTCATTCCATTGCTTCTTTATTTCAACTGTATTTAAATGACAGCAATGAATGTAGTGTTCTTTAAGCAAATTTGCTGCGCTATAGTGATGAAGAATGAATCGGATGTGGAAGATGTAGAATGTAGAAGAATATCTCTGCATATCTGTCTATTTATACTCTGAAAAACATCTATTTAATACTCTAATCGAGGGCTACTGACTTCGGATAAACTCTGCATTCCACTTAATAAATTCTTTGAAAAGAATCCTTTATAAGTAATAAGAAATTGCTGAATATACCAATTTTCGGATAAGACATTAGATTTTGAATTATATTTTGACAATTATTATTTACCACTTTGATAATTCAATTTGACAATTGATGCTTTACGAAATCATCGATTTCTTATTTGTTTGGTGATTGTGTAAGGAAATGTATTGAATAAAATATCAGATGGTTGCAACTAATTTATTTCATTAGAATGGCCAGTGGGATGGGTACGATAAGCTCAGGACGAGAGTTTGAGTATATGGACCGCTAGGTCCTCAAATGGTCTGAGAATCGCAAGCTCGAAAGTGTCAATGTCGAAAATAATATTATTTGAATTCATTTTGATGTTATAACATTTGGCAGTATCATTTGGTAGTCATTTGGATATGCCAAAGCACCATGCATTGTTGCATTGTATTAAAGAAAGCTTTTAAAACTCTATCCTCAAAGCTGTAAATACACCTGCTCCACCTTTATCAAGCACGTTATATAAAGCTCAATTTTCAACAGAATATTTTGGCAGAGTAAATCAAAATAAGTATACAAGCACTTTGGGGAAAGTAGAAGAATTAGATATTGAGTTCCCACTCAGCTGCCATTTCATCCAATATAAGGATTTATCAGCAGACGTAGTTCAGTTTTTTTACTATTTTGGCAGAATATAGAATATTTTTATGTAATAGAACTTTTGAATAGAACTTTTAAATTTGAACCAGGTAGATGAATGCTTGACAGTTTTGATGTATGTATAATGGTCGATTTCATTAACAAACAATCGCTGATTCATCTTATTGTTATGGTGACCTTCCAGAAAATCTATTGAATCGAAATTCGGATTAAATTAGAAAATATCATCGCATGTGGCCTATATTTTGAATTTAATGGTAACCATGCTTAATGTAATTACAAAAAATCTCAAAATATAGTGAAGCTTCTAAAACTGAAGCAATTGCTATCGGTGTCTAAAGCTACTGCACATCTGTCGGAAACTTTGGGAGAGAATCCGCTCTTTCAGAATCAAATCACAGTGATAATGCACAATCTGCTTCAATTAACTTCTCATAGTCAACATTTATACCCAATTAACCGACAAGATTAAATTCAGATTTTTCAATCTATCAACCAGGCAAAAATCCCGATCCGAAAACTCTTTGCACCTTCATGATACTTATGAGTTTGATCACTCATACCAAAACTAGTTAGCCGCTATCTATAGCATGACCATTGGAAAAATTAGCCTGTTGTAGCTTCACTTATGCAACAAATTCTCGAAAAACATCATCACGTTTACCAAAATAGAAAACTGTTCATAGAATCATTTGATCTTGCTTTTGCGGGTATACACAACACATAGACTACCGTTATGGTGACATCAATGTACAAAGCTACTTCTTAATAAGTAAAATGTGAATCTTTATATTACCTGACATAGTGTCAGGTCATCTTGGAAAATAGGCCTAATTCAAATTACAATGTCATCATAAGTTTATGCTTGCAAGGAAAAAATGCCTGCTAAAATTGCATAAATTCACAATTAACAAATTAAAGTAATCTAGCAGTAGGCCAGCATCTCATGCTTCTATGATGGATATTGGTGACAATGTTTCAACTGTTATGTCATTACATTTCAATTTTTCTGAAATTTTAGCGAATAGGACAGAAGTGCCAGCAGGCCTATCATAGTGTGAGTCTGCATTCCTGCATGACAGCATAAAATCTATTGATAAAGTTATTTATTAAGTTATATACACACTATAGCCTGTGATACGCAAGAGCAATGAATATTTCAAAAGCAAAAGTAGCTTACTAAATATATCTATCATGGTGACCTACCAATCTAACGAGATTAAATGTTTTGAAACAGTTTGGAAAATATCAATATGTGAAAATGCTATTATTTGTTTAAATAATAAAAATGCTGACTGTGAGACGCAAATTGAAATAGATTGTACGAGAAAATGTCACAATAATTCACTTCATTCGTTAGTTGCATCAACTATATCATCGTAGATAAACTCTAATGATACATTATAGTTTTAATAATGTATTTGACGAATCAAATTTATATTTCAATCGCTACGACAAGAATAACTTTGTGGCGGAACATTTTTTGTAATTTCCTCTGTGCTGCTTTTGCCATAAGTCACGTTTCTGCGAGATATTTAATTTTGACTGTAGGGCGGCAGATATCTTGCATGACAAAAACTCTCAAACAAATGCATCCTGAAAACGGCATTCTTTTCTAATACTGTACAAACTGAACACATACATGTGATCATATCAACAGTAAAATCAACTCAATGATTAAAAAGAAAACCTTCAATATAAAACATTCAGAATAAGCAAGAAACAGACAGCAACATGTAGTGTTCACTAAAATGATTGACGGGAAAATAATGACACTGTGGAACTAAGAACAAGTTATAAATGAGTAATAATACTTATAACTAAGTTCTAAATCGTCGATCAATTTTCACAATGCATTTACTTTTGATCTTTGAAAAGGCACTGAATCAGAAGCTGATGAACCGGTGTATCCAACTTTTTTTCTTTAAAGAAATGCCTTGTAAAGATGGGAGTGCTATTCTGTATAATACGAAGTACCGATAGCCATAAAGATCCTCCCATGCGCTACAATCAATTTCACAATGAGGTTCAAACATGATGAGAATTACTTCATTAAATGGTATTACAATAAACATATTTTGACCTATACATTGTTTCATCATTCCATTAATTGATTACGGAGATAATCAAAACTGCGCTACAATTGCCAAAAAACTGAATTTTATTTATATCGTTTGAAGAGTAGGCCTAACTGAAGCAACCAAAAATATTTTTTGTCATGAAATCGTGGAAGTAGGAACAAGTACTTAAGAGCTGAATTAAAAACATTTTTGACAAAGTTTCACTTGTCAGAAGTTCCATTTAGCTGTGATTTCTCAAGTGATATCAATGAAGCGACATTGTTTTGTAATTTTTGTCTGACAATTTGAAGTCATCTTTTTTATTGCACTTTAGCATTCTGTCTTTCATTAGTCATAACTTATTGCACATGTACCTTTGTCTTTAATTGAGTTCTTCCCATAAATTAAAAGTGCTTGTTTCTGCCTGTCACGAAGATCGTATTTTGTTTGGATTCTTACAATCAATATCTGTAATTTCGTGAACTGTAAAATGGCTGCTTCAATTTATCTTAAAATCAAAGCAATTTCAATGACTTACTTGCAGCGAACCTTCGGGTACGATTGGCATAGGACTGCTCTCATTGCTTGGCCCGTCGGACAGCATCTCATTCGACTCGGTCTCATCAGGGATATCGATAAGGGAGGGCGAAATTGGTCTGGGAATTGGGCAATAGAAATACATAGCGCCATCATCGTGCTGATGTGGAGTGCCAGGTGGCAAATGTACGCAAGTGTAGACAGGCATGATCTGCTCAGACTGAAACTCTAAATCATCAAAGGATGTGTGGTCACTATATATTTGAACAGCAATGCCCCAGTCCGCCTTACACGATTGGACAATATCTTCCAGAGTTGTCACGGGAATTCCCATAGCCCGCCGATGTGGTGTGGATGAGGCTATTGTATTGTGGAAAGGGAAGGAGGTGGTTTGCATCTTGCATAATAGGATGAACAAGATGGTTGCAACAAAGGGCAGATGAAATAGGAGATTTTAGTTGAATACGCTTTATTGTATATGCTTTTTTCTATACAGTTGTTGGCATTTTAATTAATTGTGTAAATTTAAAATTACATAGTTTGGGATGTGAGAGTCATTTTCTTTTTGTTTCTGAAAAATTCCAGCAAAAGATGCCAAAATGAAATGACAGGATAAATTGCCCTTCTTGTCTTGGGGACTTGTGGTGGACCGATGGCATACCAGGATGATGCTTATGATGGTTTTATGATAAAAGTGAAGGACATATTAAAGCATGGGTTAGGTTAACTTGTGATCTTCTGAGTTCATCTTGAACCAATGACATTGATACCGGTATTATGATATTCTTCACCTCGCAAATTTAGGTTGCATGCTGATTGGAAAATGTATTTCAGAAAAGTGTATTACCAGTTTCCCCCTCGGAATCTAGCAGGCACAACTTGTAATTGCCTAAATCGCATTAGAAATATGAATTCAAACTTGATATATTCTCCTGGGCGCCACAAGACTCGATATCTTCAGTTTGAATATTAGCAGAGATGCAAGGCGAAATGTAATACGGGAAGAAGAAAAGGCGCTTTATGAACAGCTCAACTCCGCAAACGCATTCTATTTATGCGAGGAGAGACGTTAGAATATCCGCTTGCAATAGCAGATAGAGGAAAAATGTTGTATTGCCCGACCTATTGTAATGTGGAATAGATTCTTTGCTGTAGTACAGCGATCGTACACTGCGCAAGGAGCCTATATATGATGCTGTAATCAGCTATGCTATACAGATGATAGAATAGGTGATTGGTGCGCTTCTGTCTTATGTCAACTTCATTACTGAAACCGGTACTGAAATTATTCAAATATAAAATAAAGAACATTCGTGTAAAACTGAATAGTCAGTCTCATGACATGCTAGGGAGAGATTTGCGCTTCATGTTCTGTTGGACAGTACAAAAATCTCATAGAGACTGATAAAGCCTTCGCAAATTAATACCGTATGGCATGAGCTGCAAAACACTATAATTGCAGCAATCGATTGTGATCAAAGTCGGATATACCATCGAAATTACTGCGACTCAGTAACGAATATACAAATCAATGGTTGCCTACTGTCCATAGTTAACTTATGTTGGACTTATCAGATTTCCAGAGACTCCAACGGGGACATTTTCATCTTTTGAGAGATGAATACGAGACGCCCTACATTGATGAAAAGGTTACATAGTCAAATTTCAAAAGAAAAACAAACGAGTGAAATTGTTATAAATGTAATTTTTTTAAAGTGCAACTCACATAATGACACATAGCTGTCATTTCAATTCATTTGTTTGGATTGTCATGAATCGTCGGTACTTTTTCAGAATATAGCTATAGTTTCCAACTTTCTTGTGGAATTCTTTGCAACAAATCAATAGTAAATTTGCCTATTAACAAACTTTTCACAGTTTCTTCGCACATTCGACTGTTGATCGGACCAGATATTTGTCATCATCGAGAACAATCTTTCTATTGGGGCTGAAGTTCCCGGTAGACAGAATGCGCATTCCATCAATTGTTAAAAGTTCGGCGAAGCAACCGCACCTTCGCTCAAATAATTAACGAGGGTGGCTCATTTTTCTTCGTCAATGTACAACTCATTTTCTACTTTTTGCAATTTGATGACCAGTATTCTTTAGATTGCAGTATACTTCATCAAACTCTTCGTCCTTATTAATTGCGGCATGTTCAAATCGTTCATTGATTTTCAGGGATGAGGTTTCGATTTCGGACCAGATTCCCACCGTCGAAACTCCCTTCCCACAGGACAAACAGCACATAACTAAATTGTTTAAGCGCATCACTTTGCTAGAAGTGAAAACTGATTCAAACAGATGGCACATGCAGAAACTTAATAGGTGGGCAAAAAGAAATTTTTAATACCTTACAGATATAGGAAAAATAGTCGTGCGTCGCTTGCGGATTGCTCTGAATTCCTTCAAAATGCTCCGATCGCCACGACTCCTTCAGATTCGAAGAATTCAGATCATTACGCAGAAGTTTTCTCGATAATGTTGGGTCCTACGATCATTTTAAAAAAGTTAGCAGGCACATGAAAAAATGTTCACAAACTTCTCTGTAGAACTTGACATCGTCTGTGTCTCTTTGCTGTGTGATCCGGTTGATAACAGTCACTGAAACTTCACACACTTTGGCGTGTTTAATGTTGAACTGGCTGCTCATTGTTCGATTGCTATGGTATCTAGTCAGCAGATTGTGCCATTTCATTTACGCTACATGTTCCAATATTTCCCTTCTAGTCAAACGAAAGAAGAGACGACCTGTCTAATTCTGTGACAAACAGTGATCATTAAATTTCATCAACACTTCCACCAGCAATTTCGCGTCGAGATTATCATCTTTATTTTGCTTTACGTTATCTTTCATCAGTTTCTTTGGTCCTTGAGGAATGAATTCGTTGGCCTTCTTACCAAAAGGTTTGTTTTCAATTTTTCGATTTCAGGAACGATATCACTAGCACTCGCATTTGTTTTCTCCATGCATAATAGTTTTGTTGACTAATTTCAACTGTCCTTCCAAGAACCACAAATATACTTAAAATCATATTCAGCAATATATAAATAAGATAAATTCAGATGAAAAAATCTAAATTTAAAGTATTTCATTTCACCAAAAACTGACCGCGACAAAATTGACAACCGGCCGGGACCCCGGGACATGCAAGTAAAACTGGGACGTCTGGTAAATCTAACTGATATGCAATTTGACCTGAAACATGGTTAATTGATCATTTTTTCATGAAAGAGTTCATATATATTCGATAAATGCAGCCTCTTTGAAACGAAGAGAAATTGATCATTCACGGTCTGAACCCTGAAAGACCTGAGCTTTTTCACACCCTCTGAGACCTGAGGGGATCCAGTGGACCCCCTTGGCCTATCTGGCATACTTCTACTGATTCAATTGAAATGAAATAACACATGCAGATTCACTGTCAGAAATGATGATTTTGTATGGGCTTGAGTGGTTGATATATCGTCAGCGTAAAAAATGAAATAGAAAAATGTGGCTCCGGGGTCCAATAGACCCCCCTCAGTTCTCTGAGGGTTAAAATGGCTTAAAAGAGTCATAGACATCTAGAGCATGAGGAAACAACATCTGGGAGTCCATGAAACAAGTCATAGTCCTTGTCAAACAGCTGATAGGTCATGACGCAATTTCTATGAAGAGATTAAAAACGCCGAGAAAATGCCCTAATACAGGGCACATGCACAGTTAATGAGTAATTTCCTTGAATTATCTGAATCTATCACAAGATTTTGCCATCGTATCAGACGAATCAGGGATGCGGAGTCTTATCATTTTGATAGGATAATTCAAAGGATTTCGCGTAGTCACATTTTGATGGTTTCTCGACACCCCATTTAAATAGTTTTCAAAAGGTTTCTTGAAATCACATATCAATGGTTCTCAGACCTGTTGTACGCTTGTCTGTCTCTGAATTGGTTAGACCTATTTCTTTCAGCCTCATTTTGAGACGTAAATCAATCACCTGACGTCCGTTGTCTGCATATGATAATTTTTAACTATCACCGTATTAACCGTTGAAAATGTTTCTTCTATAATTTCAAAAATAACACGAATTCAAATTCAAGTAGGCTTGGGCTTGCGTACATAGCCCTCATAATAGAATCATAGATATACAGTCCGTTTCATAAAAAGTGGATCATCCTAAAATTTGACTAAATAAAACATAAGTATGATGCAGAAAGCATTTTTTATGTTATTTCATGTCCCTAATATATTTAAATGTCCTTATATAATCTGATAAGCTATGATACAGTAACGGTTCTTAAGAAGCTAATATTTTGTGGGTCTACCCTTATTGTCAATGACATCAACAATTCGTCTAGGCATTGATTCGATGATATCGTTGATTTTTGACTGATCTAACTTTCTCCACTCTCTTTTTAACAGTGACGTGAGTTGTGATACGCCATCTGTAGGTAGCAGTGAACGACGAACGTTACGTTTTAGAATACTCCATACATTTTATATGGGATTCAGATCAGGAGAACGAGCTGGTCAAGATAATGTCCTAAGCCCTAATTGAGACTTGCATAAGTTGACTCTACTACTACTGTGACACGTAGCATTATCATCCATAAATAACCAAGTTGATCTGTCATTTGGCCAATGTTCATTCGTAAAACATTAACATAGCGTTCAGAATTCATGGTTCCTTGCTGTATGTGAAGTTCAGAGCGGCCATTGGTCCAAATGCCAGCACAAATCAGTAGAGTCGCGCCACCTTGTACCCGGGGACGATGTAAATGTCTCGAAATTTCCTGATCAGATTTTATCCATAATCTCAATCGACCATCACTATCCTTCAGACGGACTGATGCCTCATCAGACCAGACAACCCGATCCCATTGATTTCGCCAGTGACAATGACTCATTTCCCATCTGAGACGTCTTTTCGTATGCTGATCTGATAATTCGATCAGAGAGGGCCTCTTACAGCTCTTGAAATTCGACTCAATAAGTCTTCTACGAATAGTGGACTTAGAAATAGACGAGACTAGTGCAGCCATCTCAGTTAACGACAGACTTGGATCAACGTTAACAAATCTCAAAATTAGGCGGTCTCTACGTTTGGATGTTTTGCGTGGACGGCCAGAGCCCTCTTTACGACAGAGTCGAAAATCATCATTATGCCATCGATGCACATTTGTGTAAGGGACATTTAGTCGCTTGCTTGTAGCTCGCAAAGTTCCGGCAAGGCTGACACTTTGCTTTTTGTGAATGCGATCTCGTTATTGTTCATTTGTGCTTTGTATTGTTTTCAACCGGTAAGAGATAGATTACTAGCTGAAAGCAATCAGGAGTGCTGCCAACACCACCGCAACGAAGTCAGGAAGCTATGGAACATGAAGTCCAGTTAATCACATGTAGCAGTTACATTATTGTTGATGAATGATGGTGCTATGCTGGCTCTGATTGACCGATTTTCTTCATTTTTGTTTTGCTTGATAGCTTTTGGCTTGTAGAACAACATATTTCATAACAAAGGAAACAAATGTAATTTTATAAGAGTGATGTATGATTTTGTGTAATATTGCTAAATGAAGATCAAATTATCTACTACTTTTTTATCTATACCTGGAAAACAACTCAATATTCATGCTTGAAATTTCCAACAATGATATTAGTGAGCACAACTGACATATCTTCCAAATTTCAGAGAAATTCGTTCAAGTTTGGCGGAGTTAGACAAAGTTAAAGTTAAGGCGATGTTTAAGGGTGATCCATTTTTTATGAAACAATCTGTATTTTCTTTTTATTATCAACTTTTGAAATTGAACGGCTATGTTGATACCTGCTTAGTGTTTTTTGAGCATGTATTGTTGGCATTAAGATTTCTTGTCTTTTACTTCCCGATGGACACTGCATGGTGGCAGAAATTAATTGCATAAATTGATATTAAAAAGTAGATTGCAAACATCTATTTATTTCGCTCTTGCCAAACTTTAATTTGATGCTCAACACAATCATGATCACATTTAACTATGCTGGCTAGATTATTAAGATATAACGCTATTATTAGTAGAAAAGTATTTCTATGCATCTGTTGAAAAGTAGATAGTTATATATAAAATAGAAAGTGCAAATTTCTACGTTTCAGTGTCTGGACAATTCCTCAGTTCATGAAGAATTGCCGTTCAGAGCATGGCCTAAAACTTCGTTCCATTTGTGAATAGATTGCTTTTTAAAATTAAATATCCTTTTTCGTGCGATAGTATTTGATGTTATTGATGTTACTCCTAGATGTTATTGTTCTATATTTTCTACACTGAAAACTCCTGCGTCCACACAGTGTTTTTTTTAATTCTTATCAAAATATAGAGAACGTTTTCATCGTTCCTTCTGGCCTCTTTTCAAAACTCAAAAAAGTTTTCCGACGATCTTTTAGCTGAAAACTCCACTTGCAACTACGAGTACATTGGCACTTCACTTCAAGATACAGAATACAATTGACTTGTTTCATTTGATCTCATTTGCATTTCATTTAATGCTTTTGAATTAGACAATGAACTTCAAGTAAATTTAATGGCGAATTACAATCAAGTGTCAATCAATATTGTCTATTCTTTGATCAAGACTTTAATTTTATGTTCGACAATACATGAATTCCATGGCCTTTAACACAAATTGCCAAAAATATCTATACAGAATTTTGTTAGAAATCAAGGAAAGTTCCATTAGTGGTTGCAAATATCATGTTAATGTGGATTTCTATTCTATTGCTGCCATAGAAGTAGATAATTGTACACTCACCTCTTTTCACCCTTTTTCTGCCAATAGAATGGAAGTTTGATATCTTCCTTATGTACAACGGCGTGTGCCACAATTTTCATGCAATTTCCATTCTAGGACTTTCTATGGTATTGTTAATTTCTACGATTGCTGCCATAAATCAAATGCGCATTAACTATCATAGCTATGATAGATAAGTCATTCTTTTCTTATCATTACATTGTACATCAATAGAACTGTTGAAGTCTTATACTTTTATTCATTATAATGTGCAGTCTGATTCACGATTTATGACTCTCATTTTTTTTAAAATTATTTGAATTGTTCGTTTGTCATTAACGTTGACGTCATTGAATGATACCTAGACAGAAATATATTTTTTTTGAAAAAAATTCTGAAAAACCTTTTTGTCTGATAGAGAGGTAATGTTCTCACACAAACTAGTATTTCATTTTTGTCTTTGATGTGACCTTTGGTGCGTAGGTGTGATCGAGGCTAGGAAGGCTTGTCTTCTCTACTAAATCACAGAGTAAAAAGACAATCCTTTCTTCACAATCACGGTTCATTCCTTTTAACTATTACAAGCTTTGCATGCACTGCTGTCTCTGTACTTTTGTTTGACGGAGAAAGTTGACATCAAGACAGTGACAGCTATGCACGAGAATAGATAAGTTACTTGTTTTATATTTCTGATCTAGTTATAGGACTCCGACTCCGCATCCCTGAGACGAAATGCTTAATAAATACCAATTGTTAAGTTCACCATAAATAGAAATGTCCCTGAATTGCTTATATATATGAAATATAAATAATGCTTAATATATGAATTGTCAAAACGCTTCGAATTCGTTCTGATAATGAACATCTATTATGTATTATCGTCAATTAAACAATTTTAAACGGGTAAACTGACATAGTTCAACTTGTGACAGCAGCTTTCCCTTCCTTTCTGAAATATTCAGGCAAACGAAATTCAGTTGGTGAGATGTCATTATTGACAATTTTCAATCACTTGATGGCGTCGATAATGAATTTTCTCTCCTTACAAAATGTATCTTCATAAAAAACCTATATGTTTGATTGGGTTACCTTTAAGTTGCATTAGCTAATAGTAATTACTCTCGTGATCAGTTTCTCTTGATTGATAAGTGATGGCAGCAAACGGGAGGATCATGATTATAGGCTGTACTCGTAATCGAGAAACGCACTCCCTTGAATTTCTGCAAATCCGTTAGTTAAAATAGTAAAGAAGAAAACTAGCTTTTACTCGACGTTTCGGGTCCAGACCCTTCTTCATAGAGTGTAAAACAGGTTATTGAGTTAGAAATCTCTTGATTGAGTTAGGAACTTACCACCTTCTGATCGCTGATCCAACTCATAAGTCACTGATTCACGGGTCACTTAAAGAACTGATGTAAATAATAATGTGTAGAAGCTCTCGTGCTAACTAACAAATCAATTTTCTTTAGCACTTTAAAATCAAGTATATGATATTCAAAATATTCAATTAACCCATTCAATCCAACAATTGATGAGACTACATCGAATCACAACACAACTTGATGAGAGCATTGCAGGTATATCTCAAAACTTTGTGATACCCTGACACTTATTAAGAAGCGAGGCAGAAAAATGAAAATAAGAATTATAAATTGTCACAGTAGATACTTTTCTATCCCCATCACTCATCACAGATCATTAGAAAGTAAGCGTGGTAATTTATTGAAGATTTCAGAATGCTGGAGACACTAAATAAACTGCTAAATTAAACATTTTTGAGCATATGTCGTCTTAATCCACCCGTACGCATAATTTTTGAAAAATACAAACATTCATTCCTCGATCCCATTACTTTGTAATTAAGACAAAGACATTTACTTGGCTTATTAGAGAGAGAGAATATAGAAAACTCGTTATTTAAAGATGCGCTTGCTAACGATTCATTTTATTGAAGCTTGAAACCATGGCTTTATTTATCTCGCTAATGCATCATTTCCTCGATTTACAAACATTGTCTGAAGTTATGCACACGATGTTCTCTATCCCGGTGATGATCCCGTTCAGAAGTTTGTACTTCAATGCATCATTTTGCCGTAACTCTGTTCTTGGCTTTCATAAAAGTTATTGATACTCGTTTTGTGAGTGTCCATTCGTAAATGCTTCATAACAACGAAAGAGACATTCTCCTTTGCTCAGCGCTTCGTCTGTTCTTGTAAAAGAACATACACGGGATTTCATGGGTTTTACCTCAGACACAGGCTCCACAACTGTTGATATCTGTTCTGTGGAAGTGGCAGTAGATCGACCGATGCAGACACACACAAACACAAGATAATCAATAAAAGACCGATGTCATAAATGAGAAGTAGCAAACGGGACACCAAGTTAAAGAAAAGTTAAATGTACCAAAAGCACGCTGAAGCTTCGAGCACTGCTGGACATCTTCAAGTAATGTTCACACCGTGCCAACTGCAGTGTTAGCAATTTTTCTTACCTTAAAAAGTGCAACTTTTCATCTCAGAAGGTGTGGCTAAAGAATGGTTTGATGCAGTCTGTGCATTCAGAAGGAGCGTTCATTTTGTTCAACGATTTTTAGCCTTTTTGTGTGCGTCTTTCAAGCTTTCTTTTGCATTTTTTGAATTCAATTATCATATCATTTTGTACTTTACTATCTCGTCAGTCTGGTATACGAGCGTAATTTTGTACATTTAAGCTCTCTTTAACTTCATGTCTCTTTTGTTATTTCTTGCTGATAACATCAGTCTTTTTTATTATCTTGTGCATCTGTCTGTCTACTGGCACTTTTACAGAACAGATATCAACAGGTGCTGTCTGAAGTATAAATCATCAATTCCATGTATGCTCTTCAAAAAGAACGGACGAAGCGCCGAGCAAAGAAGAATGTCTTTTCCTTTGTTGTTAGTAACTTATTGAGGCTCAATCTTATTCAGGCATTGATTGATTCACTTTCTTGCTTGGATACTGTTTGCTCTTCTTTGCGTGAAGAGATGAGAAAACATCCAAACCCTTATCTATTCAAAAGAAAAGTAGATCAGCAAAAGCGTGGTGAATGCGTGCACAAATATTTGCATAGTAAATCACTCGGTCAATTGAAAACAGGTTCCTCCTGACTTTGATAATTCTTCGTTGCTTATCGTCCTAACAATGGCAGACAATTAGTGCTGCAAATGACATAGAAATCGGATCATCAACAAATCTCTCATCACTCGCAAGAAATGGAGGCGATTACGCAAGACCAAATTGAATCTTTTTTGATGATATGGACACCTGCACATAGCGCTGCTGTCTAAAGTCAACAAAGCACTTTCTAATCTGCACATTTAGTCAATCACTTCACGCATCCTGTCCTAAGCATGTAGTCAATTAAGCAGAAAACATGAGGGGTGATGTTACGTTGAATTAATTTCCTTCCTTTTGTCAACAAACACATGGCACGAATTGATGACAACAATTCAGTGCCTCAATAGAAACGACACACATGAAGCTAAAATTGACTGAAACGCATTTTCACCGATATACATTTTAGCCGAAGACAGACTTTCCAATAAGCATCTGAAAAGATTAAAATACATGCTTTCTTTTTGGCTAGAATGTTGACAAAGTGTCACAGCTATTTGAACTTCAATCTGAAGATTCGCAAAGATCAGGGGATCGTCTTCGGTTGCGACCAATGCAATAATTTCCAGATCAAAACAAAATATAGGATCGAAACGTTTCATCCTGTAAGCAGCATCATTCGGTTGAATTGTGAGCGATTATTCCGCATTTAATGCAAAGAACTCCTCGCTAAAAATCATCGTTAATGCAAATTAAAAATTCCAAACTTGCAAATCGTGTCAGTACTTACATCATGTGAATTTTCAATTATGTTAGACGCTTCTTTTCACTATCATTTTGAAAAAATAATTTGAAAAGGTTTAAAAAGCAACCTAGCGATTTAGAATATTGCTCTTAATTGCTTGACTCTGCATGTAGTAAGATGCTTTCGTCCAACAGCACTTCTGCTGTTTTAAGATCAGCTGCATTGACGCAACAAATGCTGCTCTTCAAATGAATTCGATTACAAAATAAAAACAAACGATTTCATGAAATATACATGATATAATTAAAATATACAAAAGATAAAAAATACAGAAAAATTAAAAAAAGATAATAGAAATAACATTAACGAAAGATGAGAGTCTCTGTAGTGGAAACAATCGTCTCCAAAGCCTCATAACTCGAGTGAATATCGTCAGGAGAGAATTAGTAGGCTTTGAAGACGATGTTCAGAAGGTCAGCCCCACGTTCTGCAGAAGTTCACTCATCAGTTGTTATCCGTGGGGCTTCGGCAACCAATGATGCACGGTTTTGACGAGAACGTCTTTCACTGTACCGTCTTTCCTTAGTTATAAAATTGAAGCAACTGCAGTGTAGCCATGCTCATCAGCTGCCAAGTGCACAACGTTTTCTTTTATGCCAGCACAGATGTAGTTAATGATGAGCTCTCCTGAAGGGTCCATGGACTGCATGAAGTCCTCGGAGAGACACTTCCTTATGAACCGGATGCCGCAGGGGTTGGTGGCACACATCCTGATGCGTCCTCGCACTATCAGGCCGAGTCGAGGGAGAATTCTCGGCATTGTTGCCATCTCGGCAAGGAGATCGCAGCCGATGCTCGAGCTGGCATATTCATCGAAGTTTTTACAAACTCGGGACAGCACGAGCATCAGCAGGATGACGTCGTCGGAGTTGAGCCATTGGATGGCCAGCAGCTTGCCGTAGAGGTCGCAACGCATTATCATCGCCCTCCACAGAAACAGGCCGTGCCTGAGGCTGTCCATTGTGGAGTTGATGGCCACGAACTGCCGGCTGAATTGCAGAGTGCGTGCGCTTTCACCCAGTTCGTCCATGAACTCGTCCAGCAAGGACTTGTTGGGTGAAAGCGTGGCAGTTTGACTTGAATGGTCATCCAGTCCCTTATATCTTGTCTCTTATATCAGGTCTTTTATATTTATGCAGAGGCGACGAAAATTTTTAAGCTTTGATACTTGAGGGCCGTCAAGGCGCATCGCGTCCCGTCATCAGAAGAATGACTGACTTGCATGCATTTGAACACGTCTCATGTCGGCCATGACACAACATCAAACATCTGATGACGTCATAAAATACTACGTCATAAAGTAAAGATAGTACACTAGCAAAGTCAATTAAGTGAGTCAAAAAGTCCGAAAATCTTGTCAAGAGAAGAAAGAAACAACTAGATTACGTCAGTCCCTGTCTATAACGACCACCTCTCTGCCAAGCAAATAAAGTCGTTATAGACAGGTGGTCGTTATTAGCAGGTAAACTGTTGGCTACCTTTTTACATGATATATGACATTATAGTAATATCCAATCATAAGCCTACGCGTACTCACACGTCCAACACAGGAAGATTGCACGAATGATACTAGCTTTTACAGTTTCAGAGGTGATAAAAGTGTCTATTCAAAGGGCCTATTACATAAGATTTAATGAAAATTTAGAAAACTATATAGAAATATGACAGTGGCCTAATGTGATACACAAGCATAAGTATAAAGCACACATAAATCAATGCGAAAATGTGAAGATACACTGTATTAGGCACTGTATGTAGACATTATGTAAAACTATGAGATTACACCACCGGTGCAATTATGTAGAATAAATGCAGACGTAGGCCTATTACAGTATGTACATTCTACATGTAGGTACTCGATTGTGCTTTTAGCATACAAGTTAACTTCAATGCGTCATGTAGTACCAGAATGCTTAAGCCTACATAATATGTGTATATAGAATGTACATGTACAATAAGACCATTGCTGTCTGTCTGTTATTAATGCATAAAGTTAGCGAGACATCTACACGTCCACGAAATCTGCGGTTGTATTAAACAGGGATCAGAGAACAATTTGCCAAATTAATGAGGTCGTAAGTCGCGTTAGACAGGAAGTCGTTATGCATAGGTTGAATTATTGAATTACGTGGGAGATATAATAATTTTGCATCGGTGCCAATTTTTGGCCGTAATCGACAGGAGGTCGTTAAAAGCAGGATCGTTAATGACAGGGACCACTGTCCCAAGAAGAACCAATGTCATGCTTCATCTTGTTGCTGTTGTTGCACTATTTAGTCTCATAGGCCTCCTTCACGACTCGCCCTTTCCAAGACCAGTCACGGTCAATGACAGTTGCATTGTCGATGTCAATCAAATGTCCGCTTTCTGCACAATGCTTTAGCCATTTCTGATCGATCAACGTATAACTCACGAATTGCGCGTGCATGTTCTTTTCTTCGTTCTTCCGAACTCCATCCTCTCTCGCCAACATAATTCCAATTACAATTTTCGCACTTCATACCACCCCAAAGGCTTTTGTAGGAACCGGGCGTTTCGGGACCAATGTGGATCAAAGTGTTGCTTTCGACCTCTCGCTACCCTGAAACCGACTTCCGACAGTATGCCAGCCACTCGCTGTGACACTCCAGGAAACTATGGAAGTGACATGCGTTTGAAAGAAGACTCACAGCTGCTTGAACGAACTTGCCAGCCCCTTGAAATTTTCTTTTTGCTGTAGACGTTCCTCTCTAATGCACGATTCCAAAGTATCTCCTGTCGTAGCACTGAAATCATCAAGAAAATAGGTAGTTAAGTAGTACTTCGAATAATCGAAGACTAGTGAGTTACATATACTAATTACACAGAAAATGTCATGATTTATTCACAAAAATTGCAAACGAATTTAGAAATTTGGATGATAGACGAGCGATTGATCAACTCATGGTATTTTTAACAATGAATCGTCAGATGATTGATCATTTTACATTTTTGGAACAACTTTGGAAGTGATGTCTACTTCTGATTTCTGAGAAGAGGAGACTAGCATGAGCATTATAGGGTATTTTACAAAAATAGCTTTGATGCGTCGGACGGAAAAATATAAGAGTTGGCATATCATCATGCTGCACATCTTTTACTTTCGGAGAGCTAGCTATCGCCATCCCAGTTGCTCTATTTCACTGCTAGTCCCATTAGCCGCTCGTCTTTTGCCTGACAGCTTGATCTCAAGTTTATTTCACTTCATTCATTGTAAATCACTTATCAAGAAGGTTTCAGAGGTAAGCGATTTTTGTTTTCTAACCCTGATTATACAGTGGCCCAAAGATGTAGCCAGCCGGCAACCGGTCCGCTCCGTTGTGAGAAATTATGTGAAACGTATTCATAGGCTTAACGGCACAATTGTAAGAGTTTAGCACTTCTTCCTTTTCCCTACAGAAGCCTTCCATCTGATGCGAATTGAAGATACTCTAATGATTTTGTAAAACTGCGGCTTCATACTACTTCCAAGTTATTGTTGTGAGCAGCAATTAAAAGTTCCAAATGTGGATTGAAGAACAAATTGGCATATTCAGTTGTGACCGCTGACATCCCTAGTTGAATAAACATTTATAGAAGATTTACCGTCACGAAAGTGTAT
Source organism: Prostheceraeus crozeri (assembly GCA_907163375.1). Lineage (NCBI taxonomy): Eukaryota > Metazoa > Platyhelminthes > Polycladida > Euryleptidae > Prostheceraeus > Prostheceraeus crozeri. The sequence goes on from CAJQUW010011097.1 coordinate 109,282, forward strand.
CATCAGAAAATGAGTCACAGCTATTTTCCTGATGTTATTTATAATGACATAATAGAGCTGCGCAACAAATGTCTTCTTGGGTAATATAAAGTTCAACTTAGTACCTTCAAAGTCAAACTCAAGTATTTTTCTATTTCATAAAAATATTTTTATATTTTTGTATTGTTTCTTACAACATTAACATGGATTTTTGAGGGCAACAATGCATTAAAAACATTTAAGCGCCTTGAAATGTCCTACATTGTCTACTTATATTTCTTAATTAGGGTGCAACAATATAAGAATAATCACAGTTTCTACATTGTTGCCAGAAAAAAGCTATGTTTATAATATTATGTGTAATTGAAATGAACTGGGCATCAATGCTATGAATACACATGTAGATATACGCTGATTGAGATTTCAAAAATGTCTTTCACATGCATAGATAGAGAAATCATCATTACGGAATACATTGTTGCCTTCCTTTTTCCACATTGTACCATAGCTCTCAAATACGCACATTATATTCGTAACGATGGGCACAGGTAGTACGGCGGCGTTAATGTGAAGATAATTTGTTCCACGACGTTGAGTTTGTATTATAAATAAAAAGCCGATATTTCACAGCACAGTTCAGTCAGGGCAGACTGAAATGCACATTTCGCGAAACAAAGCGTCAGCATAACTTAGACAGAATGACGTCGATGACATCATGCACAAAAATATACGCGCATATTCGGAAGACTTTTTATGTAGCCTCTGATTTGTTATACATTACTTACCTTGAAATCTCATATGGTATTCCTACATTGTTGCCTGAAAAAAAGCTATGTTAATACTATTGTACGTAATTGAAATGAGCTGGGCAGTAATGTAGGAAAAAGGCGGGCAGCAATGCTATATATACACATGTAGATATAATAATAATAATAAAGTCGTTTATTTGAGAAAATTACAAAAGTCCCAATAATGGGAATCGTGGGACACCAAGTTAAAAGTACAAAATCATTTTCACAGATAACCAAAAACAAAAGTGCAAAGTAGGAAGTTACTCAGATAGTGAATCCGGAATTATACAGCTTCGACATGGAAATAATGAAGGATCTATTACGAATGGATGTAGTCAGTAATGGTAGGCGGAAGTGTCCAGACTGTTTCATCACAGGTAGCAAAATATGGCGGAGTGGATGGTCACTTTCACACAAAATTGAATCGAATAATCTGAAAACAAGAATCTGCCGGCGATATGACAATGGTAAAAAATGAACACATTCGCAATGCCATGAATCACAGATAATTCGATCCGCACGGCGTTGAATTCTTTCAAGCTTATTCGATTGTCCGGTTTGCAAATTTACAAATAATGGAGCACCATACTCGAGGATACTACGCACACAATTCTGGTAGACAAAAATCAACTGCTCCTTCGTCAGGAAGTTTCTCAATTGACGTAAGACAAAAAGTCTGGATGAAGCCTTCTTACAAATGATATTTATATGGGAGGACCAACTCAGAGTTTTCTCAAATGTGATACCTAAAACACGTTTGTAATTTTGAACCGGTACTTCAGAAACACAAAAAGGATCACAATCAAATGAAGCTCGAGTAGAGAAAAATACTTGCTGGCTCTTCTCGTTCTTGATGAGCATTTGATTAGAATCAGCCCAAAGTTTGATTTTTACAAAATTATCTTCAATGGTAGACGATGTGAAGTGACTCAAAATTGGAGACAGCAGAAAGATATCGTCAGCATACTTTACCAATAATACTTCAGCAGAATTTTTACATCGCAGATCAGATACAAAATATCCAAAAATGATAGGTCCAATGGAAGAACCTTGAGGAATGCCACTTGATTGTAACCCATACGAACTGTGATAGCTTTTCCACCTGACTCTTATCTGACGCGAACACATATAGTTATAGATAAAATTAATAGTGAAACTGCTAAAACCATCTCTGACCATTTTACCGATCAATACATCCCGACAGACTCGATCATAACTTTTAGCAAGATCTAGTGTGAGCATCTGACAAGCCGAAACATCACGCCGTTGAAGACTGGAAGAAATATAGTTTTTCATATCAATCAACGCGCACACAGTTGAAGACTTTCGTCGTTATGCATACTGTCTATCATCAAATCGACTCACGAATTCTTCTCCTATCCGCTTCAATAAACATTTCTCAAAAACGCGCTCAGGCATAGGCATAATAGAAATTGGGCGGATATCATTCAATTTTGCCGGGACTGATTTAGGAAGGGGAACAATATCTGCATTTTTCCATATTTGTGGGAGATTCGCCTCTTGAAGGCAACGGTTGAATATAAGACACAGAGGCAAAGCTATAGCCGCACTTAATTTAGACCAGCATAATGATGGGATTTGATCAACACCCGGTGACTTTTTGGGATTGATGTTTTGTAAATTTCTTTGAACTTCCTGTACGGTAATGCTGAATGGAACCATATAAGGAAATAAACCAGAGGTGACTACGTTGTTGTTTGCGACACAATTTGAAATCAAATCGTGTTTTATTCCTTCCAACAGCTGTATGATATTCAAACCAGGTTTGCAATTAGGAAGTCAATTGTTATTGGTTGTTTCTCCCCTCACACTCTTATAAACACTCCAAATGCTACATTTTTGCGATTTTTCAGCTCCCCAGCGTCGCTTTGCCTCCAAAATGGCCTCTTGAACTTTGACCTTATAGTGTTTATAAAGAGCCCAGTTTCGCCTGCGGTAAGCCTCATATCGCTTATTTATCAAAACTTTGATGACTGAATTTATCCACGGTGGATCTTTAAATGAACGTTTGACCATATCGTACGGAAGTTCAGCTAATGATGAATTCAAAATGTCATAAAATACATCACAAATTTCGTCAAGACTTCTTTCCTCAGTTATCAAATTTTCCCAGTTAATATCATCGAGCGAACGTAAAATATTTGCCATATTCGATTCACGAAAGTCTATCACCTTAATCCATTGATCTTCAAAAGTGATACCACGCCTTGGCTTCAGTAATACCACATTGTGGTCACTAGAACCCAGAGGAGCTAAGATGATCGGGTCGTCGTAGAATGCTGTTATATCCTCCGGTACAAGTATCAAGTCCAAAATTGCCTCTCCTCTTGTAGGTTGATGAACAACATTTTTCACAGAAAAATTAGTTTCTAGCATACGCGGATTCACCCTATTGAAGTCACCAACAATAAACAACGGATAACCTGGCATAATACAAAGCATACTTTCTAAAACAGATGTGATATATTGACAAGCATTTTCAACTCTAGACTCGTTGAGTGATCTACCATGCGGAAAATACAAAATAGCTATTATACATTTATACATGACTGACGTTTTTACAACCAATAATTCCACATCATCATTCACACTAGTGTCAAAAAGCTTTTCGGAAACCAATTCACTTCTAATGTAGCAACACAATCCTCCTCCTAGTTTTGCATTTGGTCTGTCAGCTCTGTGCAAAACGTAGTTTGAGCAAGAAATATTAGAATCATGAACAGTGGAATCCAGCCATGTTTCAACAGTGCACAAATTGTTCGGTGAATTTTGTTTGATAAAAACAGGAACTTCATCAAATTTATTTTTCAAAGATCGCACGTTCATAACACACAACGATGGAAGAGCGGACAATTCATTACACAAATATTTGTCAAACAAGCTATGACAGTCATTTCCATGAGCAATGTTCATAATTGAGCTTTCACGACGGTTTCTTAGATCGGTTAAGCTATTAAAAACCTTTTTCGAAAATTTGTCTGTATACTATCAATTACCATATCATCAACAAAAAGAGAACCTTTACTGATGAACACCTTCTTGCCCTTGTTTTCAGGTACTGCCATTTCGCGCTTTTTTCTATCACGCAATCGTTTACTTTCAGCTTGTTGCAAAGGTGTCAAGTCGCTGCTAATACGAGAGTCGTTAGAAAAGTTCCCGAATAGAGTGAAATGAAAACTCCCAATTCCAGTAACAGTGTAATTTCATGCAAACTAACATATCACATTACTCACTGTCATCACGCACTTTCTCAATATAGTCTCCGCCACTCGATACACACTTCCTCCACCGACTTACCAGGGAACGGAGTCCACCTTGGTAGAATTCCTTGGGAGTACTTTGCCTCCAGGACTCCACCGCTTCCTTCATCTCATCCAAAGAGGAGAATCTTCTTCTCAGGGGTTCCTTCAAGCGAGGAAAGAGATGGAAGTCTGAAGGGGCCAAGTCGGGCGAATAGGGGGGATGTGGCAACACATCCCAGCCTAACTTCTCCAGCAAATCCTTAGTTCGCGCAGCGGTATGCGGCGTGGCGTTGTCCATTTGGAAGATTGGCTTCATGGAAAGCTTCCCACGTCTTCGATTCTTGAGTTGGTGCCACAGATCTTCGTTCACCAGCTTGCAAAAGTATTCAGAGTTGATGGTCGCGCCCTTTGGTAGGTAGTCCACCAAGATCAATCCATCTTCGTCGCAGAACACTGAAATCATCACCTTTTGACAGGATGGAACAGTCTTTGCCTTCAAAGGTGAAGGATCTCCCCGAGCACACCACATTCTTGACTGCATCTTCGTCTCTGGCATGAATTACGGCAGCCAGCTTTCGTCCATCGCTACGAGTCGCGATCAAAACATTTCTCCTTCACTTTCAGCTCTCGTCAACAAGGCACGGCTCATCTCAAGCCGCTTCCTTTTTGTTCTTCATTAAGGAGTCTGGGAACCCATCAAGCCGTCAACTTCCGCATGTCCAGCTCATGATGAATGCTGGTGAACAGTGAAAATGTTCAGTCCCACACATTCCGATATTTCACGTATTGTAACGCGTCGGTCTTGAAGGATGCAGTCTTTCACTTTGCCGATGTTCTCATGAATACACGAAGATACTGGCCGGCCTGGTCGAGGGTTGTCTTCGAGAGACAGTGGTTCGCTTCAAGGCTTTATCACCAAAGACAATTGAAAGTCGTTCAGCAATATTGGAGGATGCATTGCCTTCCTTCCACAAGAAAAAGATGATGGCTCTCTGTTGCGAGACGGCGTCTTCCATTGCACAAAACAATTTGGAAATCTTCTGCAGATTTGTGATTCTTAAATTGGCGGATAGCAAAGCTATCTATCTGACAGACAATAGACATCTATAAAAAATTCACTTGCACTAGAGATTTGAAATTTGAATACCCAATTGAAAGAGCACTACCATAGATACAATAAGTGCTAGCTTCGTCGCGGCGTCATTTCTCAATGTTAAAAATTCAAAATACGGATACTTTTCTAAGACGCTCGTATAAATCTGACTAAACGTTGTTCGCCTCAGTAATCTTGAATTTTCTAGAAGTTCAGCTTTTTTCGCAAAATGGGTCAACTCGATGCGAACGGGGCGCGATATATCATTTGCTTTCTTTCCAAGACGATTTATTGCACATACATCATTGGAGACGTCAATAGAAACATCAATCGACTGACATATGGTAGCAAGTTTATTTTCAATGTTATCGCTTTCATTAATCCCATGAATGATAACATTTCGGCGTCTATTTATTCTCTCCAAGTTTTCAATCTGGTATTTCTGACCCTCGACAGTCATTTCCAATGTCAGAACTCTCTTATTTAATGTCCTGATTTCACTCAAGAGTGTATCCAACTTATTGTTTATTTGGCCCAAAGCATCAGACTGAAATACAGTCGTGTCAGCATGACTCAAAAACGACAGCTGTCTGGAACACATCAGTGCCTCAATCAACTCTTTTTTAGTTTTTTACTTCAATTGTTCGGCACTTAAACCAGATAAATCTGGAAACTCTTGTGAACTGCCCTTCCTCGACATGACAACAATAATAGAGAAACCCTCAAGGACAGGGGCTGACTAAAGAAATGAAATACAGTCAGCTGTAGAGTGACGTAACTATCTAAGTCACGTGACAGACGAAAAAATCAATAATCGTTTGAAAATCGGCGAGAATTCCCATCCTTCAGTCGCGAATAACAGCTGATCAGTGATAAAGAACTGACAATACCAGCTCGCCAACAAACAATCAACTGCACACCCACTATACGGATGAAGACGCCAAGGACACACGGATATCTATGGTAAGTCACTTCCGAAGCTAATATTACGATATCACTGATAATGATGACCGGTAGATTCATCACGAATGAATGGCAACACAATAGAATAATAGATTCCAGAGAGAATAGGGATTCCAAAGCGGCAAGCCGGTGACAGAAAAACCAATTAAGTTGCAAATTGAACAAAACTCAGATCTCAAACCGAAAAAACGACAATTACCAGGAGAGCCCAGCAATAAATCAAAAAACAAATGCCACCATCAAACTCAGACCAGCAAGACGAAGAGGTACCAAAAACGAAGATCATAAACCTCTAGAAACGGCCGAAATCTGACAAAGTGTAATTGATACGGCAGACGTCTCTTACAACCGACCAACACGCCAGCACATGCCAATGATGAGTGAGTGCCAATATACGCTGATTGAGAGTTCAAAAACGTCTTTCACATGGGTAAATACAGACATCATCATTACGAGATACATAAAATTTTATTGGTCACAGATTCCGACGATCTTGTGAAACGTAAAGTTGCACTCGCAACTCGTGCAAAGATATCCATCTTTATTGTATTCTTCTCGATCAACAAACTATGTCCTCACTCTTCGGCCTCGTACATAGACATGTTGATGTGGAAGAATGCAAGAAAGATGGACGTTTTGCACTTGTTGCGTAAATAACTATAGTAAGATTTTGTACAATGAGGACTAGGAAAAGAGAGCACGTGAAGAATAATTCGTCATTAGTTTACCAACATGTTCGGGATAGACATTCTATCGATCCATCTTTGAGTTGTAGGAATTGGACCATTTTGCATAGACATCGAAGTAATTGGACGGTCAGGCGAAATGTTAAACTGACTGAAATCAAAATGCCTTGATATAAATGGTAAATTCCATGTGAAACAGGACGCACATGTGATTTTTTCAAATTCAAAATTATGCGCAAACAGTTGCACGGTTACTTTTGCTGTGTCATGAAGTGTATGAAACCGCCTTAGTTGATACCATTTTGTCACTATTAAGTAAATATACGAGTAAATACCTCAAAGACAAATCATTTTCTCGGTTTTTTGACACAATATTAGGCTGAAAAGTGAACTCTCAAAATGATGAAATTTTAATGATATGATGTGATTATGTGTTCAAAGCAGGGATGCAGAGTCGGAGTCGGAGTCCCGGAGTCCTATCATTTTTGCTGGAGTCGGGGTCAGAGTCGAAGTCCTATCAAATGATAGGACTCCGGCCTATAACCAGACCCGAAATAATATATTACTCGTACAAGCAAATTATTTATTCTCGTGCATAGCTGTCATTGTCTTGATGGCAACTTTCTCCGTCAAACAAAAGTACAGAGACAGCAAGCAAAGCTTATAATAGTTAAGAGAATGAACTGTGACAGTGAATAAAGGATTGTCCTTTCACTCGCTGATTTAGTAGAGAAGACAAGCCTTCCTAGCCTCGATCACACCTATGCACCAAAGGTCACATCAGAGACAAAAATGAAATACTAGACATTACCTCTTACTCTCACGTTAATCGTGTGTGATGGCTTCTCTAAAGCGCATATGAAAATCGAAAGTGCACTCATATTTTTTGGAGAAGGATGAGAGATTTTTCTGCCTGGTAGAGACTGGAGAAAAACCATGTGAAGCACACATCAAGAAGATGGGAGGAGCCGAGTCGCATGCATCCAACTTAAAGCGACATCTCATCAACTATCTTCGAAAATGATCGATACTTGATGCAGCAATGATCAATAAAGATAGGTTCAGGTAAGCCTATAACGATCTGTGATGTAGGCTACCAGTTAATTTTTCAAAAAACTAGGCTTATATACTTGCCACTCGGGGTCGGAGTCCTATAAAAATGATAGGACTCCGCATACCTGAAAGTGATATATTTGTATTATATACTCATTGACATAATTAATGAAACACACTATCATTGACTTGAATTGAAGTTTGTTTCACTTTTTCTCACGTATGATGCAATATCTCGCTTTCTATGTATTACCATTCAACACACCATTCAAAAAGTGATCATTCTCATACTATTTATACCCGGCAGTCAATGGATGTGTTACCGACGATAGGATGTTCTAAAAGTCATGTCACTAAAATGTAGCGAGAAAGCGCGAAATTACTTTTCTGCAAGATTACTCATGACTGAGATACAATTTGTTGTTCATATTTCATCTTTTCCTTCTTCAAGCTGTTGTTAATAACATACTGTCGTAGCAGAAGCATCGGAGGTCCTTCACTTCTGCAAATCATCCTCAAAACATGTAACGAAAGAACACGTTCGCTCTGTTGACCTATTTAGTTTATTTGTTGGAAAATTGCATTCATACCATGTGGCCTATGAAAAATTTAACGTCAAGCTGCTCAAATTATTAATACATTGAAACTATCGTCATGCTGTCATTGAGCGACTTATACTCAACTTTACGCTGTCTGATTTCACTTATTTTTTAAGGAACTCTCTCCCTGAGCAAGCGCGATGGCGATGTCTTATGTATACTTTTTGAAATCATCTAGTCAGTGCCTTCTCCATAATTATTTAAAAGAAGACAACCTGTACAGTATATTATTCTTGACATCCCCATTGTGAGAATTCTTCTGTTTGCTGTCATTCAATGCACTTTTACTTGGAAATTTGATATGCCGGGTATTTCCAATCGTGCAAACATGCAACATGAAGTGATGCACTAGTTCTCAGTGCGATAAGATTACTTGAACTATTTGAGTTTCAAAATGCATGCGTGCCGTCGTACACAGCTAATCAGATATCTATGACACACCACATCGCTGTCTCGAAATTTGAAGTAGTGATAGATGTCAGCATGAACACACAGCATTAACATTTCAAATTATCAAAGCTCTGGCAACGGGGCTCTGTGTGCTGACGGCGAATATCCAAATGCCATTACTGCGCAGTTTTGAAGTTGACCAAGGAAGCACATCGAAATGTCTGTCACATTCTGAGCGAGGAAAGGTTTCTGAGCTATAGAAGATCAGGCACTGAAGGACAAAGAAAAATAGAGCAACTTCTCATACAAGAACAAAATGAAAAGAGGATCAGCTAAAGTACGGAGCATTGAAGCATGGAACAAAACTGTGTGACTGAAATTTCAGCGACAAGGAATTCTCGACAACCTGAACGAATCAATCAACGGCATCTGCTCATTCAAGTCGATTTTTGCGAGTGCATTACACGTGCATTACATGTGCGTAGGCCTACATCTATTTCTGGTTTTAACCGAATAACATTATAGCTACTTCTCCCTGAAGAGCAAATGTTTGTATTTCAAAAATACAACCACAATACCGTAATTCATAATTCATTGCTTGTGCAAAATAATGTAATGTAAAAAAGATAATGGGATGTAACGAGCGAGCAACATTCTACACAATCTGTTGCACAGAATATGGTATTTTTCACGGAGCAATTGATAGGTGCTTAATTTATGCATTATCTATGGTAACTACAGAGATTTTTGAAATCATATTCAGTCTGAGAGAAGATTTTTTTTAAATTGAAGAGGAGGTCATAAAAGCCATGTCAGAATTTTGTGACGAGCGAATATGGTGCAAATTGGCGCCTTGTGGTTATACTTAGGTTCGCCGAACATAATACCTAGTTATGTGATTCTATGACCAAAATGCGACAAAACTATGCATGAAAAGATTTATGATAATGACTTGGCAAATAAACATAGAAGCTGTAAGTGCTACACACTGCAACCAGCGAACAAGAGGAATTTACCAAATGTACAATTATAGGATCTTTTGTTTTATACTCCGTGCTCAAGCCAAAACGAAACGTTGGAGAACTTTATTATCTTCTTATATAGATATCTTGGTCGAAGAAATATTCTTCGATTTCTGTCAAGAAGATTTTAGTTTGCAAAATTTCACCGTCGATGAGATGCTCTCATGCGCAATGTACATGCAACTCTACATAATATGTCTACCGTATGAGATAGTTTTGCTATATGAGCTTCACATTATCGCATGTTTGCATATATTTCCATAAAATCACACAAAACAATTAAACGACAATGTCGACATCGCAAATTGATAGCGGCAATGTTTTTTAGCTTGGATTGGTCATCATCTCCACGCAATGTCAAAAAGATTATTGCAGATCTAGTGTAAATCACTAACAGTACAAATTTTATAATATTTCATTAATCTCCCTCAATAGTTTGTTGACTTTTCTCAGATTTAGTACATGATGTAAATTACATTAGCTAAATATGCTTCCATTATTGATCATTGAAAAATTTCTAATGAGTATGAATGTTACTATAAATTCCTTGACTAGAAGTAAGATGCTTTCGTTCAACAGCACTTCTGCTGTTTTAAGATCAACTGCATTGACGCAACAAATGTTGCTCTTCAAATGAATTCGATTATAAAATAAAAACAAACAATTTTATGAAATATACATGATATAATTAACATATACAAAGGATAAAAAATACACAAAAATTAAAAAAAGAATAGAAATAACATTAACTAAAGATGAGTGTTTCTGTAGTGGAAACAATCGTCTCCAAAGTCTCATAACACGAGTGAATATCGTCAGGAGAGAACGAGTAGGCTTTGAAGACGATGTTTAGAAAGTCATAAAAAGTTAATCCTACATTCTGTAGAACTTCACTCATCAGCTGTTCTCCGTGGGGCTTCGGCAGCCAATGATGGACGGTTTTGACGAGACAGTCTTTTATTTCACCGTCTTTCTTTAATGCTAGGATCGAAGCAATTGCAGTGTATCCATGCTCATCAGCTGCCAAGTGCACGACATTTTCTTTCACACAGGCCCAGATGTAGTTAATGATGAACTCTCCAGAAGGGTCCATGGACTGCATGAAGTCCTCGGAAAGGCACTTCCCTAAGAAACGGATGCCGCAGGCGTTGGTAGCGCACATCCTGACACGTCCTCGCACTATCAGACCGAGTCGAGGGAGAATTCTCGGCATTGTTGACATCTCGGCAAGGAGATCGCAGCCGATGCTCGAGCTGGCATATTCATCGAAGTTTTTACAAACTCGAGACAGCACGAGCATCGGCAGGATGACGTCATCGGAGTTGAGCCATTGGATGGCCAGCAGCTTGCCGTAGAGGTCGCAACGCATTATCATTGCCCTCCACAGAAACAGGCCGTGCCTGAGGCTGTCTTTTGTGGAGTTGATGGCCACGAACTGCCGGCTGAATTGCAGAGTGCGTGCGCTTTCACCCAGTTCGTCCATGAACTCGTCCAGCAAGGACTTGATGGATGAAAGCGCTGAAGTCTCCTGTCATAGCACTGAAATCATCAAGATAATAGGCAGTTAAGTAATACTTCGAATAAGCGAAGGCTAGTGAGTTACACATGTTAATTACACACAAAATGCTATGATTTATTCACGAAAATTGAAAGTGAATTTAGGAATTTGGATGATTGATGATTGTAATACATCTATCAGATGATTGATTATACTATATACATTTTCAAAACTATGGAAATGATATTTAGTGGTGAAATTTCCTAAGAGAGATTAGCATGAGCATCATAGGATCTTTTGCGAAGAGCTTCGAAGTCGCAAGGACATTTTGATACATCAGGGTCGAACTAGTCGCTAAATTTAATAGTCATGAGCATTTCGTAGAATTCTATTTCTGTATTTTGTATTTTCTCTACTTTGTAGAATTTCTATGTGTAAAGTAAAAAATTCTTCAGTGGTATAGTTCTCTTCGAAATTTCTTTATTGGCAAGCTTTTGGGTGATCCACCCTTCCTCAGGCACGACAAGTTGAGAATGAACAAGACAAGCTGGCAAACATGCACAATCACTGTTAAACACAAATTACATAAAAACACGCCACTCTACTGACGCCAAAATTTCGAAGAGAAAATCTAGTTATCCCACTGAAGAATTTTTTACTATATGCTAACTTCGTTCTCGAGAAGAAGGAACAATGTATGAATTGAATTTCTATGTGCTAGTGCATCCAGATTAAGACCCACACACGTGTGTGTGCTGATTTGTGAAACTTTGATCCACGTGTGATTTAGCGGAAGCCGATTGGAATAGTCTGTGAGATTGTTGAATAAGTCCTATTCGCACTGCTGTAATAAACCCCTTTCTATGAAAAAGAGCTCGTTATCGCACGGTACAATAGCATTAGTTCACTTGTAATTGATGTAGTAGTATCATTGTAGTTCTATGTTTTACCTCCACTTTGTCAATTTTTATCCATCGGTTTCCTGTTGTTTTATAATATCCATTCTTAATTTTCCTAATCTATTGTGACCATTGTCCTAGCCTATTATATTTCCCTTACCGGCATCTGTGGTCGGTACAGTATATTAGACGTCTGCTTGAGCGTGTATGCGGCAGTGTTTGGCATCTATGGTATTAGTATATTAACAGTAAGAATGATTAGTGTTACCAGTCTCACGATTTCCATTTTTACCAGATATTGATCCAAAGCTGATCAATTTTAATTCGTTGCCACGAGAAAGCTCCATTGAGTTCTTTTAAGAACTGATTAATCCAATGGTTACAGTAGCATTGCATCTGTACACTTACGGATTGGAGAACGCCATCAGTCCTCATTAGGACTACTTTCATTAATAATTTGAATTAGTAAGCATTATATTCTATTATAAATGGCTGCTGGGATGATTTTCATCATTGTATGAGAACTATTCACTCAATCACCTGCATCAGTTGGCTATGGAAAAAACTTCAAAGAGACAATCCCACACGCCGGACAATGTGCTCATGCTCATTTTTTCTTTTTGACAAGACAGTTAGCAGACTACAAAAAGCATCGCTTTCGTGAGCTCTCAAAAAAAAATACAGTAGGCATCCAACAATATCAGTTAATTTTTCGAGGCAGGAATTGACACTGTTCGAGGACAGTGATTTAATTCAAACCTTTCAGTATTTCAACAAAGTGTTTAGATATACTTACTTATATACCCTTATATACTTACTTTGCATTTCAAAGGGAGACAAATTGTGTGTGAATATTTTTTCAATTATGCATGTGCGTATTCAATAGTTGCTGTCATGAAGAATCAGAAAATATTATAATTTCATTAAGATTTATGCAAAGTTAATGCAGTAGGCTAATAGGATTCCATGTATTTCAAGCTCTTGTAACATATCTTATTACAAGTACAAAATAGATTCATGAGTCTAAGCCAATTCTTGAATTTCTATACAATTTGTCAAGCAGGCTATAGTGAAAAATTGAAATCAAGAGGAATGAATTCATTCGTACCGATCGAGAGAAAATTCAAATCTGTTTCCTTGAAAACTTATCGAGGATCTCATCAAAATCTGAATTTATGTCCAGGTATTTTAAAACAAACATGCACACATTCCTCAAGTCAGTTTAAGCCTAACCTAAACCTATCCTACGATCAATATTTGGTAGCCTTGGTGAAGCGATTCTTGTATCATTTAGTTTTCAGTCCAGTGTGATGGCTTCAGAATCGACGTAGAACAATTAGGGGTCCAATAAAAATGATTTTCTCATGAATGTATTTGGAAAATGTATTTAATGAATTTTACAAGTGCGCATTAATTTTTGCAATGAAATCTTTAAGAATGAAATTTTATGGCTTTTTTTATCAATATTTAATAAGCTTTTTATTATTTGTAGTTTAATTACGCATGGAAAGCACTTTGCTTCAATTTATTCGTAAGACTGAGGTTATACCCGGAATTCCTCAAAACAATAATTAGGAATCCAAGCAAGCATTTTGTAAAATCATAAGATGTAGGCCTATGTGTCAACCAGCTTTTTCTTCAGTACTTCTGACAGAAGGAAGGATTCACAGGGGAAATAATTCAACATTTATTTTTATAGAAATAAATGCAAAATGATATTTTTGTACAAATTAGCACATTGAAATTATCATTTTATCATTGCCGATCTTTGAAGAACAACAGTATTCGAATTGTAGAAGAAGTCCTATGAATTACAATTCGAGCATACTTGGAATTGTAACTAACTAGAATTGTATACCTGGAATTGTCATAACTTCTCTAGCGTTCAGCCGAGACGGTTGTGTGTCTCTCGCTGTATCGTTCACTGAATCTACAGTGTTTCTGTTTATCCTCTTTTGCTGAGCGTCCATGAAAGCTGTTTATATCATCTGATTCGCCGTGATTTTTCAAATCAAGTTATGTCATCCATGTATTCAGTGACTCAGTGCTTCATCCTCTAAAATCTTCGTCAATTTCCCATGTTCTGAGCCTGTTTGGCAATCAGCTAATTTTGAATTTTTTTAATCATCTGAACTAAAACACTTTCTTGTCGCGTCAGCGGCCCACGGCGTCGAGCTTCAACATTGCGACCAGAGAGAATTGTCACTTTGTGCATAGATATCCGTGATTGTGTGACTTCGGACTGATTTTCCAACGTGAATAAAATAATTGACAGCTGCAACCCAGATATCTGATGTTTCTGCTAACCTAGTTATGCGCTCATCCTTGCTTATGCTGTGAAGAGTGCTACGTCATCACCATCATCTGTTTCATCGGTATTTATAGCATCAGCTGTTTTGCGCTATCGCACCTTCTCAATTTTGAATCGTTCTGCTCTAAACTTGGCCTCTGTGACTTTTCCCCTATACCGCATTCATGTCCTTTGTGCTACACGCGTGAGCAACTCCTTAATCTCCACACCTCGGCTCCTCTCAGCATTCCACGTGTTACGAAACGAAAGTTGTGGTTCCTCCATTTACTGCGAACACGAAGCCATGACGCATGCCCCATGCCCACGGGCATTCAGCGAGCTTTTGGAAACTTAAACACTCATAACTGTGCTTTTCCACCCATTGCCCCTCCGATCCCACAGCCTGCAAATCGCCCTGATCGACACAGGAAGCCACACCACCAGTCTCGCTTCTGACGCTTCCAGACGCTTGGACTTCTTAACGTGCGTTCCCTCACTAGCAAGGTGGATGATGTAACCGCATTACTACGCGACCGCTCCATTCATGTTCTCTTCCTAGTCGAGACTTGGCATGACTCGGATTCTGTCAGTCTGCAACTTCTGCGCGCTGCCGGTCTGACAGTGCTTGATCGCCCACGTCCTACAAAGCGCGCGGATTCTCTCCATACCAACCACGGCGGCATAGCCATGCTATCTTTCCTCAGCCCTGTGAAGATCGCCAGACTGACCTCTCCCACTCCGGAGACCTTTGAATCTCTCTGCGTCAGACTTTCACGTAAATCCGCATCAGCCGTCATCATCTGTATATATCGAACTGGCCCTGTCACATCGCAGTTCTTCACCGAACTCTCCAACATTCTCGAGACTTACATTATCTCCAATGAGCCCTTGTTCATCGCGGGTGACCTCAACATTCATGTTGAAAAGCCTGATGCCCCCATTCGAAGACTCTTCTCAGCCTGTTCGAAGCATACGGTCTAGAATGCCGTGTAACTGGCCCTACCCATAATCACGGAGGGACTCTCGACATCATTGCATCAAGATGCGACTTACCATCACCTGAGGTTGTTGTTGATGATCCTGGACTATCTGATCACTGTCTTGTCACGTGGACAACATCTCTCCCCCGACCTCTACCTGTTTATCGCACCATCATTTCACGCCCATGGACGTCTTTGAACAATCAAAATCTACGCACAATTCTCTCCAGTTCCAGCCTTAATGTTCGTCCATTCTCACCTCCAACATCTGACATTGACTACCTCGCCGAACTTTACGACTATGAGATCACCAGTGCCCTTGAGTCCGAAATTCCCATGAAATCTGTGCGTTGCCGTTCGCGAGCCTCGGACCCCTGGTTCGATGATGACTGCAAGAGAGTGAAAGGACATGCCAGACGTCTCATCATCAGCGATCCTGCTTCAGCTCAGCTTGCTTCTGCTGAGCTAAAAGCTGTCCGTCTATCATACAAGAAACTTACTATTCAAAAGCGGGAGACTTTCTGGAAGGCCAAGACAGAATGTGAGAAAGGCAATCCTCGATTGATGTGGAAATCTATCAACTCCCTCATGGGTCGTCTCCACGCCAACCCTGGTGTGAACATCAGCACATCGTCGAGAAAGTACAGTGCATTCACGACAGGACTCTGAATCACCCACCTCCTAATTTCTCTCAGGCTCCATCTGACTGCTCCTTCAGTGTTTTTCAACTCCTCACCGTTCATGATGTCATACTAGCCATAGCTTCACTTCCCAACAAGCACAATTCCCGTGACTGCCTGCCCACTGATCTCCTCAAGTGCAACATTGACATCCTGGCACCGTTCATTACCATTCTTTTCAACATGTCCCTTACATGTGGGACATTTCCCCGTCTCTGGAAGGAAGCTGTCATCAATCCAGTTCTTAAGAAAGGTAACCTCGATTCCTCTGAAGTATCTTCTTACAGACCGATTTCCAAGTTATGTACCCTCTGAAAAGTTCTCGAGCGCATTGTGACCCGTCAGCTTCTACGTCATCTCAGCGATGATAGCCTTCTCCCGAGTCTCCAATCAGCTTACCGTTCCTTTCACTCGACTGAAACAGCCCTCTTCAAAGTATCCTCCGACATTTTGTTAGCCACGGATAATGGCGACCCATCCCTCATTGCCCTCCTCGACCTCAGTTCTGCATTTGACTCAGTCCACCATGACATACTTCTCCGTCGCTTCGAAGTCTCGTTTGGCCTGGATGGACAGGTCCTTTCCTGGTTTGCATCATTTATTACGGATCGATCCTATTCTGTAGTGTGTGACTCCTCCACTTCATCTCCAGTTTCGTCGTCTCATGGGGTCCCTCAAGGCTCCGTGCTTGACACTATCTTGTTTGAACGATCTAAATCATGTTATATGCAACAATTCATTTCAAAAGCTGAAGTACATGATAACAATTAAATAAGGTACACATAGTAACTAGACTCAAATTAATTTACATTTGAAAAAAGCACCATCATGATTAACTTGCTTATTCAAAGTGGGGTTGAGTTTTTTTATGTACATGGCTTCCAAAATATTTAGGTCATAAGTGTTGGGAGCTTGAGATAGAATTTTGAAATTGTCAACTTTACAGCTGCAACTGCAATTTAACCTATGGTCAGAAATGGCGGACATTTTCTGTCCTCCTTTAGCTTAACTATCTTGTTTCTCCTGTACACGTCTGACCTTCCCAATATCATCACATCTCATGGTCTTTCCTACCATATGTATGCTGATGATATCCAAATCTACGGCTCCTGTCATCCATCCCAGATCCACGTCCTCTCCAACAAGATGTCCAACTGCTTATCTGCTGTTCATGACCGGCTAGCGAGCAATCGTCTTTTGCTTAACGCCAGTAAGACTGAAATGATGTGGCTCACCTCTAAAAGACGCCGCAATCTTGTTCCAAAGTCTCCTATTATTATCGGAAAAGACTTTTCTCTCATTAGGAACAACTTAGGACTTTGGAACAAGACTCCATCACTCCGACTAACAAAATCCGCAATCTAGGGCTCATTCTTGATCCCTGTCTGTCCATGCAACACCACATTTCTAGCACGGTCTCCAAATGTTTTGGTGCACTTCGCCAGTTTCGCTCACTCCGTCGCTTCATTCCTCTACCGGTTTTAAACACTCTCATGGTTTCCCTCGTTCATTCCCGGCTCGACTTTTGCTCCAGTCTACTTTATGGCCTACCAGACAATTCCCTCTGCAAGCTCCAATCAATTCTTAATGCAGGTGCGCGAATTCTGTTCAATACCAGCTCCCGCGACCACATGACCCCTTTACTACGATCCCTTCAGTGGTTACCGATTCGCTATAGGATTACCTATCGCCTGGCAGTTTTTGCCTTCAAATGCATTCGAGGTTCAGCTCCTGCCTACATGTGCTCCATGCTTCAATCTGTGTCCTGCAATCCCACACGCTGTAATTTCCGATCCGCTTCCAATGATGACCTGTTGATCCCCTCCTCCCGCCTGAGGACAGTCGGATCTCGTGCCTTTCCGATTGCGGCTGCTCGTATCTGGAATAACCTGCCGACAAGCCTTAAGACAACTTCATCCATTTCATCCTTCAAGAGACACCTGAAGGTTGAACGCCTGCGCATTGCCTACTTATCTTGAGCTTTTCTCCTTCTACTGCTTCCCTTGTCCTGTTGACCCTTAATCTTTGACTTTTGATGACTGTTTCACTGTAGAAAGTGCCCTTGAAGTCTTCGGACATAAATGTCACTTGAATCTGTTCATATAATAAATCATAAATTAATAAATAAATACCTGCACAGTGCACACTCTAAAAATCTCTTTCATTAGAAGCGAATACAAGGTAAAGAAAATCGCCGCTCAAAACGCTCTCCATTATTTATTATTAATTTCTGCTTTTTTTGAAGATTAGCCTTTCTCACTAGTCGTGCATCAAGATCCTCCTACTTCGTAATGGGATTCAAACGTAAACTTTAATCGTTTTGTTTAATACTCGATTTTGTCAAACACTATGGGAATTTTGAATTTTAAGTATTTAGATTTGCTCTTGTTTTCATATTTCATTTACTTCGCTGTCTTTTCAAGTATTTCTGAAGGATTCAGTTGGATTTGCATTAAACTCTTGAATAGATCTTTGTTGTTTTATGAGCAACGATTTTCAATTATTTTGTATTCGCTTCTGAAAAGAGATTTTTTGGAATAGGTATTGAAAGAGGATTCAGAAAAACGGCATCAGTTTTATTTCCAAGGTCATCCTTTGGCTGAGGTGAAGGTCAAAAACCGCCAATTTTTAACACATTTCCGTTAGATCACAGCTTGAAAAGGAAAATGACAGCAAAAACTAACAAACCATACACCAATCGAAAGATTTGGTCAAGGTGGTTAGTAAAACGATGATTATTGATCGCTCTAAGATTACATCATTGTATTAGATGAGGTCAAAGATCATACAATTCAAACTTTTCGTTCAACTCAGATAGGGCCTATCACTATAATAACACATTTTAGTATTTAGGCCCTAGTTTCTGCTGATGAGGAAACAACCCTGCCGGTGAAGACAATGAGGCTAAAAACAACATGATTCTGAAAAATGTCAATAATTGCTGATCAGATACAAAACTTGCAAAAATAAACATGCATATCTAATAAGATAATAAATTCAGAGAATAAGTAGATAATTTCATATTCAAAGATTTTGCATTTGTGAATATCTCAATACTAATAGGAAGAATCCTTATGTACACTGTAAACTGTCACCTCCTAAAATCGAAGAAATCTGCATCCTAAAGCGCCACACGCTAGAATTTTAGGAGGTTGCGTGAAATAGAATGCTGACATACTGAAGAGAACAATAACACTAGTGCGCTAGCCTCCTAAAACGCTTTGCTTTAGGATTTTTTTATTAGTTACGAATAGTGTCTCGCTTCAGTGTGTGATTTAGGAGGTGCTGGTCTAGAGTGTAACTTATTTCATCAAGAATTGAGGCCACATGCATTAGAAGTAAATATATACCGAAATCATATTTTTGCATTAAAACATGTTTTCAAGTTCTACGTGCACATCAATGACTTTGTTGACACATTTTCGCTTTCGTTTGAAGACGTTTCCTGCATGAATTAATGAACAGATGCTTCGAGATGTGAGCAGACATTGCTTTGAAATAAAATTGAAATAGTGTTGCAAATGTAATTCTTTGAGATTTATTCTTTTGATGAAATAGTGGAAGTCTTTGTGCTTGTAATTTAATTGATAAAAGTTCATTTACTCCGAGCCTGATGTCACAAAAATAACATGACAAAATAACCTGATCATATTAGAATTAAACGAATAATTCTTGTTGACGATGGCAGGAGAAGAACCTCGCGTGGATACAAATTCATTATATGCACCAATCTAAGGTTTCTTCCTTTTATTTATTTTAGCTGTAATTCTAATTTTGATTAATAAGTTAATTGATTATTTAATGTTCAAAAGTATTTCCCTATGTTCAATGTGATTGAAAGATTAGTTATTAATGATATTAATCTAGGTCACAAGAGTTTCGTCGCAATGATGGACGCCGCATACAATGAAAACTTACCTTTGAGGAGATGAATCCATGCAGCCATCTTCGGATTACTGCCATGTACCGTTTCTTCTTCGACGAGTGCCAACAGGTCGTTGATGAATTTATTCAGAGATTATAGGCAGCATATTCAATGCTGAGATTCATTTTTACAGAAATTCCTGTGTTTGGATGAGATTGAAGATGCAAAAAAGTGGACAGATTACAGTATACATGTGCATTGTGGACGTACGTCATAAGACAATGTGTTTTTAAATTAAATTGGGGTCCATTGTAACTTTTGGTTTTAGGCAAATGTGGACCTTATATCCCATACGTAGTAGTGAAGATTACCTACTGATCACTCAAACCTTGATGAAATTAGCTTTTTGCAAATTAGCAGCGCCCTCAAATAGATTAGAAATCTAGAATAATCCCATTAGATATTTTAATTGAGCAGACCATCTGCATATAGAAAATCGCAATCACAAAAGCAAATTTATAAACAAACTTTTTGGTTGGAGAGTATAGGAGGTAGATGCAGAAATGGATTCGTCTTAAAAAATTCTTTCACTTTTATAGTATAGACATTTTGAAACTCACATTATTCGGGGATCACGCTACTCTCGGAAATGAATCGAAGTGTCCTACAGACATTCTTCTGAATCGATTAGAAATGTTGGATCCGCTGGAACTACTATACACTCTAAACCAGCACCTCCTAAATCACACACTAAAGCGGGACACTATTCGTAACTAACAAAAAAATCCTAAAGCAAAGCGTTTTAGGGGGCTAGCGCACTAATGTTATTGTTCTCTTCAGTATGTCAACATTCTATTTCACGCAACCTCCTAAAATTCTAGTGTTTCGCGCTTTAGGATGAAGAATTCTTCGGTTTTAGGAGGTGACAGTTTACGCATCACAAATTTACAGTTACTTATCGCAACTTAATACTTGTACTTATCATATCCGGAGTTTCGGAATTCTTGAAGTGACTGCAATATATAATGAATCTAAGTAAAACCAGAGGTACTGCGACTTTTTACAAACTTACCATAAGACTCAGTTGAATAAATGAAGCATTGTCCATTGAGCAAATAAACATATCCGCGATGCCATGTGCAACAGGTAGTCAAACGAACATCGACGGAAAGAAACAAGATGTCTTCTAGCTCGGGATGTTTGAAAATTCAGCAGTGCATGGCATTGGTCGATGGCTTACGCTATTGATTGCAGATCTGTCACATTCAACAATGCACGGTGAGCGGGGATGCATGACTGCATTTACAGAGACTCGGATACATTCCATAAGCATTCGATTCTTCCAGGACTCAGTGCAGCTGCAGTTGAGGCTCATGGTTGAAGGGTAACTGCATTGGATGCACATTGGAATGCTTTAGGATGCATCCAGATGTATCCAGATACATCCGACTGCATTTAATTTTGCTACGGGATGGCAGGTCACGAATTTTCCGCCGACATTATTTAGCTTATGTTCTGTGATAGATTTCGTGACCGCGACATTGCAGTTTTTCTGCCTTGTAAAATACATGGCCTTGAATGTGAGATCCTCTTTTATTTGAGCACATTTAGTCCCAGCTTTCGCTCAACCGACTTCAATACACTTGCTTCAACTTGCTGGTAACTGGACCTATCAACTGCCCATTGATAATATCAAGCTGACAAAAGATAACCAGGCTGAATCTTCAATTCTGATAAATGCAGCAAGTGAAGAATCTACATATTAGGAAATATTTCTATGCATTTGTGCATTGCTTGTTAAGAACAATTTTCAGTGTCATCATTACTTTGAAATCGAAAAGTTTAGCTTTATCTATTATGATTGACTTTTAAAGGCTAAAGTAAGGATTCGAACCTGTTCATTTCGAGACAGCTGCCTGTCATTATACAACTAATTTCCGACGCAGATGACACTGAGTATGCTGACATCCCCATGCTGTATAATGTGTTGATGATCGACAGTTCTGTGCATGGAATTGTTAGGCAAAATTTTCAGACTAATGAAATGAAAGGTTTTGCTGATGACATTTAAAATAATGCACATTTATTCCTGGTTTCCACATTTAACATCCATTGTGTTTCCGCCATTATTGGTTCCTTTCTGAGCAGCACCTCCGACAAGCCGCGATAAAGACATGTCATTAGTGTCATTGTAACAATGCGGAGGAATATTGCTTGCATAGACCTATGCAGCTTTGCGGTGCTAGTGAAATCAAGGATATATGAGGTTCGTTATGAGGTTAACTGATGTAAATTATAGAAGTAAACAAGCGCGTGAGTATTGATTTCATCTTTCTTGCTATAACGTATGGAGAAATGGAAGTGTGCGCAGAAAATCTTCATTGAAATGTTATATTCTGTTTTCTCGGTTGCTAAGACAATATTCTCAGGAGTCAATCACCGTACACACAGTACGCACGTATATATCGACGAAAACACTCCTACATTTTGTTATCTCAAGTACGATGAGAGTTATCAAATCTATATTTCTCATGCTTTTATTAAATATTGGACTTTTAGTGGAGACATGCACGCGAATTCCTCTACGTATAGTCCATCCATCAACCCTTGATCTTTATTCAAGTTTTTGCATTCAAATGGCATCACGTCTCGACGCAGCAGCTCTTTCTGTTCTGAAAAACGGCTCGTGCGCCTTATACTACTCATGTGAGAGTTCCAGCGCGGTTAGCAAGTCTTCATGTCCTCTATACAAAAGAATTGGTCACGAGAGTGTTCTGCTGCTGAGAACACTTGCAAGTCAAAATCAACATCCTTATGAGCTTCTAGCTAGCACGGCCAAGTCGAACACCACACACGAAGAAGCGGAGGATGCTAAGCGGGACATCTATCCGTACAGGAGTCCTCTCGTAGATATTTTCCCTTCACCGTTCAACATCATCAAATTGGCACTCCTAGATGGTGGTGGTCAAGATGTAGTCGTCCTGACCTTCAACATGCCAAGAAGTGCTCGAATGACAGAAAACAATGGCTGGTTTACTCCTTTTCATTTGGTTACTGCTCATCCATGGAATATTACCCGTTTAAAGAGCAAAGAAATTGAAACGTTTATAATGAAAGGTCACAATCCCTCCAAAGCTAGATTTGTAATCAGATATCGATTTGATATCAGTTGTCAATTTGCAGGATTTATGTACATTAACGGAAGAAAGAATCTTTGCACATGGCTGCCTGATCATTCTAATTATGTTTGGGTCAATCGCACAAACGGAGGGTCATTCACAACTAATCCTGAATATGCGTCGGAATTCCGATTGTATGGTATTACGAAAGAGGAAGAAAGTTCGTTCTATGAAAGAATTGGTTAAAATCACCTGTTCCTTGAAGAGATGTAGAAGATGACAGCACTATTCCATCTCTGTTATTGTCCTATTCGTGGTACTGTGCATCAGCTAAGGTTGAAAACATATCTTGGCTTACGATCACCTTTTTGTGGTTTTCGCTTTATGTATTCATACAATGAACATCCAATGGCTTGTAGCAGATTACCTTCTCCAACTGATAAATGTTGATTTTGATTATCATTGCCAATAACAGCTTTCATGCCCTCCTAAAAATTTGAGTTTTCTAGTGCTTTTCAAAAGGCCACTTTTTTAATTTTCTGTTTGGATTTTTGAAAAAGCAAGGATTACATGTTGGCTTATCAAACACTGAACTTGACTTTTCAATGCAAGCTTGGTTTCCGCCAAATAATAGGTTAGTGATCTTTGCAGATGGCACAAAGATCATGAGAACGAGTTGAATGAGACCAGGTGTCTTCACCTTCTAGGTGCATGCACAATTATAAAAATTCTTTATCATGCTCATAATTTTGACATGACACCGTTTAATATCTATGTGGCATAGTTGTGAATATCTGTAAATAGAAGGAAGTGGCTATTTTCAATTTATTTGAAGGTAAGGAACTCAATATTCTGTTCTTGGTATAATTTGCTCTGCAAAATTGTAGACACCTTTTGAGATTCATCAATCGTAGTCTCAAGTCAATAATAAATGTCAATTTCAAGTCATTAACACAAAGCGTTGTCTTGATGGTTCGATATCTTGGAAAACGTTGATCGCTATTTATAAATCTCAAATCAAGTTCCGCAATCTAAATTCATTGTCAACTGTTCGAGGTGCGCAAAAAGCTTCTGAAGTTGAAGACGCACAAAGTTATCATGTTTGGATCAATCTCCTTTTCAAAGCATGATGTTGATCCCTTCCAAATTTATTCATCTTAACTGTATAAAGATGTAATAATGCAATACATTAAACAATGGCAATAAATTTGGGAGAGACCAACAACATGCTTTGGAAAGAAAATTGACAACTGCCTCACGCATGTCATCATTTACGTATTTGGATCATTCTGTCGTTTTGCTTTTCATGATTTCATGACTAAAGATGAATATTTCCACAATTGAAAATTGTTTATGAAAACAATGTCAACATAAAGTCAATATTCATGAGTCAATAATGGAACCTTACTAAGTCTGACAAATGCTAAACCGCAACTCGTGTCAGATAAATCAGACTGCGCGGGTCTTTCGGCTGTGGTCATCATCAAATAACTGACTGGCAAAGCAGCCGCCTTATCACAATTCCCATCACAGTTCATCATCTGGTCACTGATAAAACGCATTTGTAAATAAAATCTCGCAATTTTGCACTCTGCTCGTATGTGCAAATTTAGTTTAATCTTCTTGCAAATAGAGTGAATGAATATTGAGTTGCATCATCAATTGAAAAATGGGAACAAATCTGAACAGCTGCCATCTTATCCAATATCAGGAATCATCAGATGACTACTTCACATCTCTCAGCATCGACGCAACTCCCTATTAAAAGTTGCAGCCATGCCCGGGTAAATTTGAGATTTGCAATTAGCAAACTAGTTATCTAATTGCTTATCTCTTTTGCTTTATAGCCTATAGCTTGAGAATGGTGTCATAACCGAGAAATATCGTTCTGAAAAATAAAGTCCGATGAACATTTCTATTAATCAATCAGCAGCACGGCTTGCAGTCTAATGATCATCTGATCACATTACTGAAAAATGAAAAAAATGTAAGAGGCACACCTTTCCCAATTAATTATGCAACTGCCCAATACAGCTGCCGCAATCCCTAGTGAATAGTAAACGCGCTTCTCACGTTAATAACACAATATCTCAGATCACCTGCACGTGCTGTTTCAATTCTTTATGCAATGTAGATGTCACAGGTCAATAAAGGCAGTCTTATTTACAATTACACAAATCAAAAATCAATCAGAAAACAAGTAAATTCTTTCAGCATTATGTAAATGGAACTTGATCAGGAGTTATTTATAAGTTGAATTTATCATTGAAATTGCTTTGTGAATAAACATACTTTACTTGATCCAACTTCTTAAGCGGTAATTTCACTTTATCTCATCGTACTCTTCCGATTACCTGGCAAGATGAAAGGAATTTATTGAGCCATCCTACTTAAAGCATTACTTCTATGATAGCTTAGAAATCATTCTACTATTTCATTTCTTGTGTTTTCTATGGTTGTTTAATCGGATGATGAATTGCAATAGGAATTGTGATATGTGATGCATTTGAATAAGTTGTGCACTAAGAATAGTTCACTGTCAATGTAACAATGAAATTGTTCAGGATATGGTATAATTGACAACTCATTTCTCTTTGACATTGCACATGAACTGAAGATTTTAGGAGGTTGTTGGTCTGATGATCTGAATTGAGATGTTCATTTCAATGATGTAGAAAGTACTGTGTTCTTGACGGTTCTATGTCACAAAAGTTTTACAAAGACTCATGCCACTCTCGATGGCTTTGGAGGTCATAGAAATGATTGAAATAAGTTTGAAATGCATCTCTGCCGGCATTGGCAATAATGCATCACTTCAAGCCGCCGCCCCCCAATTTCGCATAGTAAGTTCACCGCACCAGATAGCCATGAACAGTGGTCCGTCATTCCCGTTTGAGAATCCATTAATGAATGACGATATATTTCCTTTCAAATGACAGACTAAACCGTCGGCGCGTAGGCTGCATTGTTACTGAGCCTAAAATCTATGATAATTTTCTACATAGCCTAAGCAGCTCAGAACATTAAAATATGTCAAGCTTGATATTTCTACAAGTCCGAGATTTAAGCCTATATACCACCGGAGGCGACTCTCATTTTTGCTGCACACGAATTACTTCCTAAAAAATATTTGGCATGTAGCATAGACAGATTATAGTCATTTTATCGAACCAAATACACAAATATGCAAAGTCAATCATTTAGTCAGAATTCTATGATTGGTTCTATCATCACCGCATACAGGTTCATAACAATCACAAGTGTGGAGTGTAAACATTCTTACAGTAAACTGCACGACCTATGCTTTCGGAACTTTTACAGCCTTTTCACATGTGCTTTGGATTTGAGAGAGTGGAGGAACACAAACAACAATCATCGTCTATTGGCAAACATAAACAGCAACAACGCGGCGACAAGAACATCCGACTGTCAAATTTCAGAATTTTAAAAAGGTGCCCAAACAGATACGATCTTTTAATTTATGACATGCTGCTGATCAAACTCCGTTCACCATCTCTCAAAGGACAAAGTGACTCATTTAGATCTATGAAAATATCTCTTATTTTTGAGTATAAGTCATTTCGATTTCATTCTGTAAGGCCTACGTCATTAACACTTTGGATTCTACAATATGCAATTTTGAAAGATAAATTGTAAAACAGAGAACGCTGAATTATATAAATTGTAGTTTCATTATTTGTACTGCGGACAAAATGAAATGAATTTCAGAAGATGTGAAAATACAAGAAATGTATTATAACATTATAACTTATATTTCTGAGATCATAACATATAGTTTCTAAATCAAAAATTCAATTACAGAATCGTACCTTCATTTTAAGTTAAAATATTTTCAGATAACTTCAAATCAATTGTAGAAATGTCTAAAATTCACAATTTGTATTTTTGAAGAATGAGATGCATTTCATTTAACACAACATCATTTTAAGAATCGCTAATTGGTTTTCAGAATGCATGCATTGAATTTCAGTTATCATTGCATGTATTTCAGATAAAATCAATTTGAATTCATCGACGAAAAATTGCAAATTTATAAGGAAATTGATTATAGGTTCAACTAATAGTTATTTACGCAACAAGTGCAGAGTCTCCATCTTTATTGCATTTTTTGAGATCAACATGTCTATGCACAAGGCCGAAGGGCGACGGCATTGTTTGTTGATCGAGAAAAATGCAATTAAGCTGGATATCTTTGCACGAGTTCTGTAAGTAACTTTATATTTCACAGGATCGTTTGAAAGCATCAATGAGGGCGGCCGAATGCTGGAAATGATTATTATTGCAGTGAATGCTTGCTGTGATTCATGCACATGTAGAAGCACATAATTAAATTGTTTAAGCGCATCACTTTGCTAGAAGTGCAAACTGATTCAAACAGATGGCACATGCAGGAACTTAATAGGTGGGCAAAAAGAAATTTTTAATACCTTGCAGAGATAGGAAAAATAGTCGTGCGTCGCTTGCGGATTGCTCTGAATTCCTTCAAAATGCTCCGATCGCCACGACTCCTTCAGATTCAAAGAATTCAGATCATTGCGCATAAGTTTTCTCGAAAATGTTGGGCCCTCCGATCATTTAAAAAAAAGTTAGCTGGCGCATGAAAACCGTTCACAAACTTCTCTGTAGAACTTGACATCGTCTGTGTCTCTTTGCTGTGTGATCCGGTTGATAAGTCACTGAAACTTTGCACAATTTGGTGTGTTTAATGTTGAACTGGCTGCTCATTGTTCGATTGCTATGGTATTTAGTCAGCAGATTGTGCCATTTCAATAATGTTACATGTTCCAATGCTTCCCTTCTAGTCAAACGGAGGAAGAGACGACCTGTCTAATTCTGTGTGTAGAAGTGTGTGAATGTTTCTGGCTACATGCATAGATACTGGCCTTTAATTCAGGAGCCGGCAACAACGACGGCTGTTGCCGGCTCTGGTACAGTATCAATGAAATAATACCGCATAGCATTCACTACAATGAAGATTGCACTCTTTGGAAAGCATAAAATTGATTATGGAAGTCATAGAAGTCAATAGTCATAGAGATTATTGCACTGTGAAATATAAAAGGATTAATAAAATATCAGTTCGCGACAGAGTGGGCAAAGACTGGGCTTAGGCCTATTATTCAAAATTGTAGAGACACGATTTATATGTTGTATAAAGTGCAGACATGTATTTAGCCTCGCAACGAGCTTCCTCGCTTAAGTCGTTTGGCAGATTGAACAATTATTTGATATTTTCATTTCGCTGCTAGAAATCATATCTTAGTAGGTACATTTAATATGGTCCTTGATGCTGACA
This sequence comes from Prostheceraeus crozeri, assembly GCA_907163375.1. NCBI lineage: Eukaryota > Metazoa > Platyhelminthes > Polycladida > Euryleptidae > Prostheceraeus > Prostheceraeus crozeri. Next base: position 137,769 of record CAJQUW010011097.1, read on the forward strand.
CGATGTATCTCACATTACCTTGATTACAATTCACTTTTCACGTCAATTACAACTGTCGTGAAGACAAAACTATTTGACTGAAATACATTTCACGATTTCTGAATTTCTAAAGATTAATCTGAATTTGTAAATTTCGGTCTTCAAATACATCAGTTGCTTCTGAAATGCATCTTATGATATCCAGATTTCAAATAATTGTTGACTATGATTTCTAAAATACAATTTGCGCTTCAAAAATACAAATTTTGCTATTCAAATGCAATTTGTTTTACATACATGTCAAATTGTGAAATCAAATTACAATTTGCGAATTTAAAAAACATATTGTGTTTTCTAAAATTCATGTTGCGAGTTTAGATAGTCTGAATTCCAAATAACATTTCGGAAATTCAATTCTTGTTGTCTGAAAATGAAATACGATTTTCTAAGAAAATGCATACAATTCATAGTACGTGGGATAAGGTGTACTTTCAAACTAAATCTCTATTGAAAAGACTGAATCTTGTCATCAATTCCAAACATCTTATGGTAATTTTCAAAGAGAAGACAACATCTTGAAATATGATTCTTTTAATTTGAAATTGCAACGAATGCATGATGTGGTTCTCCACGTACCCGGACAGGCCGTTGAGAGAATCGAAAATTTCTTCGGGTACTCATAATGAGATGTAATTTTTTCCAGAATTTTCGCCTCCCGGCTTTGTCAATGGAACATGTAGAAATGCAATTAATGCAAATCTGGCCACTACCAGTGCAGCGTGAGCAACATTCAAAAAGTAATTTACAGCAGAAGTCAAAAATGAGAAATACTACTAAATACAAATAAAAGTAAGATGAAGGAAAATACTTATTTACAAAAGAAAAAGATGAAGCTCATGAATGACAAGCGAGGTTAAGTCCATAACATCCATTCATCAGATTTTGCTTCGGAAATTTGTTGATGTATAGCGACTCTAATGTTCTCCTTTTAGTAGTAATGAGACGCCTGTGTGCAGTAATGTCCATTCGAAGTCAATTCGGCCTCCATGCATATTCATCGCATGCAATACCACATGGCTGCAGTTGTTGTTTGGATTTATGTGCTCCATAATTCTGCTCTTTATCATTCTTTGAGTCTCTCCAATGTATATCATCCCACAAATTTTGCAAACAATTTTGTACACCACTCCCTTGCTTTGGCAGCTATGGGCACGGATAGCACATCTGCAGCTTCTACAAGAAGAATCGCATAAGGACCTCTCCTTAGGAGGTCGAAAATATTGTTTAACGGGCTTGTTAGAGAAACAAACGTAAACTTTGTCATTTAGACCAGTTCTTCTCACTGTGTTCAAGATCTGTTTGTTGATATCTTGAGAAATAAAAGGACACTTGATGAATAAACGTTTTGGTTTTTCTTGAGTTTGATGACCGTTGGATTTATATTGTCTGTAAACTCTATTCAGGAAAGACCTCGGGTATCCATTATTCAAAAATCTTTGAAATATCTTGTCAATTGAATAATCATAATAGTTATCAGTTGACCTGAATTTTGCTCGACGTAGTTCACCAATAACTATGCCTCTTTTAGAAGCAAAAGATGAATTTGAGTTCCAATGATGTATGACTCCACTATGACAGTCTTTGAAATATAGTCTAGAACTGAACTGCGCATCGTGTAATTTCACCTCACAATCAAGATAGGGCAAAAATCCTTCGGAGTCAGGTAGGTTCATTGTGAAACGAATTGAACGATGCATAAGATTGGCAGTATTTAGGATATTAGTGCAATCGAGATGAGCTGGGTATACTATGAAAATATCATCGATATATTTTTTCCAATAAATTGTTTCACCCGAAAACAATTTAACGCTGCACTGGTAGTGGCCAGATTTGCATTAATTGCATTTCTACATGTTCCATTGACAAAGCCGGAAGGCGAAAATTCTGGAAAAAAATTACATCTCATTATGAGTACCCGAAGAAATTTTCGATTGAAATTGCAAATTTGAATATCATGCAAATCTGCTTATTCTGAAGTTGGTGCTTATACGATTTGCTCCCTGGTGTCAATTTTATATCTGCACCGACCTCAGAATAAGCAGTTTTGTATGATGTTCAAATTACTGCATGATAGGCTATTCACCATACGGTTAACTCCCGATTGTCAATCTTAAATTTTTATTTCTATGCATGTGTTGAAAAGTTGATAGCGTATGAGCATTACTTTACAGTCCCTGTTCAACTTTGCAGTAATTGTGGTCAATACTTTGCAGTTAATGCATTTTTATGATGCAAAGTGTATTTGCGTCATGATTTTATTTTCTGTATGCATTATTTTGATTTTGTAATTACGTTGAGTATCCTTGACAAGTGCCTAAATGTAGCATCTCAAACCTAGGAGCATTGAAATATGTTCAATTAAATTATTCACCTAATGCAAAATCAAAAATATGAAATTGGTAAACGATCTATTATTAACACTATTGTCAACATTATTGGTATTTTGTTTTCTGTCAAATAGATTGACAATATTCTGAAAGTTAGCTGACAATATTCGACCTGCGTCTATTTTACTGTTAGATTCGCATCTTTATTATTTATTATTCGCTTCTTTATGCTGCTATTTTCTTTATTAGAATTTCTGCGGCCCTTTTCATTTTTCAGTCGTTATTTGTTAATTAATAGAATGTAGTAAATACTTGACAATAAGGTATAATTCTGATCAAATTATAATTCAAAAGTCTTTTGCAATGTGTGGTAGTCTATGTGTGTTCCTAGTCCATGGATAGAAATATTATGCAATTCTAAGTATGACCATAGACTTTTTAATGCACATGGAATGGTCCACAAATAGGACGCTGAGATATCTAACATATTCCAGATGGTGATGCATGCATAGAAATAAATTATCTTCACTCGATTAAAATGTCCTTTTCACATGGACTCCTAGATAATTAACAGCGCCTGGACGGATAGGTCAAATTCCGCCAATACCAACCACGGCGGACAAAGCTAAATCAGATTCACCGCAGTTACTGTCTTTTGTGCAGTGAAGTAAACTTAAAATGGTAAAAGTGATCTGCTATTTTGTAATTATCAGAGATCTTCACGGGTCATGAAAAGATATGATATTAAAGATAGATACTAAAGATAGATAGATACTAAAGATATGAAGCTGCGTTATGTTAATTATTCTCGATGAACACAGGAAATAGACTGTATAAATATTCCCAATGCTCTACTACTGAAAATATAGTGCTATGGAAAACAATTACGGAAGAACAAGTCATTTTCATCCAATCAGTTTCTTTTATTGCTCACTTTTGCAATTTTTCGGTCGGAACAAGTGGTCTTCTGTTTTACTGTTGAAGCATCAATCGTCAGATTCGTGGTCAATCTTTTCATCATGGTATTAAAAAATCTCTGTACAATATATGAAAACACCTTGTGACCATGGGTACACATGTCATGTCCAAATATCACTTCGGAGAAAAACGACTCATCCATGGCGTATTCTACAATTTGATGGAAGAGTTGCCGTTGCTTTGTGGACTGAAGCAAGGCAGTCCTCATCATGGCATTGCTTTGCAGTTCCTGAAAAACGCAGAAGGAAAAGAGACACACATTGAACGCGAAATCTGTTGGATTGATGAGACCTCCACGGTTAACAGTGTTGTAGAAATCATATGCAGACTCAGGAATATTAGCGGCACTCGACTCGACATCAACTATGAGCTTTCGGTTATCTCGGAACAAGATTGCTTTACACGATTCACATTTTGTTGTGTTCAATGTACTCCTGCAAATGGCACCACAGACAAACAAGACTGTGCTCTGCTCACTAGTGGTTGGATCATAATCCATTTCAAGCGCCTCTCCAATTTCACTCGCCATTTTCAGCATGTCATTGTCTTGTTCTTCACCCTGGTCCTGTAAGGCGGCATCAATATCTGGTATGGTGACATTGGAGAACTTGAGAAGTGATAACGCGCGTATCTTGCGCTCACTCTGCACAATGTCTCGGACCGAAATGAAATAATTGGCTCCAGAGAGCTGCCTGTAATGTCCGAAGCGAGATTCAATGTTATCGGACTGCAGTTTTCCAAGAAGAATATAATCAAATTCGAGGCGCGTGAACATATAGTAACAGCACTGGGGCAAGGCAGTACAAGTGTGCCGAAGAGCGAGAAATGTCTGTTTTGAAAGACCAGGTTTCCTTGAATCTTCCCATCTCTGGAAAATAAATTGATGGATTTCTTAGATTGTAAATAAAATATAGACAAATATGATCAAATAGCAATAAATCAACAATCATGCATTTGCGATATTTTGTCTTGCTAGACATGTACGGTATATTCACAAATCCTGATGATTCAGCATATTCATATCACTTGTGTGGCGACTGTCTAGTATACGTCGCTATTCCATCTATCTGATCGTATCATGTAAGGAGCTAGCACGTAAGGCCTACGATGATTATTTGATTTCAAAATAGTCATGCTTCATAATCAGATTGCTACGCATGCACAGCTACACCTGCATGCTAACGCATCAAAATTGTATGTTGTACAGTTAGGCCTATGTCTCAGAATGCGATAAATGAATATTGCATTTGTAAAGGAAAAAATACCGGGTATATGAATTACTATGAATCTTACTATAGAATATTATTATGAATCATACGAATTATACATCATCTCAAAATTTTCTGTAGTCTTACCTGAAGAAACTCGGAAAACTCCTCAAGAAACCCCAATTTCCAGTCAGACGCATGGCGAACCGGGTCTGCGGCGATGTTGCGCTTGTGTTCTCCTTTGTTCGGCGTTTTGACATTCAAAATTGTCCACATTTTGATTACGAACGAAATAAAGTTCGCCGTATCGACCCATGGCTTCTCTTCGTGCTCGGAATAATACACAAGTGCATCCCTGGTGGATTCAGAGAATATACGCAGTCCCAGCTTTACCGAAGTTTTCTCAATGCTTTTCGGTTGAAGCACTGCAGGCGTCAATTTGTAAGCCTTTTTCAGGGTCATTGATTGTTCATGTTCATATAGCTGAACAATGTGATCGAAGCTGGGTGAACAGCCATCCGGAAAGTAGTGAGGCATAGGGGGACAAGTAAAGGTTCGTCTCTTCTGAAAATTGTTGTAAATGTTCTGAATTCCATGGACAGGATCGAAGAAAAGAAATATTGGTTGCCCTGTCACTGGATCCAAAATGTTGGATTGCAATTCTCCTCTGCAGAGATCAACAAGAAATTTCCGATTCACAGTCGCATTATCAACCGAGATACCGACCACATTCAAAGATACCTTCCTCAAGGTTTTCATTGTCTCCTCGTAACACTTGCGCAGTTTGTCGGCCGTCAGGACATTGATGGGAAAGAGCGAAACCACATCTCGATATTTTCCCTTCAGCGACTTGATCATAAAGCACAAGATAGTGGATGCAGGTTCTAAATGTTCAGTGATCCCATGAACCTGGTTTCCACTATATTCTATTCGTTTGAATAAGTAAACTTCGTCGATCATCAATAGCACATTGCAATCGCTTCCATCAAGCTTTGCAGTGCGCAATCGGAGATAGTTTTCAATTTGAAGTCCACTATCTGTTGACAGCTTTCTGGTCAGTTTTTTTAGGGTGCAGACAGACGGAAGGCAGAGGATTTTTTGCTGATAGAGGAAGTCGTAGGCCGCGGGACTAGTTGCATGAATTTGGTAAGTCATCACCATCAGTTGAGACGAGTACGACCTTGCAAATTTACTTTTGTTCAAAAGCAAAACTTGCTCGATGAGAAAGTTGAGGCTTTCACTGAGTTGATCTGATTGAGAAGCACTTCACCACTGCTCCAGTTTGCCAATCACTTCGTCGGCGTAATCGATGCAAATATCGCTCGAGTCAGATAAATGCTTTGCTCTCGACATCAAGTTCAAAACTTGAGATATCGAGGACACAGTCGAGTTCGCAGCAATGTCGCTGTAGTTATCTTCCGGGATGGCATGATCATCGACGAAAACTGCTACAGTCAAGTCACCATCAATCCGCAGACTCGCCTTGATGATGGGCACGTTTTCGGTGACAATATAAAAGAGGTAAACCGAATCTTCATCAAATTTCATCAAAAATCCAGATGGTATGCAGAGATCATTAGATGACAGTCCCACTTTAAGATCAGCTAGGGAAGAAAGGCGATCGCTCTCCATGAATTCTTCTATTCTCACTTCCAGCCGATCATTCGAAAGCTTCAATCTCTTGCTTAAGGTGGCTGATGTCATTCGTTCAATAGAAGGGGCGGTGGAGAGGTAAGACGGTGCATTTGGAAAAACACTGGGAACAGCCGTTTTTTTCAGTAACCTCAATTTTCGTTTTGAAGATCGGTTCTTCACACGGTTTTTGTTGGAATCCTGACGCTCTTCAGCGTAATCTGTGTGTATGAAATGTCGAGAACACAAGTAGGAATGCTTTGTGGGGGTAAAGTTTTTCCTGGGATTTCTGGATATCCACAGTCGGAGTCTCTCGGGTTCATTTAGGGGATAGGCATAATACGAAATTCCTTGCTCATTTTCTGGTGGATCGAGGCCACTGCGACAACCATATGCCGAGCATCTATTTGGCATGACTCTCTAATAATATAACTCTTTGAACGAAACTTGCAATAGAAAAACGAGCAGTTAGCAAAATCCTTTCAACAGTCCGCCGTGGTTGCTATATAACAAAGAGTGCAGTGATCATTGACTGACTAATAATGATGCGTTGACTGGTGACCATCACCACCTGCAGTGAAGATATCTGACGTCCGATCTACGCGGACACAACGAAGCAATGAATCAGTCCGCCGTGGTTGGTATAGCGCAGACAGCATAATTCATTGACCTATCCGTCCAGGTGCTGTTAACTATCTAGGAGTCCATGCCTTTTCAGTGGTCTGAGCGATATCGTTGTCTTGATCGCTGCCTCTCTCGACAACGATAGATTCTAAGTTTGCAGTGTTGACTTTATGATTAAGAATGATTCGGTATTAATTTTCACAAATGTCTTGACAACTTACTTCAAACCGAACAGGTTCTGGGTTTATCAGACTATTTGGGGAATAAGCCACTTCCAGCTCAACCTTCATCCTCAGAGGTATTTGCTGATTGATGAAAGCGATGCGATCAGCCAAAAGAACTTCATGTGGCGGTCTCTCACTGACGATCATAGAAATAAACTGTTTATCTGAAGTTCGCTAGAATGGAAATTCATTCAAGGTCGCGGCACATCCGGGGGAACTAAGTTGGGGGCATGAATAACCAATGAAAAGCCTCGATTTTCTCATGTGACTGATTCTAACCCAATGATACAGACGTTGGCAGGTGCATCTAAGTGAAAATGCGTGCGCTTTATGTGCCGTTATTGTGCATTGCATGAAGCTAAATTTCCATTCTAGAGGTTTTATTGTTGTCAATTTCTATGCTGACGATAGGGTATACCTGAAACTGTAGAGGAGCATTTGTAGGCATTATGGCAATGATTTGATGAATTGTTCTATTCCATTGCTGCTTTATTTCAACTGCATTTAAGTGACAGCAATGAATGCAGTGTTCATTGAGCAAATTTGCTGCTCTTGTGGCATTTGTCCAAAACATGAAATACGCCTAGAATGAAAATATTTTCAAAATAGTCAAACATTATCAAGTGTATTAGAACAGAATGAATTGGATAAGTATAGTACAACGAAGTGCAGAAACTTTGAAAATATCGGAGTGCTGTTTTTAATACTCTGAAATTTACATGTATACATGTATATATATCAAGGGCTACTCACGTTGCATAAACACAACATTCCACTTAATAATTCCTTGAAGTGAATCCTTTATAAGTATCAGGAAATAAATCAATTTTCGGCGTTTTCTAGCAATTAGTCAAAAATTCAACAAGACAATCATGATTTACCAATTTTTTCCTTGTCAATGCCACCTTGAATAAGAATTTAAAAACGATAGTGGTTGTCATACGGCGCTTCGCCCGTTCTTTACAGTATGTACACGGGAATGAGTAAATTGACCTGATAGTTAGACAGATATTGCGAACAGAGATCTGACATAGAAAGCTTGGTGATGACGTCATGTAATGTGTGTGAAATAGGAATCTACAGTTCTTGTTTCATGACACATTAAACCAAAAAATTAAGTCAAAGAATAAAATAATGGAAGGAAAAGGAAGAAAATAAGTTATAGACAAGTACTTGGAAATACTGTTCGCAATATCTGTCTAACTATCAGGTCAATTTTCTCATTCCCGTGTACATACTGTAAAGAACGGGCGAAGCGCCGTATGACAACCACTATCGTTTTTAATTTCTTATTTACCAATTTGACAATTACTGTTTTACCAAACTATCGATTTCTTGCTTATGCAGTGACTGTTTGAGGAAAATAGAAACATAGTCAAAATGTAGAATATTATTATGTAATATACTTGATGCATAAATCGATTCTCAGAATCATTCCCTTTTTCATTCGAACCAGGCAGATGAATATTTTGACAGTTTTAATATGTATACTGGTCGATTTCATTAACAAACAATCTTTGATGCATCTTGCTGTCATGGTGATCATATTGGAAATCTATTTAATCGAATATCGAATTAAATTATAAAATGTCATCGCATGTGGCCTGTAATTTGAATTTAATGATAACTATGCAAAAATTTTTGCATATATTATAAAAAATATTTGATACAAAAATCTCAAAATATAGTGAAGCTTCTACAATTGAAGCAATCGCTATCGGTGTCTAAAGCTACTGCACAGTTGTCGAAACTTTTGGGAGAGAATTCGCTTTTTCAGAATCAATTCACAGTGATAATGTGCAGTCTTCTTCAATTGACTTCTCATAGACAACAGTTATGCCCAATAAACCGAAAAAATCAAATTCAGTTTTTTCTGTCTATCAACCAGGCAAAATTCACGATCCCAAAACTCTTTGTACTCGTACATGTACATTGCTGATGCTTAGGAGTTTGATTATTCAAACCAAAATTAATTAAGTGTCTATCTATTATATGACCATTAAAGAATAATTTTGACCTGATGTGGTTTTACTTCTGCAACAAATTCTCGAAAAACATCACGTTTACCGAAATAGAAAACTGTTCATAGAATCATTTGACCTGGCTTTTGCGGGTGTAAAAAGACATTGATCAATGTCGTTGTGACATCAATGTGGAAAGCCACTTTTTATTAATTAAAATGTGAATCTTAATATTACTTGACATAGTGTTAAGTTATATTCACACTGCAGCTTGTGAAACGCAAGATTAATGAATATTTCAAAAGCAAAAGTAGCACATGAAATATGTTTATGCAGTAGCCCAGTGCTATTCAACCGGGGTGCCGCGGCACCCTGGGGTGCCGTGAGAAATTTTTAGGGTGCTGTGGAGAGGAGGGGTGTCGCAAGGGTGCCGTGAAGAGAAAGAGGTGCCGTGGGAGAGAGGGGTGCCGCAGCTCATGAGATATCGGTGAGGCGTCCCATTCGACCGATCGAGGTAGAAATGTTGACCATCCCAAGTCCATGAGTTTTATTTGAATTGACTCCGATTTCACACAAAGCTATAGGCGCTCCTTGTTCAGAGACAGCGAACCCTGTCTCTTTCCATCATGAGCACTCGGCAGCATTTCCAATTTTTACGAGATGAGCTCGTGCTTGTTGCGTTCGCGTGATTCCTTGCAGTTTTCTAACACTGTTCACCCGCTCTGCTGCTGCTGATCTCAACTACCTACTCATGCATATCTATGCCGACTTCGACGCAAATGCTATTGCTTGGGTAAGTCAACTTCCATTGTCTATTTTTTGTATGTGAATGAATGAATCAATGTCATGAATAGATGACTCTGAGGCAAGGCAATGAAGCCAATAAGAGTCATCATTGCAATGTTGCCATTCGGCAAGTGCACAGCGTGTCCTCGTTCGTCGACCGTTGTCTTTCAGTGATCTGTGTTCTATATTTTGCTTCAACATCAATGTTTGGCCTACAATGGCTCTACATGCGCTTCGAATACTTGCTAATAGTGTCCATTTCAACATGCAGCATGCGATTATGATCTTGATTACTTTAATCATGTAAATTTTAGAGCCTCTCAGAGATTGCGTGTCACTTTATTTGTTCCCCAAACTCTGCTTCAAATTGAATATTGTTGCAGCGTCATTTGTCCTCATGGTCACCAAAGGTTGATGTCATTCACTGTACTTGTATTTGCAAAAGTCGGAAGCTTCATTAAATTTGAATGTCGAAGCTTGATTATCAGTGATAATTGACATGCTTGAGATGACTGAATGCATTTTAAACAAGCCAACTGAAAAGTATCAGGCATTTACCAGACTTGTAGAAATAGCTAATGAACCTATACAATATAAATTCATGTGATGCTGATCACTAGAGCTCCCAGATTCTTCAGTGTGAGAGAGGAGCTAAGAAAGAGTCGAAAGTCATGGGAAAAGAGGAGAGAATTTCATTTTTGGATTATTATCGAGTTTGTAGCACATTCATGTAAATGATCGATTTGCAATAGAAATCCATGGTCAGGCTACTTCATAGGCAACAAAGTTGCCGCATATAAAGGGATAATGGTTGCATGCAGTTGGAGATTTGAACTAGGCTATTTGTCAAAAACATATCGCACTCAATTGATTGAGTCATATTAATTAAACATGTTCATCCTCCAATCAATCATTTTGCTGACTTCATCATTCGAATTTTTTCATATTTTCAATTATTCTCTAAACACATGCTCCATTTCCAGCCAAGCTAATTGTTGACCATTCCCATTTCGAATGAGACAAACGCCAGGAATTGGTCCCCCTGACAGGGCTACGGACCCCTGCCCAAAAAAATCAATTCTCCTCTAAACACATGCTCCATTTCCAGCCAAGCTAATTGTTGACCATTCCCATTTCGAATGAGACAAACGCCAGGAATTGGTCCCCCTGACAGGGCTACGGACCCCTGCCCAAAAAAATCAATTCTCCTCTAAACACATGCTCCATTTCCAGCCAAGCTAATTGTTGACCATTCCCATTTCGAATGAGACAAACGCCAGGAATTGGTCCCCCTGACAGGGCAACGGACCCCTGCCCAAAAAGACAATGTATTTATCTACTATCATGGTGACCTACTAATCTGGCAAGATTGCTCACTACTTATCTGAATTAAATCAATCTGAATGTCTTGAGACAGTCTGAAAAATATTAATACGTGAAAATACTATTATTTGTTTAAAACAATAAAACTGTTGACTGTGAGATGGAGATTGAAACAGATTGTACAAGACAAATCCATTAATACTAGAAAATATCACAATAATTCACCTTATTCGTTAGTTGCATCAACTATATCATCGTAGATAAACTCTAACGGCACATTATAGTAATAATGATGTATTTGACGAATCAAATTTATATTTCAATCGCTACGACAAGAATAACTTTGTGGCGGAACATTTTTTGTAATTTCCCCTGTGCTGCTTTTGCCATAAGTCACGTTTCTGCGAGTTATTTAATTTTGACTGTAAGGCGGCAGATATCTTGCATGACAAAAACTCTCAAACAAATGCATCCTGAATACGGCATTTTTTTCTAATACTGTACAAAGTGAACACATACATGTGATCATATCAACAGTAAAATCAACTCAATGATTAAAAAGAAAACCTTCAATATAAACATTCAGAATAAGCAAGAAACAGACACCAACATGTAGTGTTCACTAAAATGATTGACGGGAAAATAATGACACTGTGAAACTAAGAATCAGCTATAAATAGGTAATAATACTTATAACTAAGTTATAAATCGTCGATCAATTTTCACAACGCATTTACTTTTGATCTTTGAAAAGGCACTGAATCAGAAGCTGATCGACCTGTGTGTCCAAATTGCTTCTTCAAAGAAATACCTTTTAAAGATGGAGTGCTATTCTGTATAATACGAAGTACCGATAGTCATAAAGATCCTCCCATGCGCTACAATCAATTTCACAATGAGGTTCAAACATGATGAGAATTACTTCATTAAATGGTATTACAATAAACATATTTTGACCTATACATTGTTTCATCATTCCATTATTGATTGCGGTGACAATCAAAACTGCGCTACAATTGCCAAAAACTGAATTTTATTTATATTATTTGAAGAGTAGGCCTAACTGAAGAAACCAAAAATGATTTTTATCATGAAATCGTGGAAGTAGGAACAAGTACTTAAGAGCTGAATTAAAAACATTTTTGACAAAGTTTCACTTGTCAGAAGTTCTATTTAGCTGTGATTTCTCAAGTGATATCAATGAAGCGACATTGTTTTGTAATTTTTGTCTGACAATTTGAAGTCATCTTTTTTATTACACTTTAGCATTCTGTCTTTCATTAGTTATAACTTATTGCACATGTACCTTTGTCTTTAATTGAGTTCTTCCCATAAATTAAAAGTGCTTGTTTCTGCCTCTCACGAAGATCGTATTTTGATTGGATTCTTACAATCAATATCTGTAATTTCGTGAACTCTAAAATGGCTGTTTCAATTTATCTTAAAATCAAAGCAATTTCAATGACTTTCATCATTTTTATCATTTCAAAGTTAGTCTGGGATATACCGAAAAGTTCGGCAAAGTCCATTGATGACTATACTCATCAGAACACCCACTCAAAGGATTCTTATTGGAATCGACTTATCAGCATCTTTCAACTCATACTCAAACAGAAAGACGTTGTAGTGAAGTTTGGAAGAGTTTCGGAAGTAGAGACAGGCAGACAAATTCAATATTTGTAGCAAAACATTTGCTCGGAACATTCAAAGATCATTTGCTGCTGCAATGACTGCATCAACACTGTGGCATAAAAGCATTAATAAATGCAACAATTTGCTGATGTTTCATCCAATAGAAACGTAAAATGGAATTTCAGATATTTTTTTTTGATAATTTAATTCAATAAGTCGTGGAAAATCTGGGGCGGGGCTCATGAAAATATATTTTGTTCAAAAGATTAGAAGCCTCCGGTCTGGCCAGACCCATCTTGATCCGTTACCTGGCATTTGCGGATGGGGTCGTAGAACCGTTAATTAGAGGCAAAAATAATGTATTATTACAAAGCTTGCCTATGAAACAATAAAAGGCACAAAATAAGCGGCACTTTTGCACTGCAAATCAGCACCTCCAATAGCAAACTGAAGACATTATTCACAACTAATAAAAATTCCTATGGTTTCGCTTACATGTACACCTTTATTGCTGACACTTCGATCCAATAAATGCAATTTAATGAATGATGATAAAGAGAAGTCCATTGATCTCATCAGCCTATAATCCTCTGAGTGTCAGAATAAAGTGTCAGCTGAAGTTGCGCCTTGTTTAACTTTAGCTGATACTTCTTTACTGACACTCAGATAATAAGTTGATGAGGTCAATGCATTTCTCTTTATCACCATTCACGAAATTGCTGTTGTCTGGCGATGCACGAAGTATGATTATTGAAGGCATGTCTTCGCTTCCATGTTTTGTCCATTCTCCTCTGACTCATCATAGATCGAAAAGTGTCAGCAATGAAGTTGCATGTATAAACGCACCCCAAGGCATGAACGCCTGAGAAGGTAGACTTCTCAGCTCCATACCAGATTCTACTTTTCCCTTACTGCTGTCTTAATCCGGCAGTAGTGCAGTTATTCATCGAGATTTGTTGCAGCACAGAACTCTCAGCATATACATTCAATATTTAATTCTTGCTTAACAAATAACCTTCAAATGAAGTAAGCGCAATTTAACTTTTATCATAAGAGCTGATCATAGAAAACGGACCACCTAAATTTTGCTGATGTTCAATCGATTCCCATTCCGATTGTGTCACACATCATTCGAGAACTTTTACTCTAAGCTGTAAAGTGAGCGATGATAGACTTGCATACGTTATCGTATTTGCTGAGTAGTGCTGCTCAGATGTATTTGCTCAGATAATGAAAATCGTTCCATTTACAAATCGCAACTTTTCAGTAAGAAAACATGTGAACATGATAATGAATCAGGCACGAGGGGAACGAGCATTTTCTGAGATCTCTTTTGACATAAGCCGACTGGTCAAATCGGTGAACTAGAAAAATAATGATATCGTGAAGTCATCAGAAAAAATCATGACCTTTTTGGTTGAAAATGTATTATTCTCACTTTTACATTAAAATGTTCATGTTTGGTATCCTCAGAATCCGTGTGATGTAAGGAGTGCGTGTTATATTCAAATAAATTCAATAGTTCTTTTTCAAACTTCTTCAACATTTTTTCTCATTTACGAAAAAGTACACAAACACCATGTACGATGAACGAAGGTTCAAAACAAAACAATTATCTAGAGCATGTCTTTGTTCTCTCGCAGTGACTGCAGATTGTTTACTTTGTATGTTTGTGTACTTTCGTGGTAATGACAGCAAATGTTGAAGGAGTTTGAAAAAGCACTATTGAACATATATGAATAAAACGTACATTTTCGCACCCCTTACATCGCAGGGATTCAGAAGATACCAACCATGAATATTTTTGATGAAAAGGGGGAATATAACATTTTCAGTCAAGAGAGTCATGATTTAATGATAACTTCACGATATCACAAAATTTTTCCTTTGATAACTGATAATCCTATCATAGCTCATTTTAAAGCTGAGAATGCAAACTCTCGAATGTTGTATGGCACGTTGCTGTGCGAAGCGATTAGAAAGCATGAGAACCGATTGGATTTCGGCGTAATTTAGGGGGTTCGATCTTTATGAGCAGCTCTGTAGTACTTTTAAGAACCTAATATCAAGCATTCATGTAGTAGAAAACGAAAGCAATTATATGAAATAAATAAAATGCATCCAACTATATTCACTTGGCAGTAATAGATTTGATACCCGATGAGTAAAATCATAGGTTTTTAGATGGCCTAGTATAACATATACAAAGTTATGCAATGAAAATTTAACAGACAGAAAATAGCTGCGCGTCTTGGTGGATTTGAACCACCGACCTTTGGCATTCTAGGCCAACGCTCTACCAACTGAGCTATCGACGAGCGACAGAACGACATAAGTCCTCAATTGAAGAACCCGCGTAAGAGAATCCGATAGCTTCATCCTCCAAGACAACATTGCATTAACCGTCAAGCCAAACTACTGAAGCAAGTTATCAGTAAAGTTATGCAATGAAAATTTTGGCCTGACGACGCTGATGAGACACGACAATTGGTCTATTAGGTTTCCTGTTAACATTTTTCAGCTTGACGAAGCCGAGTTCCAACATGCTTCAAAATGCAATAACAGCTAAGAGAATATTTCATCTGTGACCAAGGCCTATTTTTGTAACAAGACACATTCCATGGGCTCGAGTGCGCTATAGAACGCTATAGAAAGTTTACTAATGATTCAATGCATTTCTGAATATCATTGATTTTTGCACACCTTCACCCCTGTTATGAGCGGTTTCTTTTCACTTCAGATTCTTCTCCCTACGTCTGATATCAGGTCCTGATACAGCAAATTCTTTAAAAGGTTGCCCACAAAACAAAGGTCAGTTGAAACTGCTTCCTGTATCCATCAGTACTGGCAAGTCCTGAATGTGAGCGCCGTTCATTGTCTAACACTGTCATCCTCATCCTACAGGCTTCATCCGAAAATGCTTCGGTCTGGATGTTTAGAGAACTTGGCAGAAGTTTGAGTGATGATCTTTATTGCAGTTGTCAAGGTAAGAACTTGAAATATATTACTGAGGTTGACACTTTCATGCGGGTGTTTCAACTTCTTTTCGCGGCTTGTCTCAGTTTCTTAGAGGACTTTCCTAAAAATCTTTTGCATTTGATCGAAAGGAATGAAAAATGCATGTTCTGCACGTGAAGAGTTTCAATGCAAGCCGCAACAAGCGCTAAATTTGACAGTTCGGCAATAATCCTCAGGAACAGTCTTTAAGGGTAGATGGATGTCTGGGTTGAATGGTTAAGTCGAAAGCATTATTGATTTTATCCAGTATTGACTTAGATATCCAGTTCAGAGGTGGTACCGGTTTGAAAAATCCATACTTGGCCTGACCAGTGCCGGTTGAGCTGAGTGACCGGTACTGGTCATAGCGGTCAAAAAATATGTAGACCTACTTTGTCATGGTATGACATCTTGTATGCATGTTGATTGAAACTTCATCATTGATATATGTCTTTTTCATCGCTATTCTATCGTAGAGAAGGATGCTGATGCATTTGAATATTTTATAAAGCTTTCCGTAAATTTATAAATGAGTACTATCATGTTATTCGCTCCAATTCTCTTATTATGAAGGGTCTTAACAAATAAAAAGGATCGAGCCATTGGATCCTTGATTGAATCAATAATTAGCGTGCAGATGCTTATGAAGCGTGCGCTGTTAACCAATAAAGGAAGGGATCTATTTTGTGTTTTTTATTACTAAAAGGTACTTCTATTGATAGTTAAAAGATGTTAGATGTGTTGGACAGAGTAATGTACTTTCAAAGCACAAAAATGCAATTTGAAGGTCGCGCAGCAAAATCTGTGTACAGGCAAAGGGGTAGAATTATGTATATTGCATGTAAGACAATTTTTCAGTCTTTCTTCGAAATACGGCTGAATTTGAAGCCATTCAGATTTAAATGAACCGTTGAATTCATCACACCGCCCTTTGCGCTAGCTTTTCTTAGAACACAGTTGATATCCTTTGTTGCGCATGGGCGGACCAGTGCTTTCACAAATCAAATCGGGAAAACATCCTACCATGTAGATGGATTCAGTGGTGATTTGACTCGACTACAATACGTATGCAATCAGTAATACTCAATACAGAGTTGGAAGTGGGTCGTGGGTCATATTTTCCGAAAAGTTGGTGGGTCATGTGGGTTGTGGTTCAGACTTTGTTGACCCACTTCCAACCAGTTTGACCCATCATAGATTTGACAATCTCAAATACAGTAAACTTTATTTATTCGTATTCTTATCATTCATGAAACACTGTTGAGTCTGTGTCACTGAGAGGGGTGATGGATGCGCACAAATTAAAGGCTCGAAAACAATTGCTGCTGTCTACTGAGAGATGTTGGTTGGTGGAGAGAAGTTGTTAGAGTACAATTGTGTATGTTCGATTCTCCGTCTCTGTCTGACGATACCCAATGATGTGTGACCTTGATTTCAGAGATACAGCTGCTGAAGAAGTCAGGTATTTAGAGGCATTATTAATCTTGAAAATTTTCTTACAATGCCAGGTGACCTTCGTTTTGTTTGTTTGTTTCGTTTGATTTTGTTGGTCTTTCGTAGAAAATATCCTCTGGTAGAGACTAGAATGGTAAATCTCTGAGTAAAGATTGATCAGAGCCTAAATATTTTCGAAATATGTAATTCACAAAAATATCTTGATGATATACGTGCTCCAATATACGTGCTTCAATATACGTGCTTTAGCCGTTCAATCTACTTTCGCATCGTACATGTTCCATACATCTCATTGCTCATTCGATGCATGATAATATGAAATACGCTAATTCATACCACGGTCATTGATATAGACTTATCCCTTTCACACACACTTATTACGGCAGAGCTCTGTGAGGAGATATTTTTTGTCACTTTTTTGTCATTTTTTGTTATCAATAAAAAGTTTCGTTTTGATATTTGATTTGGTATCAATAAAGATAGGAATATTTACTTGATGTCGCTAGTGATTGTTATCACAACGCACTCGCACATGTAGCACCACTCATACACGTATGTACATATACTATATGCACATTGTAAGCTAATTCATGAATTATAATCTGGTCATCGTGCAATATTCTATTCATACGCTACGCATGCTTACTCCAATTGCTTTTCAATGAATGTCATTCTTACATCAAATATACAACTTTCCACTAAAAATTGACATGGGCGGAAGTAAATGAAATTTGAATCAATTGCCAACAGAAGCAACAAAATATTAGTTTGACGATTTTTCAGGGATAATTTTCACATGTAGTATATGACATAATAAATGCATAAATAAATGATTTAGGCCTACTGCAATTTTATTTTTTAGCTTCACTTGATTAAGAAATGTAAAATGTGACATTTAGTCTGTTGGGCCCTCAACTCAACTAATCATCTCTCTACGAGTTAAATAGGTAGCAGTAAAAAAGGATAGTCAAGAATTATAGCAAGAAACAGAATCGTTTAAATTTTATTAGAACCTTAGGTATTTGTGGTGCATGAACTTTGATTATAAGATAATTTTGATGAGGTTACATGTCTATTTATCATGTGACAAGTGATCTGATGCACTTGAATCTTCATAACAAATCTAAACAACAATTTTGATAGTACGAGGCCTCTACCTAGATAGACCTAGAATCTTGATTGAAAATGAAACTAAAGATGATACCAGAAAAGGAAATAGCACTCACATCATTCACCTTTGCAGCATGTGGGTCCGGTGGGTCAAGTGGGTCAAAGATGTGGTGCAGGTGGGTCGTGGGTCATGTTTTCGTGAAAAGTCGGTGGGTCAGGTGGGTCATGGGTCCAGTTTCGTTGACCCACTTCCAGCTCTGACTCAATATGGGTAAATATGAAGCGCGATACTTACATATTGCACCTACACCCCTATAGAGCGCTAGAACACTATAAATCTGATCTTGCTTTAGGCCTGCACCTTTTAATACTATGAAATACGACTATGTATGCGTCTATGTATTCTCTGTAATGTTCACATGTGCTAATGGCTTGAGCAGTGGCAGCCAACCAAAATGGAGCAGTAGTCATCTTTGAGAGTCATAGACCAGCAACTAAATCCTATCGCATTCCGGTCCTCTCTTTCTCTCTAGCGTGATCAAGTGGTACTGGTGCTTCTGATAGTCGATGTATGCGAGAATGTGGTTCGATGTGGATAAAGTGAGCCAACTTTTTTGGTGTTTGCCTGCACTTTTCTTTGGAAATGCTTAAAACTCAGTATGAAAGAATCATTGGTAACCTCTGAGTTCCCTTCTATGGTTGTGTCATCTCTACGATGATATCTCCAATTTCGCCAACGTTGACATCAATATAAAAGCAAAAAGATAATAGTTAAAAGGTTGATCATTCTAAGACTAGGGAATGCATCACATTAGTGCATGGGGGCTTTGCTATAACAACCTAAAATGTTATGAAAGCTGATAACAACATGCATGTAATAATCATGCAAACACATTTATTTTTAAATGTTGTGATATTTGCATTGTATTGTAACATTGACGCTGTTTTTTCAAGTGTCATCAAATTCTAGTTTCCATATTGTCCGG
This sequence comes from Prostheceraeus crozeri, assembly GCA_907163375.1. Classification (NCBI taxonomy): domain Eukaryota; kingdom Metazoa; phylum Platyhelminthes; order Polycladida; family Euryleptidae; genus Prostheceraeus; species Prostheceraeus crozeri. The sequence continues at coordinate 157,051 of CAJQUW010011097.1, forward strand.
TCCACAATTTTAAGGATAACTCAAATTTCAAAGTTCTACATGTAGCTTGTTGAGAATAAAGTTGTGCGAATCGGAATCCGATCTTAAGTCGGATTGAATTCGCATCAATCATATCGGACTCGGATTGATTCGAATTGCGAAAATAAACTCATGGAAATCTGTATACATGTATTATTTCTTCAATGCTACTCAGCAAATTGCAATTCGTTAAAAATCATTTTCGTTTAAAATATTAATTCGCTTATTTCCCCGCTTCAAGGTTTAAGGCTGACTTTGAATTTCTGATATCTTTGTATTAGCAGTTTATCGTGACAGTTAATGCTATGTTGTCTTGTGGCAATAAAGCCATCTGATTGGATTACGCAGATTCCTCAATTGAGGGCTTACGTCGTCCTGTCGCGAAAGCAGAGTTGCTAGGGCGTTGACCTGGAATGCCAGAGGTCGGTGGTTCAAATCCTCCAAAATGTGTAGTTTTATCCGCATGTTTAATTAATAGATTCTTAGCCGAGCTTCCCTATTTTCCTGGGCAATTTTGAGCTGAGAAAACCCTGCGGTGGATTCCTGGAGTTCTTCTCTTGTTAATTCATCTTTGTTATTCTCTGAACAATACTTATCACTGCAATGATGACAATTATTAACATCCTTTCGTAAATGTAACAAGCACACGTTCTGTCAGTTGGTTTAATAGCTTTTATAATGTTTCTTTCAGGAAACAGGAATACTCTTCGCATCCGAACGGCAATCAGCCGTCTAGTCCTGTCGACGGTCAAGATAACGTGTCCATATCATCTGTACAGGTGAGTCGAAGGAAACTCTGTGAACATCATAACGAAGCATCGCTGGCACTACTGCAGTTTAGTGCACCCTAAAATGCATGTGAGAACAACATGATTTAATCAACAGAATGAATGCCGTTCGTTCTTCCCTATAGTTATAAATGAGTGTCTTTGTGTCTTCGTGTGTCTTCGTCTTCGTCTTCGCACATTACACCGAGCGCGCGCTTCGGTGTAATGTGCGTAGTCATCGTTTGCGGGAGAATGCGCCGTTGTTTTAGGGTGCACTAAACTGGAGTAGTGCCAGCATCGCTTACAAGAACATTCATTTTTCAGGCCGAGTTGCCATCATACAGCACTTAAATCAAGACGTGGTGGAATGGTTACATCAAAATCGTTTCGCTCAGTACATCCGAGTAAGCATTTCCTGTATGAAACAACATTTTGCCCTGAAAAAGGACGAAGTCCGAAACGTCGGCACTAAGTAGTGGCCTAGAATGCCAGGGGTCGGTGGTTCAAATCCACTAACACGCGCATATATTCTCCGTCTGTTAGATTAACGTCAGCTGTTTGACCCCAACCACATTTATCCCAATCTTTTTCTTGCAGATGATGTGGAGACGATCTACAACTGCTGTTGCAATGAACCCCTTGACTTTTTGGATTTTATTGATGCAACTTCCTGCTAAAGGCTTGTGAGCTTGGTGCAATGAATGCAAAGTCTGACTTACTGTCTTGCCATGACACTGAGCTGACGGCTGTCCGAGATTATAGAAAAAGAGCAGAAAAACGTGAGTGGCATTTGGTTCGAGGGTAAAATTTTACCTGAGACATTTGCCAAAGGATGCATTCAAAAATTTGGCCAGTAAATTAGATGCATTGTATTTGAATGGAGCGGGTGTCATGGAAGTTGATAAGGGCGCCTTCAATCACCTGGGAAAACTTGGGGAATGACCGCAATCCTTTAGTTCTAGGTAAGGGACTTCCACCTCATGATTTCGAATGACTTCTTTCCGAAGAGTCTATGTACATTGCGCATGGACTGCAGCTTCGTGACAATAGTTTCAGAAGACTGAAGGAATTGACAAAACTATACTTGATTGATGATCGATGGACAACGTTGAGTCCCAATATAGCGAAGCTTCTTCCAAACCTGCAAACCTTAAAGACACATGGAAAATACAAATTCCATTGTGACTGTAAAATGGATACTTGATTGGGTCAAACATAAGAATTTTGATGCAATAGTTAGTGAAACACACGGGAAAGTGAAAGGAAAACAATTGGCGAGTTTAACCGAAGCAGATTTCCAACAATGTACAACAACACCGCCACCACCACCAACAACAGCGACGACAACAACAACGCCGCCACAAACGTCAACAACAGCAACAACGCCAACAACAACAACGATCAGGCGGAAACCATGCCAATGCACCAATCATAAGAAATGTGAAGTCATACTTCGAGACGAATCGCGGAGAGAATTTCACTTTTGAGTCCTCGATTGTTTCCAACAAATCTGCAAAGGTGTCGTGGATTCGACGGAGTATTGTAGTTATCAATGGAACAACTAAATTCATGGTGTTTGGATTGTAGGATAAAATCTTCACATCTGAGTTGAGGATTGAAAATGTAGACTTGATAGATAAAGGAAGTGCAGAGTAGAGAGCAGAGTAGTGGTGGCGTGAGCGAATTTTAGTTTTTTCTAAAAGTCATTAATTCACCATTGAAAACCAGCTTATTTGCGCCTGTGTTGTTTATAATAGCCCTTCTGAAAATTGTTCTTTTCATAGGAATATGTTCAGTGCCTGTCACTGAGTTCAAATGTTAAGAAAAGGATTTTTGCATTTTTACCTAAATGTTTAATAAAACCAAGCTGAAACTAGCTCCGGAATTTTTGCGACGTTGATTTTACATGAAAAATATTTCTAGCTCAATCTAGTAATTGACTATTATATGCGATTCACTCCTTTTCCCTCCAACTTGCTGATAATCAGTGGTTAACTCCTAGACTCAGGAAGACATCAGTATTTACCCTCATTTTACATCAAACAAAATAGTGACATTGCGAAGCAGTCGAGTGTGTCGCTTCGAATGGTCACAAAGCAGATACAACGATACAACGAGACTGGCAGAAACAAGGCGAATAATGAAGAACTACGGCATGGATATAAGTCAGGCAAAGGTAGATTGCTTTGAACGAATGCGCGTGTGAACGAGTTCAAAGCTATCTATCATTGCATCAGGACTATACCATAGATGGCCATGCCGTAGTTATAATGTTGTAGACTTTGTCATCCAGCAATGAGATTGCATCTAACCTAGAAATTGTCTTCCCATTACTTTTTACATAGAAATTAACAATACCATAGAAGAATTTACAGAACACTGCAGCCACAGGATGATAAAGAAGGAAATCCTTTAAAACGTTCTGTACGTTCATCATTTTGAAACATCGCTCCTATAATCTATCAAGAGTATAATCAGACACATGTGCAACTTGTAATGTCGATTTACAGAACATGGATTACTCCTGCTTGAAATCAGAGGTCAATAAACCTTCGGGTATTCATTTTACTTTAAACGGTTCCCTTGGTCTTTACATTTGAACAATTTTCAAAATCTTTGCATACTTCCGAATATCAGCTGCCGAAATATCATCAAACTATTTCACATAAGTCATTCAATGATTAATTGAAAAGTTCCAGCGAAATTCTATTTATCTGAGAAATGATTATAGGTAAAGAAGATTTCAGTGTGTTTATTACAGAAAAGCACTAGATTTCTTAAGCGCTTGATCGAGAAATTATCCAATAATTAGAAATTTTATCTGTGAATTCTTCAGATGTTCTTCCAACCAGTGCAGCGACCACTTTCAATATGACTCTGAACCAAATTTTAATTCGTATTCCAGTGTTGAAAAATTGTATAATAGTTGTGAATGACTGGCACAAATAGACACAGTATGTCAATTCATGGAATAGTAGGCTATTTCACATGATACAATACCACCATCTCACTAAAATTCTCTTCATGGAAATCCTGTGATTTGCTGTCAACAATTTCGACAATCAACTTGACAAATAATTTGACTATGATTTAATGTTTTAGATCGAATCTGATCTACAAACCATAGATTTTTCTATGTGCCATCATTGTATATAGGCAAGATATCAAACTTCCATTCTAGTGTACCATTATCTACTTCTATGACTTTTAACATTAGAAATCGGTGATATTTGATGTTTACCGTCAAGCCATAGACTTCTAAATTTCTCTGGACAGATAGGTTGAAATTGGCTTCCTACATGATCAGGCCAGCAATCCTAAATTTGACTACCTTACAAGTAGACTGTCAGTAAGAATTATCAAATTTTTGCCAGCATAATGCATGTCAAGCACAGTAGGACTATGCATGTATATTTATGAACTTTAGGAGTTAGGAGGCATAGGCCTGCATGCTTATACGTTAAACTCATGTGTTACACCTCCGCGTTATCTGCGTATTTATTCTAGTATTTCTTCTTCTCACAACTTTCTCAGAACTGAGACATCTGAGATTAATTGACCAATTTTTGCACACGCTGCTGACAAATTTCATTGAAATTTCTCAAATTTGTCCGTGTGTACATCGAGATTTTGCAAAGAAGTAATTGGAAAAATCATCAAGAGTCATAAAACATTCATCGAAATTCTGAGCAAGATTTCGTTTTTTAAAGCAAGAGACTATTTTCTTAGGCAGCTCTTTAGTTTGATCTCATAGAATATCCTCCATCAAGGAATGTACTAGTATAGTTGAATCTTACTGCCAGTAGTGAAAACAGGACTATCGACATCATCTGGATTATTAGGATTCATATTGAATTCAGTCTTTGTATGCAAACATTCTGATCATCTGTGGTTGACTTGCATGATTTTTTTTATCATCAACATTTCTCAGACTTAATCCAGAGAACTTCAATAAAGAAATTGTTTTTATTTTCTTGTTACACTGTCTGTTTCCTCCACGCATTTGACGATGTGCATTTGACGTCTGTTTCCTCCACGCATCCAATCAAAACACTTCTCAATATAATCCGACTGTGCTTTTCCGAGTATTAGTGATTAGCCTAAGGAGAATCTCCATCACACGTCGGATCGCTCCATATCTGTTCAGACCTCCTCAGAAGTGGCTGCCCAGGTTGGGAATGCTTATTGTGTGCATCATCATTGTTTTCATGAAAGTAAATGTAAAGATGGAACTCCGTATAGTTCACTTCTATGTCCTGATCCCTTTTCAGACTTTCATGGTGTAGGAATCGGTGACTTCTCTTTTCCTCTCGAAACTGTCCCTTACCATGGTCACTGTTAGTCCTCCGTCCGTTGACTTCGGTTTCAACAGCAACTTTGTTAGTCTTTCCCAAGGGTAAAATAATTGAATCTGAATTTCCATTACGAACTGGTCATGCGGAGATTATACAAAAGTCATCAGATTGACAACTTGGGATAGATGTTAAGTGCCTGTTGGAATAAATTTCTCTCTGTGATGGATGCGAACATTCGCAGATTTTTAGACAGTCAATGATCCGACGACACTGAAGGGAAGATTTCAACTCATGATCGCCGTATTTAGTCCATGATCGTTCTGAGATATCACAAACCCAGATAGAATGATTTCTTTGTAGATTTTAGACGAAATCGTCATAAGATATTTGATCTCTCCCGATAAAATTTTCCAAATGTGTTTCCATTGCCAGGACATGTACTTGAAAACGTAGCCATACCGGATCATGGCTTTGGAGTTGTTTGAAGAAGCATCCACACTGATTCAGGAAATTTGATGGCACTGTCCTTCAGATTACTCATCATCACTTTTTCCAATTTTCCTTCTTTTTATGTGATAATAATTGCAGTCCTTCGAGGTGGCATTGAAATCAGGTTCATGGAAGTGAAGGTTGCACAAGACGGAATATTTAGTTGGAATAAAATGCCAACTCGATGCAACTGCAAATTCAAATTTCTTTATTATGCAGAGGAATGTATTAATGCTACACTGTCATCGCATTTCAATGGCATTGGTGAAGTAGATGAGTAATCACGGTTTACCCTCGATTTCCACGACGGAAGAGCATGTACTCATGTGAGAGATATACTGTACAGTCTGCTGCATCTCAGAACAGTCGATTCAGTGGTGGTTTCAGCGTCATGATTTCGGTCGGTTTTTAGCCGGATGGACGAGTCAAGGCTGCTGTTGTCATCAAGGCACATTGGATAGCTATTCCTGGAGAATGTGACACCAGCAGTATAGAGGAACCATCTCAGCTGCACAGAGCACACCAGCCAGGTGACAACAGATCAGCAGTTGAGTAGACCTGACTCCCATGGCCCTCACACTCTCCTGATCTTTCAACGAGCATGCGTGGGATGAGACTTTGATGCTACTTCATTAATGAAAATAATGGCCCCTATAATTCCAAGTGTTAAGATTTTTTGCCACTCATTATATGTTGTAAGACAATTATTTTTTCCGTTCAGTAATGTCCCATTGTGATGCACGGTGAGGCATTGCAGAATGGCAAGTCATAAACAATGATAATTCCAATCCACCAGGAAAATTCAGCGAAATTGATGAAAGAGGCATTGAGGACTTTGCGTTTTAGAAATCACCGTGCCACCTATGGGCCTGTGAACCTCGAGATACCATGGGGAGAAAATATGTTTCCGAGGGAACTGTGGGACGCAGAATCATGAAGCCGCACAACTTTAAAAACACAATGACATATTACAAAAGGCCTCGCTGGGTATATGAGCATCAGAATTGGACCCTTCAAAACCGGCAAAATGTGTCGTTTATGCTCTTGTCCTAGACTGGTACGAATATAGTCGATGGGCATTCATTATGCAGTGACGATCATCAGAAAATTATTAAGCATCCAGTCAGTTTCCAGTTTTCAGTTACCGGTCATTATCACCGGTCATTCAGTCAGGTCAATCCAAGACTGGTATGTACCACAGTGACGAAGGATCAACAGCACAATGCACTGTCTCACGCAAGCAAAGCAACGATGATAGAAATCAACAGACTCAATAACAAAGTTCTTACATGGCCTCCAAATTCACCAGACTTTTACCCGATAGAAGATCTGTGTGAAATAGTCAAAAATCAAATCAATATGTCAGGTGTAAAATGAAAGAGTGCAGTGGCTGCAGCCTTTATTCCCGTTTGGAGAAATGACCAACATGTCGTGGACATCTGTCAAAAAGTCGAGACGTTGATGCAAAATAGAGTTTTGGCCATCATTAAAGCAAAAATAGGTTCTACGGCGTGCTCATCGGTGGTTTTTGTGCAGTTGGTTGATGAAGATCTTAAACAACATCACCTGCAATTTCACACTTCAAATCATGAAGGCGAGCAGCTTTCCCAATGAATCGAAACTTACAAATCTTCTAAGTTTCAGTTCCCAGACATATCTTCTAAGATCTTTCAGGCTAATCTTCCAAGACAACAGACCTATCTTACAAATCTTCCAAGACAACAGACCTATCTTACAAATCTTCTAAGATCTTTCAGGCTAATCTTCCAAGACAACAGACCAATCTTACAAATCTTCCAAGTTTCAGTTCCCAGACATATCTTCTAAGATCTTTCAGGCTAATATTCCAAGACAACAGACCTATCTTACAAATCTTCCAAGACAACAGACCTATCTTACAAATCTTCCAAGATAACAGTCCAATCTTGCAAATCTTCTAAGATCTTGTAAGTTTCTTGGAAGACTTATAAGTTTCGATTCACTGGGTTTATAAAAACATATCTCATTAGGAAAACTGTTATTTTGAATTTTTTAACTCAATGACCGGCACTGTACATAAAATGGTTCGAAATGTCTGTAAATCCGATCCAGATTGCGATATTTCCCTGTTTTGTACTGTGAAAACCATGATCAACATCAACCTAATGAACATGCAACAGAGTAATTCGATTGACTATAGAATTCGGATAGCTTTGTTTTTCTGATGAAAATGGTTACTTGATTTACTAAAAATGATCAGTATATGTCTGAAAAATATTGCCTCCGTTGTATCAATGAAGATATATTTATTACCTTTCAAATGACAGTTTGGTCGGCGCGTAGCGACAAACGATTTAGGCAGATCAGTTGAAAGGTAATATATGCACTGTTATTGAGCTTAAAATCTATGACATCAAAAATCCAAAATTTTGATCTGCAAATGACTTAAATCTATGATACTTTTCTACATAGTCCATGCAGCTCAGAACATTAAAGTATGTCAAGCTTGAGATATCTGCAAGTCCAAATTCTGAACCATAGGAATCACCCATGCCATTTTATGGTACATTCAGGGACATCTATGATTAATAAGATATCTAAGGGACGTTCAACTCCCATACCATGTACTGGCCTCCTGTCCAGTGCATGGCATGGGAGTTGAACGTCCCTTAGATATCTTATATTAATCATAGATGTCCCTGCGTACATTAGACGGCAATCTTATTTGGTCAAAAAAGTTATCAGTTAGCCAAGTTGCTGTATAATTATCCAATCTTACAAATTTTCACCGATATGACGGCCTGTTCACGTAAAAAGGATTTTCAAATTACATCTTACATAAAAATCAAAATATCAGTGTCTGATAAGTTGAACATTCATCTTTGTTATTGAGGCTTGGTTTCATAGATTTTATTAATATGGCCTCTCTGAAACGTAGGTTAATGCTGTTTGTATCAAACGCTATGATTTTGACTGTAAACGGAAAGCTATGTTAGGAGAGCAACTTAGGTGATGTTTGAGTACACTTGAGTCCTTGTTTGCGGCATGTTCTTTAATGCGCGTATGGAGTGAACGGACTGTACTCCAGATATAATTACTTTTACACGTTTTGCATGTTATTTCATACACTACCATAGCTCTCAAACAGATGTTGCTGTCAGCAATAACGCACTGATTCAATTTACACTTATGTTTGGAATGTGATTTTCTCAAAGCCATTCGTAGCGTGTACGACTGATGGGATACGCGCACAGGTAAGTTAAGACTACGAAAAATTCTTAACACCTTGTTATCGAAGCAATCAGATATGAAAGGAATTTGCAAATAAAAGAAGTATTCCGCTTTCGTTCTTAACGGGGGCAGATTATGGACGATTTTCAAATTTTTAGAAAAATGCTCAGGATAATCATTTAAAGTTAGTATCTTATCAAATTCACTTAAGCATTCATTCTTATCATTTTGTGTCGAACACCTTTGGATTCTTCTGTGCTTTTCATTTTTGATGATATTGATTTTCTGCAGAATTGTAACGCAGACTTGTAATTTATGAAGAGGAATTTTTTAGCTGATTTTTGGTAATAATTATAAGTTACTTCTCTATTTTTGATTGTTATTGTGAAATCAAGTAATGAAAGGCAATTCTCATCAGTGGGATGCTCTATGGAAAAGTTTATGTTAGGATGAAGGGCATTCATATCGTCGAGAATTGCTAGAGATTCCTCACGATTTGTGGTCAATATAAAAATGTCATCTGCATTTCTCGTGAAAAGAGGTATGTTACGAGATCTTATATCCTGCTTTTTCAAACGATCCATAAATAAAATTGCCAGAAGTCCTGAAATACTGGCAGCCATAGGCAATCCTTGTTTTTGGCGATATATTATATTGTTATATTCAAAAAAGATGTTATTGAATATTGTGGTCAAAAGTTCTTCAATATCAGTCGGTGATAAGCCATGGTATTGAAAATTGCTATTTTCTAAGTATGTAACAGCATTTGAAATAGCTTCCTTAGGTGGAATGGACGAGTACATCGCATCTACGTCGAGTCTAAATGGGTGTTGGTGATTCAGTATTGTACTACGGTCAAGTGCATTTAGTCTGTCAGATCAAGTGTATTAGTCAAATGAGCAATTAGAAAATAACAATTTTCAATGAGCAGTCAATGCTGCGAACTATTTTGAAATTTGAATATTTAGCAGCAATCAGATAGCCCTAGAGGAATATCTGAATTAAAGTGAACAAATATAAATACTTTTTAAATTTAACCCCTAAAATGCGTCGAATATGAGGAAAATTGTGCTTCTTGAAACATATGCATCAACTATACTTCTGATTGAATTTTGAACATTCACAATTGATTCTGCTGCATTGCTGACGACTTGCTACAATGTATTGAGATTCAAATCTATATACTCGAAATATTTGCTGCATTCTCGAAAAATTATTTGGCACATAGCATGGACCAATTACGGTTATTTCATACAACCAAATATGCATAGCTATCCTCTGCGAAATGTACGCCATCTTCAATATGCGGATGTTGTGATGTCTGGAAATCATGCTTTATCAAAAGACAGAAGAAGCTCAATTTCAGTATTTTATATCGAACTGAACCTGACCACTGTTTTGTCATTTGACCAAAAGAATTCGGAGATATTTCTTCTCTTTACAATTGCTTGAATGATTTACATCAAAATATTGTATTCACACTAGAAAAAAGTTCATCCATAATTCATTTCTTGGATGTGAAATCATATAAAAAATGTATTAGAATGGAAACTGATATCTACAGGAAACCAACTGACAGAATGTCTTATGTTCCATGCAAATCTTGCCAATCAAGACATATCATGCGGAACATTCCATTTAATCATGCCTGCTGCCTTAAAAGAGTCGTGTCTGAAAGGCTGTGCAGTTACGGTTTATGAATAGAACCACAAAAACAGGATTAAATTATCATAAGAAATTAATTGATGGTTCAACTAAAAAGCAACTGATATTTGATGTGGAAATTTGATTATCTTGAATGTTCTGTAGGTTGAGTAGAGCCATAGGTGTATACGTCTTTCAAAGTTATGTCATATAACCATGAATACAGATCACAAATACAGAAATTCAAAATTAAATTACATAGATATTAGATCTGGAATGGACACTCGATTGCATAGAATACCATTGAGATCATACTTCACTACCAAAGACATAGAAATAACAAAAGCGTTCAAAATCCGTGGCTCCCTAAGATTGTTGACCTGAGATCAGATATTGGATTGCTACATTGAATGTCACTCTCGATCGTAGAAGTGGATAATAGTACACTAGAATGGAAGTTTGATATCTTGCATATGTGCAATGATGGCACATGGAAAAATCTATGGTTTCTACATATATCAGCTTAGATCTAAAACATCGTATCATAGTCAACCTATTCGCCAAGAAGTTGGTTGTGGAAGTTGTTGACAGCAGATTGCAGGATTTTCATGAAGAGAATTTCACGCGTGATGGTGGCATTGTTTCAAGCGAAGTAGCCTACTATTCCATGGATTAATATACTGTGTCTATTTTTACCAGTCATTAACAACTATTTTCCCATTTTTCTACACTGGAATACGAATTGAAATTTGGTTCACAGAGTCATAATCGAAAGTAGTCGGTGTACTGGTTGCAAGAATATCTCAAGAATTCAAAGAGAAAATTCTAATTATTGGATAATTTCTCCTCCTAGCGGTCAAGAAACTTAGCACTTTCTGGAATAAACACATCGGTAGCTTCTTTAGCGACAGTCATTTATCAGATAAATGAAATGTCGCTGGAACTTTTCAATTAATCACTAAATGACATATGTAATATAATGTGATGATATTTTGGAGGCTCATATTCGAAAGCATACAAAGGTATTGAAAATTGTTCAAATATATTGAACAAGGGAATCCTTCAAAGCAAAATGAATACTATAAGATTTCTCGGCCTCTGATTTCAAGCTGGAGCAATGCATGCTCTGTAAATCGACATTACAAGTTGCATATGTCTGATTATACTCTTGATTGATTATAGGAGCGATATTTCAAAATGATGAACGCACAGAACGTTTTAAAGGATTTCCTTCTTTGTCATCCTGTCGCTGCACTATTTTGTAAATTCACTATTGCTTTTGTGTACATGATCGTTGGACTAGGGGCAACAATCCAGATCACAAATTGACTTGATAATTAAAAATACCAACCCGAAAACAAGAAAGTCAGGTTGCAAAAATTGCTTTTTGCCCCAACTAAAATCCCCCGGTCAGAGAGTGTGCCATAATTTTCATGCAATTTCCATTCTAGGACTTTCTATGGTATTGTTAATTTCTATGCTCTCGATGGCTTTGGAGATCAATGAATTGGTGAATGGATATTTCAAATCACTTTTAAATAGAAATCCGAAATTCAAATCTCTCCAGAGTGCAAAAGTTCATAGACTTTCAAGCTTTTCATGAATTAAAAATTAATGAATTAAAAATTAATGAATTGGGCTTAATTTGGCTATGGTATAACATGGAAAAAGGGGAGGCAGCAATGCATCTCGTAATGATGATATCTGTATGTATGTATGTGAAGGACATTTTTGAAATGTCAATCGGCGTATATATCATGAATTCCATCGTAATGGAATCACAAAATATTCTTAGTAAAGATTTCAAGCGATATGATATGCATGGAAAAAATTGTCAAAGGATTTATTCAAAAAATGTACAATATTTTAACATGCGCATCAATTACATATCCGCAAGGCATTATAATTGATGATGCCCGCAAATCAGTCATCTGATACGTGTAAACATTTCGTTGCGGAATCACGCAGAAAAAAGACAGATTTTTTATGAATAATTGAATCGAATTTTCTGTAAATGTAAAAATGCAAAATTTATCGTGATTATCACACGGCAAGCATTATAGATAAAACTTTCCATACATAACTTTTAATTTTCAAATGTATCAAAGTTATGACTCAAATTACAATGGTTTCGAAAAAAATGTTCGCAACGGACTCACATTTTGTCCACATTCAAGATATGTGATTATATGTAATGGATAGAGGATGGCTATGCGATTCTCTGGGATATAGAGAGGGAAATTATTTGATGAATCCCGAGGGCTTTTTAACATAGCTTTTTTGGGCAATAATGTAAGACATTTTCAGGCGCTTGCGAGCCCTCAAATGTCCTATCTTGTTGCCCTCAAGATCCATGTTAATGTTATATTGCACTTTAAAGATTTATTGAACTTCCGAAAGTACAGATCGAATTATCTTCTAACCTCGTGACATGTTTTTCCAGTCGCCGTCAGGAAAATTCATTCTGACGTCTGGGGCAGGCAGGATAAAATTTCAATAGAGATAATATATATATATTTTTAAAGCCTATTTTTCCCGCCAAAAGTTGGCTAAAAAATGGGCTCGCAAACTGAAAGTTCTTCGTCAACTAGCCACTCGTAAACATCTCTACATTTCCAAATTTGATAAAGGAAATGGCATCGTAATTGACAAGCGTCGTACTTACACATCAAAAATGAAGGAATTTTTGATGAAGTCAGGTAAATTCAAAAAATACGCTTATTGTCCTCGTTCAAAGAAAGATCCTTTCATTTTGGAAGAGGAGAGATTTACGAGAAAGTTGTCCGCGTTCAAAACGAAAGGTATTTTTAAAACCGTTGAGCCAGTTGGTTCGCAGCCAGCTCGCTTATACGGCTTGCCGAAAGTCCATAAAGATCGAAGTGACCCGCCATATCGCCCAATTCTATCGATGATCAACGCTTATCTTTCTCGCTGAGCCAAATGGCTTGACAATATCTTGAAACCATTCATTCCTAAAGATTACGGCATCAAAGACACATTTGAGTTCGTCGATCTTATGAAGACGCAGAACTCTGGAGACTGCAGAATGGTAAGCTTTGATGTCAAAAATCTTTATACGAATGTCCCGATCGATGACACCATTGACCATATTTTGACTTTACTGAGCGATGATGACATTCCAGTTAGAAAAGATGCTCTTCGACATCTTTTAAAGATGGCATGTACGAATATTCTATTCAGTTTCGACGGTGAGCTCTATGTGCAAAATGACGGGCTGTCCAAGGGGTCATGCCTTGCTCCAACAATGTCAGCTTTTGCGATGAATTTTCTCCCGCTTCCGATGAGTCCCGCTTACAAGACTGTCCGCATAGCCCCAGATTCTACAAACGGTATGTCGATGACATTTTTACGATTTTTGATCATTCGTCTGACATAACAAAATTTTTTGAGTTCATTAACAGGCTTCATAGCAATATTCAGATTACGATGGAACAAGAAGAACAAAATTCTCTCATCTTTCTTGACACGAAGATCATTCGAAATGACAATTCTTTTGATACAGTTTGGTATTTGAAAGAGACGAATACTGGAGTATAAACTCCCAATTGCGCTTACGCTCCAAAGCACTATCGCTTGGCAGCCATGAAATCCTTGTTTTACCGTGCCAGAGCAGTTTCTTCTTCTCCTGAGTGCTATCATGAGTCCGTGGAGATCATCCGTTCTATTTTCCGGGAGAACGGGTTCTCCGACGGAATCATTGATGGCGTCCAGGCAAAAGTCGAAGAAAATTACAGAGATCAAAGTTCAAGCGACAAAAATGAAAATGAAAGCGATACTACAACCGTGAACTGGAGTTTCCAATTCATTGCTGACAAAGAAAGCAATCTAAATCGCCACATCAGAGACATAAATAAATTTCTACCAGAGACTGTACGTGTAAGGGTTATTTTTACAACCCTGAAAACTTCTCAATTTTTTCCCAACAATGATAAAATAAATGACGAATTGAAATCAAATATTGTATACAAATATAGTTGTGAATATTGTGATAAATGTTACATTGGCAGTTCCATTCGTCATTTCATTACTCGCATTAATGAACATCTCAAAGCGTATCCTACTCCGACAGAAGTCAGTATGCACGTCCATCCACCAAAGAAAGACGGCTTTACAATTATCTCTACGGTTAATAACAACCCTCGTCTTTTGGAATCAGTTCTTATTAAGAGTACCAGTACTGATGCACTCATGAATGATCAAGGAGGTTCTAATCCACTGGCATTGAATTTGTAAATAGCTCGTTTGGTCACGTCATCATGTACATAGCAGTCTTTGTAAATGTGTCATTTCATCTGATTTTATTGTTAATTGTCCTGTTGTCATATATCATTCCATGTCATCGCTTGTAAATTTTACTCATTATCATCTTGTCATATAAAAGCTTGATTTTATGTTAATTCTGTTAGCACCTGATGAAGGCATTAGAATAAATGCAGAAACATGTTGTGAATTGATTGTTTTATTTTATCTTAATATATACATATATATATATATATATATATATATATATATATATATATATATATATATATATATATATATATATATATATATATATATATGATTGATATTGATGATTGTTATATATTCAATAGATAATATTGATATCATTGTTAATATTCAATAGATGATTTATTAACAAACATCCAAAATGAAGACATTCCATTTGGACTGCGATATATTGAAAAAGATAATGGACCAAACATGACAATCATCAGTAAAACCAAAGATATTTAATTGTTTAAAAGGGCTAGATGAGAAATAGATGCCTAAATTTGAACCCATTTTAGTACGGTCCTCATCGTGGAAAAAAAAACATTACGGCAATGGGGCGAAATTGCTGTTTTGTCAGATATACGGTGTGCAATGCGACAAAAAGCCTTGGAATTGGCACATGATGTAAAGCACAATTCACTGATACTATATGATAAGTTTCAAGAATATTCGTTCAGCAGTTTCTCTGAAAAAATTGTTAAAGATGACCGCGGTAATACAGCAATTTAATGCAGTACTATCAATTTGGAAGAAAAAAATATTCATATGAAGACTCATGGGGTGTTGATGAACATACGCAACTCCCTCTGTAGAATTCATGACTATTAACAATTTCAGTGAGAATCCGAATATTACACTGAGGAATTGGCTATTAATAAGGCTCAGCCATGTCAACAACGCTCTTCGAGTTATTCACCAGGCTGAAACTACAACATGGATCCATGCTTCTATGGATCCATGTATTGCAAATAATTAACAGAGGGCATTTTAGGTCCAAGTGGAATCAATCATCGGATGTCTGTCAATGTCAAAGCTATTGTGAATGTGCATTGTATAACATACGTAATATATGTTGTTTGTATTTATTTGCTTAAGCCAATTTTATATAAAATTTTCTGATAATTCATATAATTTTTTCTGTTGTATAATCCAATTCAACGCGCAAAATTACATTTACATGTTAGATTATTGCCAAGCTTGGCAATCGCGTTTGGCGTAGCTGGGCACCGGTAAGCACAGCAACGATAAACATGTACAACTATAGCCAGGCTTCGTACAATGAAACAATCTGCATGATCAAAAGTAAAGACGCCGCTCAGTTTTCTGTTCAGAAAAGTCATTTAGTCATGTACTTGGTGAATTGTAAGTGAACTTCACTCTGAATTTATCTAAGAATGAAACAAGTGGCTTTCATTTGTGCTATTCCTATATAACATGCGCTCTTCAGATTTAACAATCAACTGACATAAAATAATGCAATGAACTCTAATTGAAAGAATTGTATCAACAGGATGCTCTTAGTTATTTACAACTCTGTTTTCAAGACATCTGAATAAATGGAATAGACTATTATTTGTTGAAATTTGGACGCTGTATTTAGACATATATAAAAATTTCTTGAATGCGCTTTAGTTCTGTAATTACTAAAAAGAGGCAATGAAAAGGAACATTTGTTGCTCGCTTACAAATATTTTCAAATTCATGCAATATCAGCTGATTTTCACTGGTTTCGTGGCACACAAGGTAAAAACACGTCTATTTCCTATCTAGCCCTTTATAATATTAAATATCTTTGGTCATGACTCATAAAAGGATCATAGAACATACATGTGTGTACAGAGCAACTATGTGATCATCTCTAGCAGACTTTTAAGGCTTAGGCCTCAGCCACACTGCGGGCTTTTCCAAGCTTTTCCAAGCGTTTTGCAGCAAATATAAAGTCATCATAGCAGCAGTTGTGGACAGCCACACTGCGAGCAAAGCAAACCACAACGATTAATTGCTTGCGGAGATACGTTTGCTCGCGTTTGATCGGTACGCTCGTGTTTTCTTTGCTTTCAGTGTGGCTGAGGCCTTATAGTGACATAGAGATTAGAAGATAAGGAATTGTATGGCCTCTGGAAGGCAAGAAAATCGTTCTAATTCTTAACTTTTAATTCTAAAATTTCTACGATTTTCTTGCCTTCTAGAGGCCATAGAATACCTATTATCCCAGCGCCATCACGCGACCTCATCATCTACATCTACAGTCGTGCTGATGTGATGCAAGTGAAGCCCGCAAGAGCTTTCATGTTCTATTTTCTGCCAGACAGTCGACACTTCTCAGCATTACTGAGGCTCTGGCTATTAAGCGAAACAAGCCTAATCTGTGCACACAAAAGGATCATGTGTATTCTTTGTTATTGCCGTGGTAGTTTTTCATTCATTTACGCACGCATTAGCTCATTCTTGTACAGTATTATTTTTTCTCTTTTTTTTCTTCCTTTTGATCTTGTGATCATGGTATGTTATGAAGCATGTTATAACCTATGTCGTTATACTTCGTTTCCTTGAGGCTTTGCTTATATATATATTACTTGCTATTCTGTTGCCAATATGCCTGGCATGTCAGCGTTGTCTCCTTATTGTATCAGTTTGTCGCAGTCAGAGATCGTTGATGTCAGGTTTTATCATCTTTCTATATGCGTATCAATGTGTCAGAAAGCCGCAATTCTGTTGTCTTGATTTGTGCTTAGAATACATCATCTATAACTTGCATTTGAGTCCTGCGTATGGCTTGTACAAGAAGAGGCGAAACATGTCACTATAACCAAATTGAAAGCGGTTTTCATTTTCATGTTCAAGATATCCAAGGGAGCCATGTTTCTCTAGCCATGTTTCTAACAGTATGGATACTCGATAGTTAAGGTAAGATGGTAGGCCTAGTAACTAGATTTTAGGTAGATATTAGGAAGTAACTATGACAATCCTCCATTTTCGTTGGGCATCATATTAATGCATCATCTCGCGTTAGACATGCTATACGTACTATAGCATATAGTGCAATTTACGATGATTTTATAGTATATAAATATGAAAAAAATTGAACCTATGATAGGCTAGCTTCATTAGCGAGTAGGGAAGATAATAACAAAGGATAAACGAGTTTTGAGCATTCTGGGCCCTAAAAATTAAGAACTGGAAATTTTGGTGACGGAATCACGGATAACATGTGCTAGATTTCACGATTTTGAATTTCAGAATTTTGATTTACCTATTTTAACAGATTTTTCACCTGACAGCAATTTTAATTGGCATACTGGGGACATACCATTGGCGATTTTTCAGGGTAATGAAGGTAACCAGTGTTTACTGTCAAATTATCATGTCAAACCAGCTTTTACCGTTCCATTATTAATGACAGACAGAGTTGGAAGTGGGTCATGGGTCAGGTGGGTCAAGTGGGTCACAAAATCGCGTGGGCCACGTGGGTCGTCGGTCATGTTTTTCCGAAAAGTTGGTGGGTTAGGTGGGTCGTGGGTCACATATGCCGTCGGTCAGGTGGGTCGTGGGTCACATATGCCGTGGGTCAGACTTCGTTGACCCACTTCCAACCAGTTTCACCCATGATAGATTTGACAATCTCAAATACAGTAAACTTTATTTATTCGTTTTCTAATCATTCATGAAAAATGATTGAGTCAGTGCCATTGAAAGGGGTGATGGATGCACACAGTCAAAATATGCAACACCATTGACTTTCACACGCCTGATACAGTTTCGAAAGGGGGGCGGAATTCACATAAATTAAAGGCTCGAAAACAATTGCTGCTGTCTACTTAGAGATGTTGGTTGGTGGAGAGAAGTTGTTTGAGTACTATTGTGTATGTTCGATTCTCTGTCGCTATGTCTGACGATACCCAATGATGTGTGACCTTGATTTCAGAGATACACTGAAGAAGTCAGGTATTCAGAGGTTTTATTCATCTTGAAAATTTTCTTGCAATGCCAACTGACCTTCGTTTTGTTTGTTTCGTTTGATTTTGTTGGTCTTTCGTAGAAAATATCCACTGGTAGAGATTAGAATGGTAAATCTCCGGTAAAGATTGATCAGAGACTAAATATATTTTCGAAATATGCAGTTGATCAAAATATCTTGATAATATACATGTTTCACTTCTAAATTATTTAGCCATTCAATCTACTTTCGCATCGTACATGTTCCATGCATCTCATTGCTCATTAGATAAATGATAATCTGAAATACGTACGATAATTCATGCGATGGTCAGTGATATAGAGTTATCCCTTTCACACACACTTGTTACAAACAGCTTAAGAATTGTAACGGCATTTTCCTTCGGAAATTTGTTGCTGTATAACAGCATTCCGATTGCTAGTGTCGTGCTAGATTGCATTCTTTTAAACTCAAATCGATGATGCGATTCGGTCTTTAAGAAGTGAAAAAAATGAATGAATCGTCGAATTTTTAAACATTTCCCTCGGCAGTGGGCGTTGCCACCAGAGTTGATACACTTGCTGAACCTGCCGACACTGACAGTATGCGGATTACAGGGGTGCAGGAGTTCAGTACGATAATGGGAATGAAAGAGAACACGGTGC
This sequence comes from Prostheceraeus crozeri, assembly GCA_907163375.1. NCBI lineage: Eukaryota > Metazoa > Platyhelminthes > Polycladida > Euryleptidae > Prostheceraeus > Prostheceraeus crozeri. The sequence continues at coordinate 176,372 of CAJQUW010011097.1, forward strand.
TGCGATCGAACTCTTTTATTCGAAGCCTCTCAACCGCCGATCATTTTCAAGATATTGTATAGACATTGATATGGAGATAACAATTATTCTACACAATCTTTGAATATCATGCATAAATCAAAACACATGTGAATCAAACATTTGCTGCGACCAAACACTGGGCAAATGTATCCGTGAAGAAAACGTGTGCGGGACTCCAGCACACTTCCAACAATTTTCAACTTGTAAACGATGATCGAAATTGGCAATGTGAACGAACACTTCAGTGGCTCAAGAGAATTTACTGAGCTCATGAAAACTTGCCAGTCTACTAGATTTGTTGAATGATTCAATAAGCCTACATTTGATTAAAATGCATTTAATGCTCTTTCAATCTTCAATGACGTTATGCAGCTGTTCATCGAATTCTTAACAATAGCAAACGGCCTTAACAAATACTTAAAATCAATCAAAGATGAAAACAGACATTTGAAATTACGAAACAAAGAAATAGAAGATGAAACTTCAGAAATGAAATGCAGACTGTTTCGATTTAATATCGGTGCCATATTTCTTCGAATAGCCGCTCTCGAATTTTTGCCTCTCCTCTGAATGGTAGTGTGCACTACGAGTATGTTGTTGGCAATATAGTCCGGCAGCCAGAACGAGATTCTACAGGGAACGAGGCCGAAAGTAACACTTTCACAGAATGTTGTACACCATATACCTACTACGAATCTGCGCGTCTGCCGAGTTCTAGTGAGTTCCTGTTCTTGTCAGACATGATCAAAGAAAAACACATGTAAATCCAATGGGACGCAGATTAAAGTTTTTGGTAAAAGTGAAATTTTCTATGTTTTCTCTGATTAAACGAAAAGTATTCAGGTCATTTCCTACGATGTGAATGTACTTTTGTCATGCATCTAATTGGCTATGTATGTGGATAAATTTGCTCAAAATGTTTGCGTTTACCGACATTAAGAGACTCGCCAAATCTAATGTGTATCGCTACATAGACAGGGGTGCATGGAAATGAAATGAAATGACCTGAAGACATTCCATGCCAAAACATGTGACTCTGGGGCTCAGTACTTTTCGTTTAATTAGAGAAAACATACAGATTTTCATTTTAGCCAAAAACTGCAATCTGTGTCTCATTGGATTTACATTTTTTTTTCTTTGATATTGTCTGACAAGAAGAGGAACTCACTAGAACTCGGCAGACGCGCAGATTCGTAGTAGGCATAGGGTGTACATCATTCTGTGAAAGTCTCACTTTCTGCCTCGTTCCCCACAGAAACTCGTTCTGGCTGTCGGAATAATAAGCGTGGATCTGCGTTGCTAGATATTGCATATGTATGGAAGTGTCTACCACTCCGAGTGGTAAGATACAGCGCCTGTTACGATGTTGGAAATTTATTACGGGTGCTAGTAGTCCGACAGCCAGAACGAGTTTCTGCAGGGAACGAGGCCAAAAATTAGACTTTCACAGAATGATGCACAACCTATACCTATACTACGAATCTGCGCATCGACCGAATTCTGTCTGGCTTCTATTCTTGTCAGACAGGATCAAAGAAGAACACATGCAAAAATGGGACGCGTATTGCAGCTTTTGGGTAAAATAAAATTTTATATATTTTTGCTCATAAAGTGGAAATATTAAGTCTAGAGTCATGATTTTTAATATAGCATGTCCTCAAGTCATTTCTTATCAGTCTATGAGGCTTAACATAATTGTCATTCCTTATAATGTCGGCAAACATCAACATTTGGCCAATTTGATCCACATAAAACCACATTCTCGCGTACATCGCCGATCAGAAACATGATAATGATACATGTGCATGTACATCATGAGAAATAATTTGAAGACATGCCATTCAAAAAATCATGACTCTAGACTTAATATTTTCCACTTAATAAGCGAAAATATAGAAAATTTCATTTTTACCAAAACCTGCAATCAGCGTCCCATCGGATTAGCATGCGTTTTTCTTTGATCCTGTCTTACAAGAATAGAATCCAGGTAGTACTCCGCAGACGCGCAGACTCATAGTACGCATAGGGTGTACAGCATTTTGTGAGATTCTCATTTTCGGTCTCGTTCCCTGCAGAAACTCGTTCTGGCTGCCGGAATTAATTTGCAACCATCACAGAATTGATAACAATAATATCTCTAGAATGGAGGTAAAGCTTCATGCAATGCACAATAGTAGCACAAAAATGGCATTCATTTTCACTTGTATATGAGTGCCTCACACCCATCCGCGTGCAGAACTCATGAAGACCTATTGAAGCCAAAAAACAAGTTTTCTTAAAGTGTGGCATCTTGTGACTCACACACGATTTACAAAGGTGTAAGGGATAAGGTGTATCGGATGCCAGTGGACATACGTTGGCGAGTCGGGAGGAACTTTGGAGCAGCGGGTCACGGAGCACAAAAGAATGGTGAGGAACATGAATGTCGAATGCTTAGAAATAGCTGCACATGTTATGAAGACGGTCACACCATGGACTGGGAGGCGGCGACTACACTGGACAGGGAGCAGTCATGGTATAAGAAGAGAATATTCAAGGAGGCATGGTGGACAAAGAAGCTCAGTTACTCAAACTGAGTGAAGTGTGTGGTGGATGACTCATGGACACGATTAGTCTCTAAGTGATTTTTGCTTCTGTATCATTCTTAGACATTCTTTCATATTACTATTATTTTAGTCAGTAGAAGTCACTATTTGCTTCTTATATTTTAGGAAGGTCATTTTAATGTCTAGTGCACGTGAACTGAAGGTCATGTTTTACCTCTCTCATTTATGTACTGTGAATTGCTATCAAGGCGGCATTTGATGAGCCAGTTTGCGTGAACAGGACCGAAGCACCTGTCGAAACTTGTCGCTGAATTAAAGACGACTACACCGGTCAATCGTGGTTTTCCCTCCGATGCTTGACGATTTACAAACCACGGTACCTCAATCTGTCGACCAAGGGAAATATTCGAAGAAGTTGATCGACCATTCCATTTGGTGATCGAATTCCTATCGACATTCAGTCCGCGACTTTTAATGACTGTTGGCATGTTGAAAACATCTGAAGAATAACTACAGAGAAGTTGACTGACCACGAATTAAATGACTTGACCTCATTGAAAGCAGAAATCAAAAACATTTGACGAAATTTTAGTCGAGGGACATGCCAGACCCTCATAATTCAAGCATCCCGAGAAGATACAGGAAAATCGTAGCGAAGAATGGAGATAGGTCGACTTTATCATGATTACTAAAGCTTGATTGACTTTCTTTCTTTAACTTATCATGCCATATTTCGCCGAAGTTGAGAATGACGTGAACTTATAAGATTTGTTGCAATTGTAATTAGTACTTTTTCATTGTTTTATACGCGCATTTTCTGTCTCCGGTGTATGATGACAAATCAATAAAATTAGCATGGTCCATGGTAAAATGTTTTAGAATGTAGTCAAATCTTCTTGGGAAGCGATATTAAAAGAAAAGTCTACACAGATGAAGTTCACTGCGTAGCTGAGTGTAAATTTGTTCCACGCTGGATAACAGTTCTCTGCCACGGAAGAGCACCAGCATCTGAGTGAAGAAATTCATGAATTTCTGCCTCACTTTAAAAGCGTACTTGGAGCAATGGGTGTCCGACAGATTGGAAACGTCTTGCATTCCTGAAAGAGATAAAAAATAAAACTACAAATGAGTTTTATAAAATTAATTGCTTTAATTTAACAAGATGTTGTAAATGGTTGACGCTGAAGCATCTTCATGTATACAAGTTAAAATATGTGATATACAGTACTAACCTGCATCTTCAGTGGTTATTTGACGCCATCCTCCTCCATGAATCGCATGATCTTGATCTTCATAGACGATGAAATTTGAGGGACAATATCTGGTATCAGGCAAAGACACATTATCAGTTGACTTTAGATAATTGTGAAGCAAACACAGGTCCATACAATAGAATCAACAACATCGACAGTGCTTTCAATGGGTCGCCTGAATATTCACCACCTTGCAGACAATATCCCAAATGCATTTTCTACAATGTGTCGAGCTCTGCTGAGACGATAATTAAACACCTGTTTTTCATCAGTTGGACTAGTACCTGAAAAAGGTTTCATAAAGTATGGTCTCAAAGGAAACGCGTCATCTCCTATGAAAACATGGGGAACTTTATCGATGGCACCAGGAAGATTGGTTGGTGGCGAAAGTTCAAGATTCTCCTTGTGAAGTGCTTCGGCAACATCCCAATCACCCCATACTCCAGCGTCACTTTCCTTTCCACTTCTACCAATGCTCACAAAGCGGAAAAGATATTTTGCATCAACGATGGCCATCAGCACGATTGAGAAGGTATTCTTATAATTATAAAAATTGCTGCCGGAGTTTGAAGGAGCAGTTATATTGATGTGTTTCCCATCACAAGCCCCAAGACAGCATGGGAAATTCCAATACTGCCAAAAGTCTTTCGCAATCTCCTTCAAATCATCTGGAGATGGAGGAGAAATGAATTCCTCTTGTAGAGCCTTTCTGATTGATACTATGGTTTCACGAAATATTTTATTTACGGTAGACCTTCCCATGCGGAAACTATGTCCAACGCTTTCTTGTGAGTTGCCTGTAGCTAGAAGACGCAGTGTGACTGCTAGTCTCATCTGACTGGAAATGGGAAAACGATGAGTAGGTTCATAGTGAATCAATGGTTGCACCTTCCGGAGGAGTTCGTCAAACCTCTCCTTTGACATTCGAAAATACTCAAAATGAGTCTGTGGATCCATTTTCCGCATCTCATCTACAAGGTTGCACTCACTCCTGATGTTTCGAGGTACGTTCAGTGGCCTCACGTACCATCGTCGCTCTTGTCTCATCGTCTTCTTGCGATACATGTACATCAACACGATTGGATCCATTTTGCTGTCAAGTTCCGTTGCGTGCATCAGAAATATGTCAATAGAGTACTATTCAACAACCAGTCAAGCAAACTTTATAGATTTCGTCAAACATGCTGTACAACATTTGTCGTACAGCATGTCACTATTTTCTGCTGTACAGCATCTGGAACATGCTGTACAGCATATGCGTCATACAACATGCTGTACAGCATAAGTATAAACGAAGCTTTACTAACAATAATAGACAAAAGTACAATGGCATGTACAGAAACAAAGATTGCCCGTCATGCCAAACAATTGACTCATCACATCGACTCGATGCATGCATTGATTGATAGCACCAACTAATGTCATTCCTTGTACATACGATCTGTAGCGATGTCGCGTCAACGAATATCTGCTGCAGACAAGCAAAGACGTATACGGGCGTTTGAAAAAGGTCAGGATTATCAAGCTTTGGCTGAGACGTTGGCTATCAAATCTGGAACTGCTTTGGTCAATCATCCGGCGTTTTCAAAATACTGGATGTGTAGTGCGACAGAGAGGAGGCGCACACAACAAGAAACGGGATGATGAAATATCTTCAACTCTTTTGTTGAGGAAAATCCCCAGTTTACTCTATCACAGATAAATGCCACTTTGAAGTCATTGCTGCCACATAAGCCCGCCATGTGTGATAACACAATTTCAAAAATTTTGCACGGTCAAATGGTGACCATGAAGAAGTTAATGGACTCCCCTGCAGAGAGAAATGCATCTGAAGTGAAAGCTCAACGTCGACAACTCGTAGAGTGGCTAATTGCTCTCAGTCCAGATATTGAGCCGATTTTTATTGATGAGAGTGGCTTTCATCTTTGGATCAAACGTACTCGCGGGAGAGCCATCAGAGGCGATCGGGCTGTGCGTTTTGTTGGTGGACGAAGGAGCACAAATTTTAGTGCATTATTTGATCACCAGTTCATTACATCGAATACGAATTCGACAGCCTTCAATTCCTTTCTGTCAGAGCTGTCCCTGAATATTGGACATGAAACGTTGGTGGTATTCATAATGGACAATTGCAGTATCCATCGCAATCACCACTTGGCTAATCTCCCAAGTACTGACAGTGAAAAATTTCTTTCTCTCTATTCTCCCATGTTCAACATTTGCGAAAATGCGTTCAATTCGTGGAAAGCCGGAGTCAAGCGCCAAATGGCAGAGGTGAGGGACCAGGTCATTTTTCAACCCCATCCCAAAGACTTGCAACTCTAATGCAATTAGCTGAGCAGAACGTTGCCGAAATAGCGGCTTATAAATGTGACCGATGGTTTTCACATATGCAGACGTATTACGGTCGTGTTTTGAGAGAAGAAGACAGAATATATTGAGATATGTAAATGTATCAGTGGAAATTTTCAGTGTTATGTCGTTCATCATGATTTATGTTCAGCATATTTTTATTATATTGTTTCCATTGAAAATTATAGACAGATTTTTCACATACCCACATTGTTGCTTTTCATTATCAGCGATCAGGACGAACTGTCTCTAAACATAGCATACATGACTAGAGCAAAAATTCTAGAATTCATTCTTTGCAGCTTCAAATCCTGGGGGCTACATTACATGTATGCTTCTTAAGTCTTCCATTTGCTATTAAACTTTTGTCTGTAAAACGAAGTAGTGCTCAATCAAGTAAAAACATTAATGAATCCGTAATTGCAACTCCATATCCATTCTAAAGAGGCACAAACTGGCCCGTAAATTTTGAAGCATGACAAAAGATCCCAACATCTACTGTTGATTTTTGCTTTCCGTTGTTGAATTGGGTGGATCTACTGTTGACTTGAGATAGAATAGAATTTCTATTAATGATTTGAGATTCCCGTTGCTGATTTGAGCGGATCTACTATTGACTTGAGATCACCGCTATTGAACTGCGTGTTTCTACGAATGACTTGGAAAAGGCGTATCAGATTTGCGCATCATCGAATAACATAGTGTCAGGACTGAAAAGTATTGTTTTCATGGTAACGCTCGTTACATCAAAATTGAGAACTTTCACAAGCATATTTTCTGTAATGAGCTCCTTATGTATAAATCGGTGATAGTTTCCGAGACAAGACACGTAACTATTGCAGAAAAGAAAGAAAACATGAATTAATCAAATCAAGTTGTTATTGGAAACCCATCACAAACTATAGTGCATTGATTTACTTACTGTTATAGCTTCAACCTTGTCATTTGAATGATGAAGAGCTGCATTGTAGATTATTATTTATCAATAAATTTTATCATAATCTGAACATTGAGTGATCACCTAGTGGAAACACAAATTAATATTCTTTTGAATTTGAAAAAAAATCCATGTAGTGCAACTTTTACTTGGCCTTGCTCATTTAATTTGACTCACCCTGTAGATGGCTTCGCTGCGCCACCAATGATGAAGTCCGAAGAAGAGTAAAACAAAAGGTTTCGGCAATTGTACAGAAGATTAAATAGTGCCAAATTAGTCTCTTTGGCCACATCTGGGCATGAGGGCCAAATACATGTATGGTAAAGTCCGGGCGGTTTGGGATCGCGAAGGGCAACAACCGTCTTCCCTGTAGGCTAGCAGAGCTACATTCAACAAGAGTTTGTCTTACTTACTTTGATTTTTATTTATTATTTCATGAAAATAATTTCCAAGATTCAATCTTTTCTCATAGGCAGCATGTGCTCCATTTGCGGCTTTGATCAAATCCTCACAGATTTCAAAATTGTGACATTCCATGCCGGTGGCAAGAAGGTAACCCTGATTGTCAAAATTGACTCGATTGATACTGCTGATAATCTGAGAAAGGTAAGCAAGCTACATGGGCGCACTAAACCTTATGTGATCGCATTATATACATGTTGCATTTTTTCGTCATGACATCTGAAAGTATCAAAAATGTTCTTTCGACTGCAGATTTACCCAACGGAATCGACAAACAACCCACCGCTAATTTACCAAGAAGTGGATATCGAAGGGATTTACTATTCTAAATTTCCAATACAAGTGTCCATAATGCAATACATGTAGTATAGATACTGTCATGCATATATTATTGATTTCATTATGAAAGTCAAGTTCATGGAATGGGTAATCACGGAATGCAGTTATCGTTCGTCCGATTTAGTTTATGTCTGTGTTCTGAAATTGCATTGAAAATCACTAATAGATTTGGTATATTCCAAAATAAGTGCTAACGAAGCAAGTATACAAATTCATTTTGCAACTGTTGTTGGATGAGCACCACTGAATTAAGCAAACTTGAAGACATGTTAGTACGGCAGTATACGAGTAGCTTTCTACCAGACTTGAAAAAAGACGGAATTCCATCTAGTACCTATTAGGTTGTGCATGGAAATCCACGACTAGTTATGAGGTATTCGCAATCTCCTATCTGCGTCATGAAATTGTCCATAAACTGAAACAAGTCGCGACTTGGAGGCTGCTAGGCGAGACTATGCTGTGCATACGGCTCTTAATTCAGGATTTCATCTGCTTAGATTGGCCTTCCTAAATGTGGAGGCAGGTCCCAGGAAGATTCAAAACTATCAAATTTCAAAACTTTGCACTTATCGTGATCTGCAAGGTGTATTTATTCGCTGATTATTTTGCGTTGAACATTTATCACGTAGTAAGCATCGTGGTTACGCTAATAGCTCATTGTTTCTTTCAGAGGCAACTTCTAAAGGAGGAAAGTTATGTTTCTGATTGAGCAACTGGAGCTGATGAAGATTTGTATCGGTTTTCAACTGAAATGATTGCGATTTACTGAGTTTTATTTTCCTCAAGTTCCTTTACACATCAGAGACAATGGAAGAAAACATTTTGATCTTGTCATCAATTAAGACCCTACGTCGAATCACACAGGAGGTGGATAGCAAATCTGAAATGGACATGAAATGTTCAATATTTTCGCAACCAAGTTTCTCAGCTCAATAGATATAATCTTCCGGTGATCTTAATGATTGATGAGATGTATTTGTCGAAAAGGGTGGTCAGTTTTCGGATTAACTGATGAAAGAAATGTAGCAAAAGCTGTTTTATACTTCATTGTTTGATTATTGATATACTTTGAAATTGGCAATAATGGATTAATGTCATCATCACATCATGGCAATGTTGAAAAAGACGGACCTCACTGCTGTTGATTTCCAAATGTTGGTCAGCTAGCACTATTTCATCATTTTTCTATTCATCTCTGTGATGACAGCCTGAAAGTCTCTGATAATCGAATATATTCCTTAACATGGATCTGAAAACCTATGGCAATTTCCGATGAGGGGTACCGTTTCGCTGTCCTGAATACTGTCCTATAATAATGAACAAACAGGCAAGATTCAAAAACCTCCAAGATGTGGAGCACTCTTAGCGTAAGGACCTCCACTATCGGAATTTATAATCGAGATGTCTTCCGTGATGCTCTTGTACCTCAATCAATGATTGGAACTTACTCCGGAATGCCGCGATTTTTTACACAAATGGGAAACTTAGAAGTAAGTGTGCGTATAAACTGATTGTAGATGTTGAATAGGCTATTGTATAATATACACTGTACTTGTTGATAGGTAATCGCATAGATAGCCATTAAATCAGTTGTTGTGTGATCTTAATGTTCGTAATTGCATGGATATTGGATATACATGTATGATGCATACATACATAAGTACATGCTTTTTGTGCACATGCGCCCCAATTTTTATCCCTAGAGACCTGAGCTTTCTCCCATGCTTTGAGACTTGGGTTGTGGATCCTGCGGTCAATTCTCGAAATTTTCAGTTTATTTGCTCTAATTCATTCCAAGACAGTGGTAAAGTTGGTTTTAAGTGAAACAATGTTGCTTATTTGTAGCTGATTGATATATTTTACTCCTTTAGGCGTGGTTCAGCCTTCTTACCAAACTCATGCGAGATATTTGGCACAACATTAGTCAACGATGCTTGATACATGATCTTAGAACCCATTCAGTGTTCTCTGAGGAAGGTGAACATCTAATTCTACAATCCATAAATTTCCATGCCTGTTTTTGTTTAGACAGTGAGATACTTTATCTGTAGATTATCATTGTTTGTAGATCATTGCTGTAATTATACATGTAATTATAATCAAATTATGCATTTTCAGGAAGCAGGATTGAGCAAGCCGTCAGACAATCGATTGCTGCCTTCTTCGACCCGGCGAGATATGCTTGCTGGAGGCGCATGATTTTAATTATCTACTGTTGGCAATCATCCAGTCCGACAACTTAGCATCTCGTTTTGGATGTACAGGCAGCTCAGTGGTGTAAATCATTGTGTTTGCATGAAGCAACAACAGGCGAGTGAGCGCGAGATTTGGGACACATCTCCAATGCGACTCAAAGTTAGTGATTTCGACAATGCCATCACATCGATTGAAACTGCGCGAGTCGGCCACTGTGAGTTAGTGACGGAAATTTCAGGCGAATTCCTTTTCAACAGCATTTCGACACTTTGTCCTCACATATGCCCATGGAGCTTGTGCCCTTTCGATCTGCAAAAGAAAAAATGTGATTCCTGCAAAGCATCGCTTGTACATGAAGATAATGATCAACTTTTATTGGTTGACGAGGTTGAGTTCCTTGACCCATTGAATATAGGTGTTTTTCCCTCTGAAGCATGTCCTTTCACTTGGTGTCTGCAGCTGAAACATTTTTGAAGTGTCTCAGAAACTATTTCACTCTTGCAGATTCGACGACTTTTTCATAAGATAGTTGAGAATCTGTTTCCGGACATGACCCTGACGCTGTTGTCGTACAATGTGTACCTCAGAGCATGACTATCTTCATGAAATGACACATCGTCTGTTTTATTGTTTCTTCAAAAGTGTACTAAACGCCTCCCCAAAGGGAGAGAGCAAAGGAAAATACAAAGATTTCTAAGTGTTCTAAACTTAAGAAGAAGATAGGTGATAGTTTTAGAACCGGTGATATGTTCCTATTTAAAAAAAATGCAAATCACGTAAATCAGATGTATATTTGACACAATAATCCAATGGTGAGATAAATCTACCGTAAGCTGTGCAGTTGTCTCATTCATGTGCTATCGTTAAGATGAAATTAATGACATCAGCTGTCGAGAATAAATGGCCTCGCACTGTATGGGGGTGAAACGAGTGTCCATTCCAGGCGTTGTTGTGCATGTCATGCCATGGTAATGCGATTTTACCGCTTCGTCTAAGTTAGTTGGATAAAAAAAGACAATAGCTGCTTATTGATTGTCATTTCTGGTAATATAGAACATGAGCGAAGTTTACGGCATGAAGACAAGAAAATAGTCCGGCAGCCAGAACGAGTTTCTGCAGGGAACGAAGCCGAAAATGAGACTTTCACAGAATGATGTACACCATATGCCTAATACGAATCGGTGCGTCTGCCTTGTACAGCGACAGTTTGTAACCCTTGACATAGTCTGTGCAGGCAAAACGTGTCGGGTGAATTCATTGTATGATAAAATAACCAGTCGCAAAATTGAGAGATATCTTTCCTTTTGCATTCATCATGATTGACCTCCCGTACAGACAAATATATCAGCTGATAGGTCAGGAGGCAGCGATCAAAGTTACTAGATCGCAAGAAAAGTCAGTGCTGAAGCATGTATTTGTCGCAGATTCCTTCCTCAAGGCAGCATAGCTATTAAGTTATTTTATCAAAATGATTTCATATTTAAAGACCAATGTGAATAATAAATCTTCGCAAAGTTCAGTGACAAGGTACAAATCTGCGAGCTACTGACTTTTCATTTTCATCTTATATTCACGCACGAGCTTTTTATTATTTTTAATTTGTAGTTTGTCACCAAATACCAATAACGCGACAATTCTGAAGCGGTAGTTCGAGTTGTCTTGCAAGTTACGGAGCGTCAAACACCGCAAAATGCCATTAATTCATGGATCTACAAAAATGCTCCTGAATTTGGTACACTGTACTGCGTAATGATCTAACATTCATTTTATCAATCAAGATGAGATTTGTCTTTTTATGATCATGACTTAGGGCCAAATTCTTTCACAGCAGGCAGAAATGCGATATCTGTGGGAGCAGCTAGCTTGACCGATTAAATGCTTTTACAGTTAACAAAAGCGTCATAACAACGATTTTTATTTTTGCAGTTAAACAAACACGCTTCTTTACACACAAAATGACATTCACAGAATTTCTTCTAAGTGCAACGAGTTTTATTTGATGACTTTGTGAATTTAAACAGCAGATTGTGAATGGAGATAGAAAATTCTTATTTCAACTTCAATACGACTTCTTGCTTCAATTGACCTCCGACAAGTATGAACGACATCCACATCAGTTACGTATGTGATGTATTTTGGTCATTCTTGCCTTCGCTTTAATTTCTAACACACCATTACACCTTTCCAGATCAATGCTAATCAACATGATCTGCTATGCTTCGGTTCAATATCTACACGACAAAAGTCCTACTTTTCAGCATCTATTTCAAATGACAGCTTTATTCATAGAAATTAGACTTTTCGATTTGTTTAAGTTAGTGTAACTAGAAAGGACAATAGCTGTTTAGGCAGAATTGTCATGATAACGCATGTCCGCAACGCAGCATTGCTATCGATGAACATGTCCGTTCTTGTCCTTTATTAATGCAGTGGCGGGTTTCAATATTCTGCAAATTGAATGAATCGTTGCATGAAACTTAGTAATTCTGATATTTTCACGATTCCTTTGCAGGACGTCATTACAACCATTCTACGTTGGGTGCGAATACAGTGGAAAATTTTAGTTATTCTTGCAGTGTACGGGCATTTGATTGTACTCTTTAGGCATTACAAGTACAAAGATCGCTATGATCCCAACAATATCATAAGCTTGACTTGTGATGAACTTTCTCTCAAATTTTCTCGAATGGCTTCAGGATATGTCAAGCAATTTGATACGATTATTCATAGAGAACCTACTTTGGAAATCAGATATCCAACAGTTGACATAAATCCGGTTGTAGATAAGGTGCGGTTACATTGGCAGTGGAGTCCATTTTCAGGAATGACGTTCCCGTTTCATCATGCCAAACCTGTCGAACCAATGAACATAGTCAACTTTCCATATATAATTGAGAATTCATTTCTATGTAATGATGAGCCAAACATGGTAATTTTAGTGAAATCTCATGTTGCAAACTTCAACCAGAGAAATGTATTGCGTAAAACATGGATGAACGCTTCATTGTATGATAATTCAGATATGTCTGTTTGTATGGCTTCATAATTGGAGAATCTGGTGCCCAAATCGACAACACGCATGTGTTTTTAGAACAAGTCACATATCTTGATATGGTGCAATTTAAATTTGCGGACACATTCGCAAACAGCACAATTAAAACAATGCTTGGAATCCGCTGGGCGATCGACATGGCCTCAAATGCTAAATATTTACTTATTGTGAATGATGATTACTTTGTCAATGTTTGGAATTTGTGGCAATTTACCAAACTGTCTGTTCTTGATAAAGACAGGGTCATCGCAGGATGGATGGTTGCTAATGACGATCCTAGTCAACAATTCAGTGATAATTGGGTCGCTCAAGAATATCATCATCGGGTTCTTCCACCATATGCTGTTGGGAATGTGTACGTGTTGAGTATGAACTCGGCATTAGACTTGTATATTGGTATGCATTATGCTAAATTTTTAGATGTGGAAGAAATTTTCATAGGTCTGGTGACTCATAAATTGAATTTCACAAAAATACATTCCCCATCTTTTGTTCCATCACCTGTCTCAATCAACAACCTGGTGCATTATAAAGATATTATCACTAGTCATATGAATGGCAATCAAGATCATTTGGAGAAACTGTGGAGAAATTTATTCGAATAAATTATTTTCTAGAAATATGCTTTATTTTAGTCATACATTTTTGGTCATTTCATGTTCTCATCATCTTGCTCTATAGGATTTCTTGATAAAAAAATGACTCTCTGGTGTTTCGCTCCGTCGCCGATGCAGCGATGTTCGTTGAGTTCACCTCACCGATCAATGGAAGCACTTTCAGTAACTGGACAATGCGAACAATGATAAATTCACTAGAATGTGTTTGCTGAGCAATGAAAGAACTCATCAAGCAAGAGGTTATCCGTGCACATTCAGCGTTAATGCACAAGCTAATTTGATATCTGGACGCCATTTCTTGCTAGCTTTTGGTAGCTGTTATAGATAGCTAGCTTTTACAAAATAATAAGCTATTAGTACAATTGTGCAGTATAAGACGAACAACAACAACAAGACAACAACAACAAAGTATTTAACTTCAAGATATAATCATACATCCTGCGTACAACATGATTAACAAAGAATGATCATGGACGGTCCATGTAGGATTCATATACATATAGGTTGCTTTTGTTTGTTTATCATTAAGACAGTGACGCTCCAATAAACATGATAGAGAAATAGATTGTCATAAATTACCATGATCTTCATTTTATAGACTTTTATTTAAATTTAAATGTGACGTGAGGTAAATCAGCCTCTCGCATCACATGATCGACTCAATGAGATTAAATAGATAATAAAAATATAGTAATATAGTAATTTGATTGGTGCTGAGTGCAAGTTTCTTACAGCAAGAGGCGGTGCCAATTCAGCCTTCCATGCAATACTGAAATATTCAAAGTCGGCGATGGACCACAAGCCTTGGGAATTATAGTCCGGCAGCCAGCAGACTCTCTCCAAGGAGCGAGGCCGAAAATGAGACTTTCACAGAATAATGTGCACCCAATGTCTATTAGGAATCTGCGTGTCTGCCGAGTTCTAATTGGTTCCTCTTGTCAGAAAACGATCAAAGAACAACAAAAGTTAAGCCAATGGAACGCAGCTTGCAGTTTTTGATCAAAATGAACTTTTCCATGCTTCTCTGATTAAATGAAAAGTACTAAGTCCAGAGTCACAATTTTTGACATGAAGTATCTTCAGATCATTTCCCATCATATTACTGCACCCCTGTCTATGAAGCCAAACGCATTCAGAACAAGCACTCTGTACAATTTAATCCACATTTAACCACATTGCGCATGCAATGCAGATCAGAAGCATGATGATAACACGTGTACATAATGGGAAATGACCTGACGACATTCCATGTCAGATATTATGGCTCTGGAATTTCTACAGCGATAAACGAAAACATAGAAAATTTCACTTTAATCAAAAACTGCAATCTACCTCCTATTGGATTAACATGTGTTTTTCTTTGATCGTGTCTTACAAGAAGAGGAACGAGGTAGAACTGAGCAGACCAGTAGATTCGTAGATTACATAACGTGTTCATCATTCTGCGAAGATCTTATTTTCGGTCTCGTTCCCTTCCCTTGCAGAAAGTCGCTCTGGCTGCCGGACTACTAAATTGCAACAGTCACTGATTTTAGTGCATATAGTCGGGTAGAACTTGGATATTTATAGGAACGGAATTGAAAGCTTGTCAGAGATATGTTTACTTTTTGGTGGTTTGATCGACACGGATAACTTGAACAGCCCGCTTGTTGCATTGAATATCAATCATCATTATCGAAGACCAACTTTCTCTGATTCCTCGACACAACATGGGTTAGTCTAATTCCGCAATTTCATCTTTCAGATTTGAAATACTTACGACCTTTTTTTATAATACGACAGAAAACCACGTCTCCTGTAGTATCACCCCAGTGCATTGTCGATGACAGGAGACTGCTACAAGCTCCTGTTGATCAGGTCAGATTCAAGAAACCAGCTTAATCGCAATGTGACTCCGTGTCTCATAGACTTCATGACAAGTTGGCCGCGACATTTAAGCAAATAAGGTAATACTGATTCAATCACAGTTTGGGCACGATTCAATTATGACTCACTTAAAGTAAAATTGGCATGTTTAGTGGTGCTTAGGGAAACAAACATTTCTTACAGCCATATTTCAATAATGAATATTCGGTGGTTATTGCGATGTTTTCACCTCTTCCCCGCAAAATGGGCGGAAGGGCAACGTAGGGGAAAAAAATCTTTGAGCTTTCAACTTTAAAATACGTTCATTCGATGGGATAATTGGCGCTAGGATCTTGTCTTTTGACAGGAGAATACCAATCGTCAAGCTCTGAAATAAAAGCACTGAACGGCGAATACATGGTGAAAATTCGATCACTGAAACTTCATCCTATTACCTGAACGATTTTGAGTGTTGAAAGCACGGAGGGGGTAATCTTGGAGCCCTTCCCTCCGATTTTGCTTCTTAATTGATGTAATTCATCCCAAAATTACGGCATAACACAATTCTCGGATAACAGTTACATCGGTAGCATCAGTTTTTAACCAGCTCTGTCACTTTGACACTGTCAATAGCAGCTTCTTAATTCCAATTTGAAATTTCTTCAAAAACTTGATGATTTCAACATTAGTTGGAAGTTGATTGTTTTTTTTTATATGCTATGGCTTTGATCAGTTACCACACGAAGCGTCTTAAGACAATGCTGTGAGTATATTTGATAGCATTCGGACAGTTAAGCGTCAATGAATACCACTTTTACAAAAATAGAAAAATTTGAAAAGTAATGCAAGTGATGTAAAATGTACTACTTCCAGTAATTGGACGACGAGGTGGGTTTATTGATGCGTCTGAAAGAGTTGAGAGAAGCCATCGAGCAAGAGCTTATCAGTGGCGATTCAGCGATTAACCAGGCTTTCATGTGTAAAGCTAAAGTGATGTCTGGACACCAATTCTTCAAAAAGAATTGCACATGTGAAGGTTTACTTGTGCTGTCCCCAAATCCTGACAAGGTATTAAGTTTCGAGATGTGATCTACAATGTACAAGTGTTACGAGCTATGGCACAGCAAGCTTGACAAATGATGATGACAGTGATCAGCGATATAGGTTTCCATTGCTTGTTTATCATTAAGAAAGTGTCTCTTCAATAAACATGATGGAGAAGTATATTGCTGTTATCTTTAATGCTAAATGTGTAAATAATTCATGAAGTATGAAATATGAAGAAAAATTAAAATAAAAAATATGAAATGAAGTCGCACATGAGGTCGACATCAAACATGACATGCTATGAAAGAGTGAGGCCTCAACCACACTGCGAGTTTTTCCAAGCGTTTCTGAGCAAAGCGTTTTGCAGTCTTGTGACATCACCACTGGAGAAGGTCGTAGGACCGCAATATATTTGGTGCCACGAGGTGCTCATTTTGCTCCAAGTATTGATTCCCGATGGGGTCGGAGAGCGACATGCGTCGATCCTTTGGTCGGCGCTTTTTCTCACACAAAGCGTTTCTGAGCAAAGCTTTTTACAGTCAAGTTATGATTATAGCAGTTGTAGACAGCCACACAGTGAGCAAAGCAAAGCATAACTTCAGGTATTGATCTCAGCTAAGTGAGTGACCTTTATAGCATGCTCTGGCGAAAACCCGGAATAGTCTATAAAAACATGCCCGTTGACCTATGGTCGGCTATGCCCGTTGCTGCTATCGACGAGTGGATCGTCGAAGCTGCACAGGCAATATACGCTATTTGGGCTCGTCTCAGACTTTCTGTAGGGTGAAAAGTGCTAGTAAACGGTGCGAGAACCATGAAAAATGAGGTTATCTATGGTAATTCGTATAAAACTACAACTTTAAAACACATTAACAAAAGTAATAATTCGGACGGGTGATTTTCCCCTTGATAATGCGAATTTCTGATCCCAACACCGATTATTCTTTATCGGGGATCCCAAATCCCCATTTGTTTGATGACCATTATATTCGATGACCAGCTATTGATATAAATATAGCGTAAAAGATTTATCGCATTCATAATACCATCAAGTGCACATCGGTTGCCTGTGAAAAAATTGAAAAATTATCAAGCAAAAGTCTGTGAAATTGTGATTACAATTTTGCTCTATTGCTTCATAAACTAATCACTTTGTTCACATGAGCTCTCCACGGAATTTTGTTGTTAGATGCTATTATGTAGTTCAAAGCTATTTCATATCACAAGTAATTTGATTATGATAAAAAGAATCAAGCTATTACTCCAATATATGCCCTCTGACTACTCTGTTATAGAGTCAAGTTATAAAGCATAAAATCAATTCTGAAAAAATGAGAATTAATAATCATAAAAATTAATAATACTGTACGTGTGTTGTAACTACCTAAAAACACAGTGGTGTTAAAATTTAAAGGCAATTTTTTTTCTTGGGCAATTATTGCTGGTAATTACTAATCAATTCGTGTAATATTTTCTTTTGTGATTACCATTCACATATCGCACGATGTAAATTTGCCGGTAATTACTGGGTTGGACAGCTATTATCATCAGTGACTACCGCAAAATTACCGGTCTTTTACAGAACCGCAATACCATGCATTCAATTTCAACAGATATACATGTAATTGTGTCTTTTTGATGTGTCTTTTAACATTAACCACGGATGATTCATGGCGTAAAAGCATGCATACAACAATTAGTGGATATTACCTGATAACATTTAGCACAAAAAGGTGAACATTAAATGAATAGCTGCATGCAATGACTATATAGATAGTAACAATGACATTCTTCTGATTCCTTTGCAGGACGTCATTGCGACAATTCTACGTTGGGTGCGAATACAGTGGAAAATTTTAGTTATTCTTGCAGTGTACGGGCATTTGATTGTACTCTTTAGGCATTACAAGTACAAAGATCGCTATGATCCTAACAATATAATAAACTTGACTTGTGATGAACTTTCTCTCAAATTTTCTCGAGTGGCTTCAGGATATGTCAAGCAATTTAATGCCACAATTCATAGAGAACCTACGTTGGAAATCAGATATCCTGCCACAGTTGACATAAATCCAGTTGTAGACAAATTGAAAGTGCAGTGGGATTGGAGTCCATTTTCAGGAGTGTCTCCTCCTTTTCATCGTGCGGAGCCAGTTGAGCCAATCAACAAAGTTGACATCCCATACATTACTGAGAATCCACTTGTTTGCAATGGAGCTCCTGACCTGATAATTTTGGTGAAGTCAACTGCTTCAAACTTCAATCAGAGAAATGTGTTGCGTGAAACATGGATGAATGCTTCATTATATGAAAATTCAGATATGTCTGTTTGTATGGTCTTCATAATTGGACAGTCCTCTGAAGAAGATGACAACTACCAAATATTGTCAGAGTATGAGAAACACCTTGATATTGTGCAGTTCAGCTTTACAGAATCGATCCAGAACAACACAATTAAAACAATGCTTGGAATCCACTGGGTTCTCGAAATGGCGCCAAATGCTAGATATTTGTTTATTGTGAATGATGACTACTTTGTTAATGTTTGGAACTTGTGGCAATTTATCATGCTGTCTGTTCTTGACAAAGACAGGGTTATCGCAGGATCGATTCGTGCCAATGACGATCCTGTTCAACAGATAGGCGAAGAGTGGGTCGCTCACGAATATCATTATCGGGTTCTTCCACCGTATGCTGTTGGAAATGCGTTCGTCTTGACTGTCACCGCGGCAAAAGACTTGTATATTGGTATGCATTATACAAAGTTCTTGGATTGCGAAGATGTCTTCATAGGTCTGGTGACTCATAAATTGAATTTCACAAAAGTACATTCTCCATCCTTTGTTCCATCACCTGTCTCAATCAATAACCTGGTACATGATAAGGATATTATCGCAAGTCATATGAATGGCAACCAAGATGACTTGCAGAAACTGTGGAGAAATATATTTCAATAAATTGTTTTTCGGAAACACGCTTTATTTTATCCATGCATTTGTCGTCATTCTATGTTCTTATTACATCTGACACACAGCTACGCCTACTTCGACTGAAAGATGATGAGAATTTTCGTTAGAATTAGATTTGCATCTTGTTTAGATTCTCAATATGGGAATTGTATTCTATGATGCGATATAAACACATCTACAGATCTCACAAAACTACTTTTGATTTTTCTATGATGGAAAGAAGTAGCGCCATGATAAATGGAATAATAAATGGGAACCGCTCCAACGTTTGTTCAAACTTCTTCTGCAACATTGAAATGCTGAAATATAGAGTTATGTCAGCATCAGTCGATTGATTAGTTACTGTCGACCGACAGAAGACATGTGCCTACCTCAGTCACATTTGACTTCTGTGACGACATAAGATCTGTAAAAGTTTTCATGGGGGTGTTTTCATTTTCAGGTCTGGTTTCCATTATCTTTGCCTGTTCACTAGGTCGCGCTGCCTCCTGGTGAAACGTGTTCTATTTCATGTTCTCATCATCTTGTTTTCTCGGATTCCTTGAACTAAAAATAGCTCTCTGATGCTTTGTTGCGTTGTCGTAGAAAACACTAGCGACATTCACCGAATCAGACTGCGACACCCGTTGATGAGAGAGCGATATCGTTCACCTGAGCAATCAATTGAAAATCTTCAAGTGATTGGACGACCAGGAAATAGCTTGTGCACTTAAATGAGTTGGCCAATCAGGGTAAAGAATTGAAGGACGGCAGTATACATCCAAGTGTTGACACAGAGTTGATCATAAAAAACGGACCATCTAACGTCCGCTGAAATTCAATGCCTTTCAATCGTTTCGCACTTCAAAGTGCCATATATCATTCGGAAGCATGCATTCTCAGCTTTAAAATGAGCTATGATAGACTTGTATCCGTTATGGGATTTGCTGAGCAGTACTCAAATCAAGAAAATCCCACAATTTGCAAATCGCTATTTTTCAAAATGAAAACATGATAAATCAGTCACGGGGTGAACGAGCATTTTTCTGAGCTGTCCTTTGACAAACCGATCATTAAAATCGGTGAAATAATATAAGAAAGTGATACAATGAAGTTATCACATAATCATGATCTTTTTGATTGAAAATTTATGTTCTCAATTCATCATCAAAAGTGTTCATGTGAGGAGTACGAATATGTAACTGATATTCATATAATGTGTAAATCAAGGCAATTAGCGAGGGCATGCCTTTGTTCTCTCATAGCGGCTGCCGATAGTTTACCTTCATTGTAAGCGTACTTTACAATAATGCGTATTTTGAGCACTCCGCATCAAATACAATAACGGATGCAAGTCTATCATGGCTCATTTTAAAATTGAGAATGCAAGCTCTCGATTGAATTTCAGCGAAATTTAGGATCTTTTTTTATTTCACGTTTTTTATGATCAGCTCTGTAGAAACAAAGGTCATCTGTTCAAGCCGATTTGATCTCTCGCACACGCTAAATTGATCTCTGCGCGACTGCCGAAAAGGCAACGACCTTCATGTAATGTGGGGTTGCAGCACTATTGCATATGTGACGTAGGGCATGCGATCATGATGATTAACAACGACTAACACACACAGTTTTCTCCTACTTGTTTATCAATACGTAGTTTCCCTTCAATGGACCCTTATTGTCATAAACTTCTGTGCATCCCATTTGATGACATTCTTTCGTTGGTGTCGCTGTTCAAATTGATCGCTGTTCAGTGCAAGTTCTCTTCTGGCAAGTTCCGGTGTCAAATTTAAAAAAGAAATTTTAAATTCAAATTCAGAAATGTTAAAATAAATTTCAGAAGCATTAAAATGAAATTCAGAAAATTTTAAATCTATTTCGGAAGAATTTTTAACATTAAAAAATTATCAAAAAACACTATATTCTCAGTAGCTAAACACATAGGATCGCTTCAACCGCTTTCGTTAGCGCCCACATTTCAATAAAAAAGTTCTGTCATTTTACTAATGCCCAACTTCCATGTCTTCCATGGCTTGCGCAGCAGCAAAGAAAGTCTGATTGTGTTGACAGCATCGGGCACACTCCTGACCAGTTATGCTGCGGATTGCGCTTTCTATTCCCGTTTCTACATATTGCAGTCGCTGTTCTCCAAGATTGTCCTTAGATGTAGTCACAATGGGAAAGAAGATCAATCTTCCATTGAGCGTGATGCAAATTCAAGCCTGAATTCTGACGAACCAGGAGATTGACATCACATTAAATGCATACTCAACAGCTGAACCGCTGCTTTGGAGTTCCAATTTCTCGCTTGTTAATGGCTTGTTAAGGTACATATCTATGCGACCACTAGTGGTGTGGAGTTGCGTGTCTAGAAACTTTTTTATTCAGAAGTCCATGAGTCAGCATACAAGCCGTTGTCTCTTTCATAGTTATCAGGTTGTACCAATTCGAACAACTCGCATCGTCATTTCGTCATGTCTCACAGAGGAAAGTACAATAAAGGAAACGAAGCTGATAGACAAAGAGCTATCAAGTGCGCAGAAGAAGATCGTGACTGACAAAGATTAGCAGAAAGTCTCGGACTGAAGTATAAAACCGCATACTGTTGGATAAGACAGACTCAGATTGCCGAGGAAAACGGAGATAATCCTACAAGACGAAGAGGTGGTAGCTCAAGAAGATAAGTGAGGCTCAAATCGACTATTTGTGTGAAACAATTGAAAATCGCCCCCAAATTACCTTGAAGGAGTTGACAAATGAAGTTCTACGACGTTTCGACGTGCAAGTAACTGTGCCGATGATACATAACTATTTACGAGGACGTCTTGTAACTTTGAAAAACGTTGTCTTTGAATCCGAAAGGATGAATAGCCCAGACGTGAAGGCCAAGCGACGCGATTACGTATTAGCCGCAACTGAACTGATGCGCAGGGCAAAACCTTTATTTGGATTGATGATACGAATTTTCACCTGTTCTGTCGCAGAACTCAAGGTCGTGCCCGACAAGGTGACAGAGCAATTGTCCTTGCACCAACATCGAAGGGCAGAAATATTCATGTCATCGGTGCCATTACATCCTACTCAATCGTACACATGACTCATAGACGTGGAGCTTTCAACTCGGAGAACGCTGTTGAATGGGTCAATGTGATGCTGGAACAGTTACCAGATGACATTCTTCCTGAGCATGCTGTGATCGTCTGTGACAACGCTCCGTGTCACTCTCGTTTGGAGCAATGCATCGAAACGAATCCTGGACTCACTATTTTCAGATTGGAACCATACTCACCGATGCTCAATCCCATTGAGCAAATTTGGTCGAAATTGAAATCCCATGTAAAGCGGAATATGTCGGTGCCGAATGTAAGTGGCGACAATCTTGGAGAATGTCATGGCGTGCATTTACATGCGTCCAGCCTGTCTAGACTGTTAGTCATTGCTCTTCTGTGACATGACGTCACACCCCTTGTTGGCCAGATTTTCTTAGTACATGTGCACTGACTTGGAACTGGCTCTTGTTGTAAACCCAGTCAAACCAGTTCTAAATGGTCGCGGTGAGCGATGTGAAATGCATTCAACTGCTCTGTATAAAACGATTGTTTTCGTAAATACACTCTACTCGTATTGCCTGTCTTATTCTTATTAACGAGCTACAGCGCTGACTAGTTGCACTAACTTGGCACATGTTATAACCAAGCGGCCTCGGCACGCCAAGTTAGCTGTGATAGGTCCGCTCTGTGGCGACCTGGTTTGTGAGTGGACATTCTCTACACTCTGGCACATGATATACCCAAGCTGCTTCCCGAAGCAAGCCAAAGTGAATTGACTTGCTACTCTCATCTCATCGGTCATACCTTAAGATCGTAGGCCTTACGACCCGAGTCCTGAGTAAGCACACTCTACCTCCTGGCACACGTTATAACCAAGCTGCTTCCCGAAGCACGCCAGAAGGTCACTAGGCTTAAGGACCCTAAGGCCATAAGGACATAAGTTAAGGCCTAAGGTATCAACACGTATCAGAGAACAGCGACTGCAATATGTAGAAACTGGAATAGAAAGCGCAATCCGCAGCATAACTGGTCAGGAGTGTGCCCGCTGCTGTCAACACAATCAGACTTTCTTTGCTGCTGCGCAAGCCATGGAAGACATGGAAGTTGGGCATTAGTAAAATGACAGAACTTTTTTTATTGAAATGTGGGCGTTAACGAAAGCGGTTGAAGCGATCCTATGCGTGTAGTTACTGAGAATATAGTGTTTTTTGATAGTTTTTTAATGTTAAAAATTCTTCCGAAATGGATTTAAAATTTTCTGAATTTTATTTTTTAAACTTCTGAACTTGAGATTAAAAATGTGTAGACAAAGAAAGCTACAAACTATCGATGTGCCTCCATGTGAACTCAGTGGGAAAATGTTGAAAGATGATGTTTCTGTGTCCAGCCAACATCGAATCAAATGAGTGGCGAACTATGTATTTCGTATAAAACTACAAGTTCAAAACACATCGACAAAAGCAATGATTTGGACGAGTGACTTTTCCCATTGATCACTCGAGATCCAGATCCTGACACCGATCACTTAATATCGGGATCCCAAATCGCGATTAGTTTAGTTGTTTGGAGACCACTATATCTGATGAACATCTATTGAGATAAATGTAACTTGAAAGATGTATCACATCAAGAATACTATCAAGTGCACATTGGTTGCCTGTCAAAATATTAAAAGAAAATAATCAATCAGAAGTCTGTGATATAGTGTTCACAATTTCGCATTATTGCTTCATAAACTGTTCATCTTGCTGCTAGAACTTTGCTTCATATTAACTCTCCACGGATTTATGTTGTTAGATGCTGATACATTCACGTAGTTCAAATCTATTTCATATCACAGGTAATTGTATTTTATTGCAAAGCATCAAAATAATGCTTCAAAATATA
Organism: Prostheceraeus crozeri; assembly: GCA_907163375.1. Lineage (NCBI taxonomy): Eukaryota > Metazoa > Platyhelminthes > Polycladida > Euryleptidae > Prostheceraeus > Prostheceraeus crozeri. Next base: position 200,924 of record CAJQUW010011097.1, read on the forward strand.
CCATGTGAAGTATAAAGTGGATCATCTGCTAGTATTGCAAATCATCTGCAAAAATTCCAGTTTTGTAGCATAATGCCAATGCAGTAGTAATGCAAAATTGCGAACAATGTTATAGTCAGGGATCTGGAGCAGAGCTGGAGCGGCTATGGAAGTGGAGCGGAGTGGTGTAGTAGCTAGCGAAGCGGAGTGGTCGATAATTAATTTGATAAAAGATGGAATACGTTGGCAATCATAAAACAAATTACTACTATTTTTTGCATGTTGACGTGTGTTGCGAAATCCTGTGTTTGATGAAATCCCGAAAAATAGTTTGATACAATTGAATATAACGGACGCATTGCTGTTGAAACGCCAATCAGTTATCTCAATAATTCATACACGCGGCTTCATGATGAATTGTACTGCTGTAGTTTGTTATTGGTGGCGCTTTTAGTAAAGAATAAAAGTTTGTTATAATTAATTTGTATCTATGTCTGTTTTTAGTGACATATTACAATAACATAAAAGAACTTTGTTTCCTATTCCTATTACTTTTTACTCTTCTTACATTGTCTCTAGAAGTAAGTAATTGTCTTAAGTAATTACATCATATTATTTTTTCAAAATTATAAACTTTGATAATTGCATGGCTATAGGCCTACCAATATGATACGTAGAACGGCTAGCCTCACATAAAACTTAGACCATCGCAATTCGTAAGCTAACCCACACAATCAATTTATGTTTTAATCAGGTAGTAGGAGAGGGGCCTACAGTATTGAGATGGAGTGGAGCGGGAAAGGGTCTTGGAGCGGAGCGGTTAAAGAGGTGGCATGGAGCGGAGCGGTTAAAAATCGACCGCTCCAGATCCCTGGTTATAGTATTTGGGCAACCATTAATGGTCAGTATTACCAACATTCCACGCTATGCTTCCTGCAGTGATTATTATTTACATCTTATGATATACATGTGTGTTTCGGCAATTTTTGGCTTCGGTAATGTTTTTGCTTCGGGTACCGTGATAGCACATGTAACAGTTACCCTTGACCCTACCTAAATACAGTGCTTTCAATTTTAGTGGACAAGGTTCCTGTGTTTGTAAGGTGCAACATCACTGGCATCCTGTGTCAAATGCACTTTATAGTTTAAGGGGCAGCTGCTGCATGGCTTAAAAAATCATGAATACCTGAATAGCTTCATGAATTGTCTATGTGGATAGTAACAATGAAATTTGTCTGATTCCTTTGCAGGACGTCATTGCGAAAATTCTACGTTGGGTGCGAATACAATGGAAAGTTTTGGTTGTTCTTGCGGTGTTCGGGCATTTGATTGTACTCTTTAGGCATTACAAGTACAAAGATCGCTATGATCCCAACAATATAATAAATTTGACTTGTGATGAACTTTCTCTCAAATTTTCTCGAGTGGCTTCAGGATATGTCAAGCAATTTAATGCCACAATTCATAGAGAACCTACTTTGGAAATCAGATATCCTGCCACAGTTGACATAAATCCAGTTGTAGACAAACTGAAATTACATTGGGATTGGAGTCCATTTTCAGGAATGACTCTTCCGTTTCATCATACGAAGTCAGTTGAGCCAATCAACAAAGTTGACATCCCATATATTACTGAGAATGCATTTATAAGCAATTTTAATGTAGAGTTGATAATTTTGGTGAAGTCACCTGCTACAAACTTCAACCAGAGAAATGTGCTGCATGAAACATGGATGAATGCTTCATTATATGAAAATTCAGATATGTCTGTTTGTATGGTCTTCATAATTGGACAGTCCTCTGAAGAAGATGACAACAACCAAATATTGTCAGAGTATGAGAAACACCTTGATATTGTGCAGTTCAGCTTTACAGAATCGATCCAGAACAACACAATTAAAACAATGCTTGGAATCCACTGGGTTCTCGAAATTGCGCCAAATGCTAGATATTTGTTTATTGTGAATGATGATTACTTTGTTAATGTTTGGAACTTGTGGCAATTTATCATGCTGTCTGTACTTGACAAAGACAGGGTCATCGCAGGATCGATTCGTGCCAATGACGATCCTGTTCAACAGATAGGCGAAGAGTGGGTCGCTCACGAATATCATTATCGGGTTCTTCCACCGTATGCTGTTGGAAATGCGTTCGTCTTGACTGTCACCGCGGCAAAAGACTTGTATATTGGTATGCATTATACAAAGTTCTTGGATTGCGAAGATGTCTTTATAGGTCTGGTGACTCATAAATTGAATTTCACAAAAGTACATTCTCCATCCTTTGTTCCATCACCTGTCTCAATCAATAACCTGGTACATGATAAGGATATTATCGCAAGTCATATGAATGGCAACCATGATGATTTGCAGAAACTATGGAGAAATATATTTCAATAAAATGTTTTTCGGAAACACGCTTTATTTCATCCATGCATTTGTCGTCATTCTATGTTCTTATTACATCTCACACACAGCTACGCCTACTTCGACTGAAAGATGATGAGAATTTTCGTTAGAATTAGATTTGCATCTTGTTTAGATTCTCAATATGGGAATTGGATTCTATGATGCGATATAAACACATCTACAGATCTCACAAAACTACTTTTTATTTTTCTATGATGGAAAGAAATAACGCCATAATAAATGGAATAATAAATGGGAACCGCTCCAACGTTTGTTCAAACTTCTTCTGCAACATTGAAATGCTGAAATATAGAGTTATGTCAGCATCAGTCGATTGATTAGTTACTGTCGACCGACAGAAGACATGTGCCTACCTCAGTCACATTTGACTTCTGTGACGACATAAGATCTGTAAAAGTTTTCATGGGGGTGTTTTCATTTTCAGGTCTGGTTTCCATTATCTTTGCCTGTTCACTAGGTCGCGCTGCCTCCTGGCGAAACGTGTTCTATTTCATGTTCTCATCATCTTGTTTTCTCGGATTCCTTGAACTAAAAATAGCTGTCTGATGCTTTGTTGTGTTGTCGTAGAAAACACTAGCGACATTCACCGAATCAGACTGCGACACCCTTTGATGAGGGAGCGATGTCGTTCACCTGAGCAATCAATGGAAATCTTCAAGTGATTGGACGACCAGGAAATAGCTTGTGCACTTAAATGAGTTGGCCAATCAGGATAAAGAATTGAAAGACGGCATTATACATCCAAGTGTTGACACAGAGTTGATCATAAAAAACGGACCACCTAACGTCCGCTGAAATTCAGTGCCTTTCAATCGTTTCGCACTTCAACGTGCTATATATCATTCGAGAGCTTGCATTCTCAGCTTTAAAATGAGCTATGATAGACTTGTATCCGTTATGGGATTTGCTGAGCAGTACTCAAATTAAGAAAATCCCACAATTTGCAAATCGCTATTTTTCAAAATGAAAACATGATAAATCAGTCACGGGGTGAACGAGTATTTTTCTGAGCTCTCTTTTGACATACCGATCATTAAAATCGGTGAAATAATATAAGAAAGTGATACAATGAAGTTATCACATAATCATGACCTTTTTGATTGAAAATTTATGTTCTCAATTCATCATCAAAAGTGTTCATGTGAGGAGTACGAATATGTAACTGATATTCATATAATGTGTAAATCAAGGCAATTAGCGAAGGCATGCCTTTGTTCTCTCATAGCGGCTGCCGATATTTTACCTTCATTGTAAGCGTACTTTACAATAAATGTGTATTTTGAGCACTCCGCATCAAATACAATAACGGATGCAAGTCTATCATGGCTCATTTTAAAATTGAGAATGCAAGCTCTCGATTGAATTTCAGCGAAATTTAGGATCTTTTTTTACTTCAAGTTTTTTATGATCAGCTCTGTAGAAACAAAGGTCATCTGTTCAAGCCGATTTGATCTCTCGCACACGCTAAATTGATCTCTGCGCGACTGCCGAAAAGGCAATGACCTTCATGTAATGTGGGGTTGCAGCACTATTGCATATGTGACGTAGGGCATGCGATCATGATGATTAACAACGACTGACACACACAGTTTTCTCCTACTTGTTTATCAATACATAGTTTCCCTTCAATGGACCCTTATTGTCATAAACTTCTGTGCATCCCATTTGATGACATTCTTTCGTTGGTGTCGCTGTTCAAATTGATCGCTGTTCAGTGCAAGTTCTCTTCTGGCAAGTTCCGGTGTCAAATTTAAAAAAGAAATTTTAAATTCAAATTCAGAAATGTTAAAATAAATTTCAGAAGCATTAAAATGAAATTCAGAAAATTTTAAATCTATTTCGGAAGAATTTTTAACATTAAAAAATTATCAAAAAACACTATATTCTCAGTAACTAAACACATAGGATGGCTTCAACCGCTTTGGTTAGCGCCCACATTTCAATAAAAAAGTTCTGTCATTTTACTAATGCCCAACTTCCATGTCTTCCATGGCTTGCGCAGCAGCAAAGAAAGTCTGATTGTGTTGACAGCATCGGGCACACTCCTGACCAGTTATGCTGCGGATTGCGCTTTCTATTCCAGTTTCTACATATTGCAGTCGCTGTTCTCCAAGATTGTCCTTAGATGTAGTCACAATGGGAAAGAAGATCAATCTTCCATTGAGCGTGATGCAAATTCAAGCCTGAATTCTGACGAACCAGGAGATTGACATCACATTAAATGCATACTCAACAGCTGAACCGCTGCTTTGGAGTTCCAATTTCTCGCTTGTTAATGGCTTGTTAAGGTACATATCTATGCGACCACTAGTGGTGTGGAGTTGCGTGTCTAGAAACTTTTTTATTCAGAAGTCCATGAGTCAGCATACAAGCCGTTGTCTCTTTCATAGTTATCAGGTTGTACCAATTCGAACAACTCGCATCGTCATTTCGTCATGTCTCACAGAGGAAAGTACAATAAAGGAAACGAAGCTGATAGACAAAGAGCTATCAAGTGCGCAGAAGAAGACCGTGACTGACAAAGATTAGCAGAAAGTCTCGGACTGAAGTATAAAACCGCATACTGTTGGATAAGACAGACTCAGATTGCCGAGGAAAACGGAGATAATCCTACAAGACGAAGAGGTGGTAGCTCAAGAAGATAAGTGAGGCTCAAATCGACTATTTGTGTGAAACAATTGAAAATCGCCCCCAAATTACCTTGAAGGAGTTGACAAATGAAGTTCTACGACGTTTCGACGTGCAAGTAACTGTGCCGATGATACATAACTATTTACGAGGACGTCTTGTAACTGAAAAACGTTGTCTTTGAATCCGAAAGGATGAATAGCCCAGACGTGAAGGCCAAGCGACGCGATTACGTATTAGCCGCAACTGAACTGATGCGCAGGGCAAAACCTTTATTTGGATTGATGATACGAATTTTCACCTGTTCTGTCGCAGAACTCAAGGTCGTGCCCGACAAGGTGACAGAGCAATTGTCCTTGCACCAACATCGAAGGGCAGAAATATTCATGTCATCGTTGCCATTACATCCTACTCGATCGTACACATGACCCATAGACGTGGAGCTTTCAACTCGGAGAACGCTGTTGAATGGGTCAATGTGATGCTGGAACAGTTACCAGATAACATTCTTCCTGAGCATGCTGTGGTCGTCTGTGACAACGCTCCGTGTCACTCTCGTTTGGAGCAATGCATCGAAACGAATCCTGGACTCACTATTTTCAGATTGGAACCATACTCACCGATACTCAATCCCATTGAGCAAATTTGGTCGAAATTGAAGTCCCATGTAAAGCGGAATATGTCGGTGCCGAATGTAAGTGGCGACAATCTTGAAGAACAGCGACTGCAATATGTAGAAACTGGAATAGAAAGCGCAATCCGCAGCATAACTGGTCAGGAGTGTGCCCGCTGCTGTCAACACAGTCAGACTTTCTTTGCTGCTGCGCAAGCCATGGAAGACATGGAAGTTGGGCATTAGTAAAATGACAGAACTTTTTTATTGAAATGTGGGCGTTAACGAAAGCGGTTGAAGCGGTTCGATGCGTGTAGTTACTGAGAATATAGTGTTTTTTGATAGTTTTTTAATGTTAAAAATTCTTCCGAAATGGATTTAAAATTTTCTGAATTTTATTTTTTAAACTTCTGAACTTGAGATTAAAAAGGTGTAGACAAAGAAAGCTACAAACTATCGATGTGCCTCCATGTGAACTCAGTGGGAAAATGTTGAAAGATGATGTTTCTGTGTCCAGCCAACATCGAATCAAATGAGTGGCGAACTATGTATTTCGTATAAACCTACAAGTTCAAAACACATCGACAAAAGCAATGATTTGGACGAGTGACTTTTCCCATTGATCGCTCGAGATCCAGATCCTGACACCGATCACTTAATATCGGGATCCCAAATCCCGATTAGTTTAGTTATTTGGAGACCACTATATCCGATGAACATCTATTGAGATAAATGTAACTTGAAAGATGTATCACATCAAGAATACTATCAAGTGCACATTGGTTGCCTGTCAAAATATTAAAAGAAAATAATCAATCAGAAGTGTGTGATATAGTGTTCACAATTTCGCATTATTGCTTCATAAACTGTTCATCTTGCTGCTAGAACTTTGCTTCATATTAAGTCTCCACGGATTTATGTTGTTAGATGCTGATACATTCACGTAGTTCAAATCTATTTCATATTTTGAAAAAGATCTCATATCTATTTTTTCTATTTTTTGCATGTTGACGTGTGTCCCGAAATACCGTGTTTGATGAAATCCCGAAAAATAGTTTTATACAATTGAATAAAACGGACGCATTGCTGTTGAAACGCCAATCAGTTATCTCAATAATTCATACACGCGGCTTCATGATGAATTGTACTGCTGTAGTTTGTTATTGGTGGCGCTTTTAGTAAAGAATAAAAGTTTGTTATAATTAATTTGTATCTATGTCTGTTTTTAGTGACATATTACAATAACATAAAAGAACTTTGTTTCCTATTCCTATTACTTTTTACTCTTCTTACATTGTCTCTAGAAGTAAGTAATTGTCTTAAGTAATTACATCATATTATTTTTTCAAAATTACAAACTTTGATAATTGCATGGCTATAGGCCTACCAATATGATACGTAGAACGGCTAGCCTCACATAAAACTTAGACCATCGCAATTCGTAAGCTAACCCACACAATCAATTTATGTTTTAATCAGGTAGTAGGAGAGGGGCCTACAGTATTGAGATGGAGTGGAGCGGGAAAGGGTCTTGGAGCGGAGCGGTTAAAGAGGTGGCATGGAGCGGAGCGGTTAAAAATCGACCGCTCCAGATCCCTGGTTATAGTATTTGGGCAACCATTAATGGTCAGTATTACCACCATTCCACGCTATGCTTCCTGCAGTGATTATTATTTACATCTTATGATATACATGTGTGTTTCGGTAATTTTTGGCTTCGGTAATGTCATTGGTTTGGGTACCTGTTCAGCCCCGCGCATCTTTTGCTTACATAATGATGGGCAATCACGCCCGATAAAAAGAGCTTCTAAAATGGCGCTGAACATGCCTCTTTGCTGTTGGATGACAGCTAGTTCGAGAATCATTTTTCGGATGCCGTAGGCGTTATTTGTTCTTGCAAAGTCCATGTACTCCATACTTCCTCTAAAGATCGTTTTCCCGTGATTTCCACTTTCTGTCAGATCGTATGCTGATTTTGTCGTTGGCTGTTATCAAGGGAACATGTCAAGGAAACATGTCCCAAAGTGGCCAATTGATGGCCAAAGAGGAAAATGTCAAACAACCATCATCAGCAAATAACTCATAAGCTGACACTGCGACATCATAGGCCTAATGTCTAGATTTGAAGATTTGCATTTTCGAAATGAACAAATTATGCGCATCTTAGAAGCTCTTTTATCAGGCGTTCCTGTCCATCTCTACAGTACAGTATGTCTACAGAACAGGCGCGTGGCTGACCTGGCCCAACCATGATAGGTCTGATCCCACCTGTGATGTAACCAATCATCTGTTCCTGCGTGTGACGTAGACTGTCTATATCTTCATAAATCATATCTTCTATCTCCTCATGTTATTCATATTGATGTATCTGTCGTGTCCAAATCACTTTCTGGGTCCCTCGCAATGACCAGCCGAAATGTCGAGGTTTTACAGAGCTATCTAACATCAACATCTCTGCTTCAATATGAATTACTTGCTGCATTGAATATTCTGGGTGATGAAAATTTTCTCATTAATGATAAATTGACCATGTGCGCAAAAATGCGTACTAATGCGCATTTTTGCGCACTTTTGTATGCTCTGCAAAACAATGATGTATTTTTTATTCAGCAATGCAAAAAAATCGACAATTGCACACATGGGTTCGATACAACACTGCCTCAATACCGGCACTGACGGGCGATAGACATTATCGGTCCTTCTTATTTTCCTGTCAGCCTCACCTGATGTACAAAGTCAATTTTAAAAAAAAAGAAAAAACCCTGTTTTCTTTTTGATGATTTCTCCATTCTACATTTCTATCTTTGACAAATCTATGGCACTAGGATATTGGAAATACACCAAAAGGTAAAAGGTTGAGTGATGATTGAAGCTTGACAAAAATAAAAATTGCATTTGCCTTGATTCAAGTCAATTTTTTAAAATTTCCGTTATCAAAAATTTTCATCTTTGATTTTTATGATAGTTATAAGACCACGAAGCTGTTAGAATTCGGAGGTGATTGACATGTAAACATCAATAAAGACATAAAATCGACAGATTTAATCACGGTGTGATCATATCGACATATTATGATTTGCTTAATATCAGGAAAAGTGCTCAATTTTGCGCATTTTTCTAATAAAGAGTGGCTTGCTACATAGGGGAGGTTAATTGAAGCTTAATGGAAGTATAAAAAATGTACATACGTACACTGTAGATGGAAAATATTTCATTTAGTTCCGTTAACGTTTGTATGCTGTTAATGCATGTTATTATAAGGATAAGATGATGAAAATTACATTTCTGTTGTCTTAGGCTAATGAACAGCACTGTTTTGCTATGGTATGAAGTTTTTATTGCAACATTGAATGAGTAGGCCATCTCCTGCTGTGTCATGTGACTTCCTGTGTGGTAAGAGAACGTTTAAATTCGAGCATTTTTGAAAATTCCATTTCAATCAAATATTTGTTTCAATAAACTATTAATAAAACTGTCATCAATCCACCTTCAAATCTCACAGTAATAAGAAAACGTCAAACTATATAAAAATTATTTAAGATTGGATTTTCAAGTACATTCACACTGATATACAGTTTTATGGAAAGCAAGTCTATCGCTTAGGCCTATGAAGAAGAACTGTAAAAATCTAAAAAAATGGAATAAGATAGAAAACGTCTTGACAGTAGATGATTTCTTCATGTGCCTCTTTTTGGGGAACTCTTTCGTGCACATGCTTCAGCCAGTAAGGACTACTTGAAGATGACATCGCAGAGTCGCGGAAACAGCACTTGAACATTGTCGTAACTTGTGTAGCTTTTGCGTAGCCATGCCTGCAAATAGAGCATGGTTTGGAGTATGGAAACCTTACTGGTCCGTGATAGTCAAAAGTCAAAAATGTTTATTTCCAAGAACATTGGAAAACAGGAGCATGTACGCTCACATAATATGCACAAAAACATAACTTAATGGCAGAAAACAGCGTGCGGTCGGTGCTGTTGGAAAAAACATATTCTGAACGGGAAGGAGAGGAGAATTGACGAAAATAAATTTTCAGATGTCATACTTATTGATTAGTGATTTCCTTAGTCATCGTTCGCAAGTCGTTTGCTTTTTTGAGAAACTTCGCGATGGATTTTACCAATTTCGGAGTTATAATATTCATCAATTTATTGAATTCTGTTGTATTGCTACAGTTGCATAACAAGGCGCTGTTTCTTGTCGTAAATTTGATATACTGAGCATTCTATCATGAAATGATACAGAGTCTCCACTTTCGAATTATCACATAGCTCACACAAACGCTCTTCAAATCTAATTTGTGAGTTTTTTGTTCAAAATTTTATTAATATATTTATTTCATTGTATTCAATATCAAAATTCAGATATGGTTTCATAGTCTCAGAATCACATAATTCTAAATAATTCAGGCCAGAATGACTTTCTTTTGCTGTAGATATCCATTTTTCTCTAACATAATGGGTCGCTCGATTTTTTGCAATTCTCAAATATTTTCCTTTATCAGCCGCTACCTGTTCGTCCCATATATTTGGCAGGCTGAGTTTTGTAAGATACTGCTTTATTCGCCAGCTCCATGTATACCTACTATCATGACCATCTGAAGTCATATTGAGTAGTAGTAGTAGTAGTAGTAGTAGACACGAGTTTTATTTAAAAATGTGGCGTTACATCAAATAATGATTTCAAGACCACAGCACACAAATGAATTTATACATGTAGAAGTTAAAAAAGAAAGAAGAAAGTCAGTCAGGATAAGTAAAAGTCTCGTGCACTTGCTTTGAAAGAGGCCAAGGTATCGCAGTCTCGTACACTGTCAGGCAGCGCATTCCAAGCGCGAGGACCAGCCGATGAGAAGGGTCTCCTCATCGAAGACTTCAGCCTCCGCTTCGGGTACGCTAGGGTCGAGGAGCTCGCGGATCGAAGGTGACGGCGGCTCGGGAGATCAGCAGTCTGCGTGAGTAGTCTCGAGAGATACGAGGGAGCACGGCCGTGGAGACATTTGTAGGCTATCGTCGCTAGGCGCAGCTCAATCCGTTCTTGAGCTGGCAACCATTGAAAATCCTGCAGCACCGGGGAAATGTGAGCGGATCGCGGTAGATTGCGCACAAGTCGTGCTGAGGCATTGATGACAGACTGGAGGCGGGAGATGTCACAATTTGGTTGAGATATATTGCATCATAGATTTCTTTTATCAAACCTCTTTCATTTCTCGTAATTCCTTTTATCCAATAACATATAGCCCTAGAGAAATGGGCATCCATATGACATATTCCAAATTCACCAATGAGACAATAATTAGATGTGGTCTGTAGAAACAGAATTCGGCACAGTATTTCATTTTTGATAACTTAAGCATCTCAAATGTATTCTTTAAAATATCTCCAGTAACCTGTTCAACTCTTTTAGCTGTTTAGTTGATAGATAAGAGGCTTGCTTTCTTTAAGTTGTCAATTGTTCCAAATGAATTTTGTCATCAAAAAATACTGGAAACGATTGCTTAAAACTCAGATAACAGCGAAAATTCGACAATAGACGAGAGCTATAGAAAATACGACCGCACGCTGACACGATAACATGGGCAGCTGCACTAGATCGTCAGGAAATTCAGGGATTGTGATCTAATGCGGAATCTCTACCATCCTCGCTTGACTTCATAGCAAATTCGATTTTCTTATTCGAAACGTTCATTTTGAATTCTCCATGTGTCAAATTTGATTGACCTGCCTTGAAGTATTCGTACGACAGGTAAGAATTTATGAAGACAAATCCCGAGATGCCGCAGGCTTGACGTAGATGCGACAATACGTCTTCACATCCAATCCCAAAACTCTAGTCCTAAAATGGTTGAACACATTTATTGACGCGCAGTATTTCAGATGCCCTTCGGCAACCTGTGGCCGCGGTACATCGCCGTGGTATTTTTGTCTTCCTTGGGTGACCAAGAATGGCGGTTGAACAGGTTCAGATAAATCACTTCCTCTTTAGATCCATGAAGAAGCTCACATTTTGCATTTCAATTTCCTCATGCATGCCTGTGTAAGATGTCCATTCTCGCCTTCTGAATTCAGTTTCATTCAGTAATCATTTAGGATAATTCTTGTTAGCTGTTTTCACTAATATGATAGAGTGAAGTCCGGCTTTCATCAGTGCTGCGACACTTTTCACGAAACCAAACCATGAATCTGCTATCACAGTTCTTCCTAATCTGTGGTTTTGCTTTGTCATTCGCAATACTGCTGCGGCGGTTGCTCCAAGGTCCAAAACATGATCCTTGTTTTTCATTTTCTCTTTTCCTACGTTCAATTCAAGTTTGATGACAATTTTAGAACGCGCATCAGATAGTAATTCATTCTAGCGACTGACAGATCGATAAATACGTGTGACTGCTTTTTCAGAAAAGTGCGCAATAATGAGCACTTTTGTCTGGCTTTCTTCATCTTGAATTCATGCGCACAGTACTTCGGATGGAGACTTCTCTTTTTTGCCTTATAATTTCCACATTTTTGTAGAAAAAAAATCATTAAATAAATGGCTTGACGGAGTTCCTTTCGATATTTCTTTGGCATCTCATCTTGAAATTTTGATCAAAAAATCTAGACTTTTGTGACTTTTAGTAGAATTACGCACTTCTAACCTTCTCAAGCCATTATCTTCACTATGTTCATTTTTGTGCTTCATATTGTGCTACAAACAATCTGGTTGAATGTGAAATGTTATTACTCTTGCAGTAAACATGTTTCCAGTTTGATGACTAAAATTTCGAAAGGGGATAATTTTTCATTCTTATTTGAAGGTTCATTATGAATTTACACTGCATTCGCAGTTCTTTTCACTCAGTACGTGTGATGATAATGATCCAAATTAATATTTCCTGAAATTTTATTACCTTGACGAATCTATTTACTATTTTTGTAATGAAACAGATAAATGGCTACTTCATAGAAGGTCTTCTTGCTTAAAACCATATAAATTAATGAAGATTTCATCTAGTATTCAAACCGTAATTTTCTTAATTTCAAGAAAAATATAATATATATTTTTGACAATGAAAGCAGCAGTTGTATATGTCTTCTATATTGAAGTGGGCTAGAAAAGTACGCAATTTTGCGCATTTTTATTGGTCAATCTATCATTAGGGGGCCTCGGAATGCCTCGGAATGTCAATGCCTATGTTACACCAGATTATGATCTAAAATGCTGGTTGGAAAGCTGGTTTGCGATGAACTTGTACAACGAACTTTTATTTTGCAGTGATATTTGCAGCTCTTCCTGCTTGCTGCTTATAAGATGATCTACGGAGTTTTGTACATAACTTGACATGATATAATGTATGTTGTAGTAGGAATGATTTTAAAATAGCAGCATAAGGAAAGATTGGAATAATGATGAATAATTTGTTGATGATGATTCGGACTTTTTCTACCGAGAATGTTACTGAAGCTCAAGTCATCAATATTTTATTCAGTTTGTTCAGGTTTCTCGCGCCCGGTTCCTTTGCAGTCAGATTGGCTTCTATTTATTTTCTCCTCTATACAAATATTCGTAAAATTTCATAGACAGTGATTTTATTTGTTCAAGACAGTTGGAAACACAGAATTAGACAGGTCGTCTCTTCTTCCGTTTGACTAGAAGGGAAGCATTGGAACATGTAACGCAAATGAAATGGCTCAATCTCCTGACTAAATACCATAGCAATCGAACAATAAGCAACCAGTTCAACATTAAACACGCCAAATTGCATGTACAAAGTTTCAGTGACGGTTATTAACCAGATCAAACAGCAAAGAGACACAGACGATGTCAAGTTCTTCAGAGACGTTTGTGAATGTTTTTCATGCGCCTGCTAACTTTTTTTAAAATGATCGGAGGGCCCAACATTATCGAGAAAACTTTTGCGCAATCATCTGAATTCTTCGAATCTGAAGGAATCGAGGCGGTCGGAGCATTTTGAAGGAATTCAGAGCAATCCGCAAGCGACGCACGACTATTTTTCCTATCTCTGTAAGGTATTAAAAATTTCTTTTTGCCCACTTAATAAGGTTCCTGCATGTGCCATCTGTTTGAATCAGTTTGCACTTCTAGCAAAGTGATACGATTAAACAATCTAATTCTGTGGTTGGAAATATAATTAAATTCTTAATTACATATTCTTCTTCGGATCACGTTTCAGAAATATTTTTGTTACATTTTTATTGAATATTGAAGTCACTTTAACCCTTTCGCGACCAATGTGTCCAGAGCACGTCATACATCAATTATTCAAAGTCACCATGATTAGGAGGTCGTCATTGTAGCAGATTTTGATTGTGCGTGCAGAGTACGTCATGGTGATTTGCGACAATGTAATGAATTTCACTTAGGTCGCGAAAGTTTAAGTTTTATCCAGCAGTGACAAGGTGAAAACGCTACTTCAGTTGAACAGTGGGATTGATATATGTGCAATATATAATTTCACATTGGTTAGGTGAACCAAGCGCTTTGTTCATTGGAAAATGGCTCTGAGGTGAGAACGTATTTCAGCATTAAGTTTATCTTTAAAATGTCGTGTTACCGTTTTCTTGATGAATCATGTAATTATGCGCATATGATAATACATTTTATATAGCAGTAACTAATATGGGTGCTATTTTCGAGAAGTCCCGGTAATCATGGGCAAAGGTGGGCAAAACTTAATTTTTCAGTTCCGCATCCGCAAAGTCCGAAATCTGTAATCCGCATCCAGTCAGCATCCACAACGATTCTACATTTTCTATCCGCATCTGCGCTGTGTCTGCACCGAATCCGCAATAATAAAAGTATTCGAAATTATTCTGTAACTCGCTCAGATTAACTTAAAAGGAAAAATTGTGTTTTTGTGGATTTTCCATCCATAGGCCTATCCTTTAAGCTTTAACGGTCAATAAACTAACAGATAATTTTGCCTAGGTTAGGCCCATGCAAAACTATGAATAATAGGCTTAGAATAGCTGCTGTGTATAGGGCCTATTTGCAATGTAGCCAAACCTACTATCTCTATGGACCGGTTTTCAGCGGATGATTTGTTTTTATCTGTCCATAAGCGAGCCTATTTAAACAATTTGAGTTATCAATACTCGCATAAAGGCCAGGACTGATCTGTTAAAATCGAACTTTTATATGTTAACAAGCTTGCTGTACACGCAGTATACACTCACATCTCCAGGTAATATCCTGAGTAGACTGAATTTAGGCCTCACTGGGTTTATATCACGATGGGCAGGGCAGCACACTTGATATCGATATTCTCATTTAGTCACTCTTGGCTATGTACTTGTAGATAGCTATTCAACTATTCTATTATTATTGATAGACTTATTCAAAGTGTTTGTAAACAGTATGTATGGATTAGAAATCCTAGAAAGGATTTGCTGCTCGCACTGAATCATGCTGAGATTGACGACTGCAGAGCATTGTCAATCTAAGAAATGAAGGATTCTATGGATCAGTGTGTTGGATTAGTGCTGCTGTCAAATTCGTAAGCAGCACCTGATGAAATCAGCAATTCTTAGAATAAAGAACCAATTCCAATTTCAAAGAAGTCTGAATCGTGATTGAGTGTACCCGAAAACTCATACTAAGCCTAGTTTTATAACGCCGAAATGACAGTGCTGTAAAGTGGAATCTTTATAACTCAAAAAAATAAGGTGCTATCTGCATCAACGTGTCTGAGTGCAATATTGGATGACTGCAACCTCCAAGTCATCCGTGCCGCAGCATGGCATCAGCACGCACCGCACTGATTTGGAAATTGCTTAAAATTCATGTATAAGGCCTCAGCCACACTGCGAGCAAAGCAAACCAGAGCGATTGATAGCTTTCGGACATACGTTTCCTCGGAACGCTCGTGTTTGCTTTGCTTTCAGTGTGACTGAGGCTTCACTCTAGCCTGCCGGCACCGTATTGGCAAAATAGATTTGCAGAGCTTTTTAAAAGCTTTTAGTGTGTCGAAACAAGAAGTGGATAATTCAACTTGTTCATGAAGTCTTGTTCAATTTGCTCATCAGCAAAGTTCAAAATATTCGATCCGCATCCGCAAAATATCAATTTTTCATATCCGCATCCGCGCGGATGCAGATGCAGATTGTCCACCCTTGATCATGGGGCACAATTCATCTAAATATCGGAAGACGAGAGTATTAAAGATATCAGAGACATAAAAAATCCACATGCAAAGAAAATGATGCTTCCATGTGGAGAGCCCAACTTGCTGTTGCTGCAAACGAAAACTCAAATTTCAATCCGGAAGGTCTTTTCGACCACCACCGGTAGTCTTTTTCAACGTAGATCTCCTGGTAACCTGCATCTTCTTCGCGATCCTGATATTGACTTAAGAAATTGGCTCCAAGAGCTAAAAATTGAACTATGATTTTGTGTGTTTGGCATGCGAAATATATATATATATATTATATATATATATATATATATATATATATATATATATATATATATATATATAAGGAAAAATATAAAAGCAAAAATGGCAAGTAATATAAATGAAATCAGACATGCGAATATCAGAAAAAACTTGCAAATTTATCGCCCGACCGGTTTCACTTGGTCACCCAAGCTTTTTCAAGGGCATTCATTTAATGAAGAAATATCATATTTACATGCATTTCACAAAATTAAATCAAAGAAATCATGCACTGAAATGAAATATCAATAATTATGAAAGAATGCAATGAAAGAAACAGAGAATTAACATGTCTATGTACATATCAAACACGATTTAGTGATGGTCTAATTATATTGATGCATAGCTTTTCTTTGCCTTCCCTATATGAACGATCACAATTGGTGGGGAGTTTCAATATCGGAATGATGTTAAATGGAGGATCCAAGTCTTTAGCACATGAATGAATATGATGACTGACATTAAGAACTCGATGTTTGTCATCTTTCACTTGCTGTCGGTGGACTCGAGTTCTTGCTCTCACGGAAGTAACCTGTCTGTCCCACGTATAATCCTGACAGCCCCTGCATTGCAAAACGTAAATAAGATCACTTGAATTGCAGTTCATATTATGTTTAATGTTGAATGTTCTTTGTTCATTGTTGATTTTGTAATTGAACGACTCATTACTCATTACTTACCGGCAAGTCGTTCAATTACAAAATCAACAATGAACAAAGAACATTTTGAATATTCTGAATATTTTGAACATTTTTTGAACATTTTGACAATTTGAATAAATTAAATGATGCCATCAAGTTTACGATGGAAAGTGATGCTCAGCAACTTCGTTTCTTGGATGTATTGGTATATAAAGAGAATACTAAGATTGAGACTTGACATATACCATGAACCAACGGATAGCTTTAATTACGTACCCTTCCATTCCTATCACCCACGACATTGTGTGAAGAATATACCGTACGCCCTAGCGAATAGAATGAACCGCATAGTATCAAAGCCAGATTTGAAGGATCCAAGATTGAAAGAGTTGAAATCCAGATTGCATATGCTTGGATATCCTCATGATTTAGTTAATGATGCCATAATTAGAGCTACCTGTATGAATCGGAGGGTTTAGTGATGCAAGTGATACTGTAAGTAAAGATAAAAGGATACCTTTTGTGAAGACTTACAATCCAAATAATCCCACTGTACACAAAGACATAATATCGCCAGTATTTTCGAGCTTACAACTAACCCCTATCTTTGAAGATCACAGAATTCAAAGATCGTATCGTCAACCTAAATCGCTCTTACATGTATTGAGGAAAAACAACAGAATATCATTTAGTGGAGTAAATAAATGCAAAGACAAAAAATTGCTCCTGTTGTGCATCGATAATTGAGGTACAGAATTTCCATTTGTTAAAAACAATATTACAAAGATCTTTGAAGTTAAAAGTAACATGAATTGTTCTACGAAGGATGTTATTTATGTGCTGAAATGTAGAGGGTGCGATTCAAATTACATTGGCCAACACATCCTTGACACCCGGTATAGACAGCTTTATGTAAGCCATCATATCGCTTCATGTTCCAGGCATGATCCCCCATTTCTGTGTATGACCATTCTAAAACTTCCATCTAATTGCAGCAAAAGGTTTCGGGAAAGTAAAGAGAAGCTGTGCATTAAAATGATCCAACCTTTGTTGAATAGAGATGTAATTGCCACCACCGCTAATGTCATTACTGATTGATCTCTATGTATTTTGATTTCCATGTTTGCTTTTCATAAACGATTACGAAATTTATGTATGATATTTTTACAAATAGATTCAGTTGCCCTTGACAAGCCTGGATGACCAGGTGAAACCGGTTGGGCTAAGAGTTGTCTTGTTTTATCTTTGGTGCCTCCTGGTGATATTTGTAATTATTTAGTTCCCAGTATTCGACACTTCTATTTAATATTATACATATATATATATAAAATCCTTTTCCAGCTGACGATAAATAATTTTGGTTGGTTCAGAACTGAATTTAAAGGCTGTTTTAGAAAACCATTTTATTACTGCTCCGGCGCTTCGGTTATCAACAGTAACCATCTTCAGGGAAATAAATTATTACAACTAACTCTAGACTGATACAAAATTCTTACGTAAAGCTTAAAAGAGTTCAAAATCACCAAGGTTCTATGAAATCATTGGAGGGAAAATACAAAGAAATCTTATAAAACAAGTAAACGTCTGGTAAGCCCTTGATCTTGGCGATTTAGTGTCGGCTTCATAGCTTTGATGTAGATAGCTTCAGCAAATTTCTAGGTATCTTTGATGATGGTAATGTGCAATGATCTCAGTGTTGTCCATGATGACTTTGTAGCCAATTTTGATGTTCGAATGTTGGATTAGATAGTATTGGATGGCACCATTTGAAACATGCTGTTTGCATCGTTGCTTGAGTGTCATTGCCCTATATCCCCACGTATTCAGCATCATTGCAGTGCAGTCAGGACATTTGAAGTGATATACGACATGGTCCTCAATTTTGTTTTTAGTGGAGGTTTTCAACGCATGCATGAGTTTCTTTTGCTGGTAATATATGCGGATCTTGACATCGATTTCACCGTTTCCTTTGACATTGCTCTTGATTATTGCATTTAGCCTTTTCTCCTCAGCTTTCTTTTTTCCTTTCCTTTTTTTAGAGAAAAGGCTAAATGCAATAATCAAGAACAATTCCCTGAAGATGGTTACTGTTGATAACCGAAGCGCCGGAGCAGTAATAAAATGATTTTCCAAAACAGCTTTTGAATTCAGTTCTGAACCAACCAAATTATTTATCGTCAGCTGAAAAGGATTTTATTAAGTTAGCCAAACTTAATTGCAATATCAGTTTTTGTAACTCCTGCTTATCCGCCCTCCACGTGCCTGCATTAAAGCAGTGCCTTCCTGGCTAATTCACGCTCTCAACAGATGGTCGGTGGCCTTGTGGTTAGATGGTATGCTTGCACGTCCTCTAACTCCAACATCGCTGGTTCAATTCTACCCACGACTGATGAGGCCCAACAGGCCGAAACATGTCTCTTGGTGGCTACATTTGTTGAGATTTGATATATATCGTGAACGCTAAATAGAGAACGAACTGCCTCGATAATTGTGGTGGTAATTCGATATTGCACAACAACAGCTACCATTTCCCAAATTTGGGAATTCGTGTTACTGTGCTCCGTTTGGAGAACACATGATGTGAAATACGAAAGTCACCTCACCGGTTCGTTAGTAGACGTAGAAAATATTCAATAGTTCATGAACATGTCTAATACAAAATCAAAAAAGTGAACTTTGATGATAATCATGGTGGAAGTGTAGGTATACAATTGATTCCCATCGCATTTACTTACTTTTTTGTAAAAATTATCAGATAAACTTTCATGTTTACAAGTTGACCAAATTAAAGAAAATTGCCTACATCCATACTTTTCATCTGTGATAGACATTGACTACGTGACTGTAAATCAATGGTTTCTTTAGATGTTACTTCTTATATGCACCAAATTACACCAGCATGGAAAAATTCACCTGATCATATATTCAGCTCTGCACAAAACACCAAAGCATCCATTTGTCATTTCTTTCATAGATGTCTGTCTAATTTCTAATTTCTTTCTAGAGTCCTCTTTCAATCTCTCTGAAATTGTCAAAAAACAAAATTCAGTGCATTTTCATTTCTAACCGCTTTCCTGTGCATAGAAAGTATTTATCACATAATTAGACAGGTCGTCTCTTCTTGTGTTTAACTAGAAAGGAAGCATTGGAACATGTAGCGCTAATGAAATGGCACAATCTGCTGACATAATACCATAGCAATGGAACCATAAGCAACCAGTTCAACATTAAACACGCCAAATTCTGCAAAGTTTCAGTGACTGTTATCAACCGGATCACGCAGCAAAGAGACACAGTCGATGTCAAGTTCTACAGATAAGTTTGTGAACGTCTTTTCGTGCACCTGCTAACTTTTTTTAATAATGATCGGAAGGACCAATATTATCAAGAAAACTTTTGCGCAATGATCTGAATTCTTCGAATCTGAAGGAATCGTGGCGATCAGAGCATTTTGAAGGAATTCACAGCAATCCGCAAGCGACGCACGACTATTTTTCCTATCTCTGCAAGGTATTAAGAAATTCTTTTTGCCCACTTATTAAGTTCCTGCGTGTGCCATTGTTTTGAATCAGCTTGCACTTCTAGAAAGTGATGCGCTTAAACAATCTAATTCTGTGGGTGTACATGTCGGTATTTTAGCGGTCGAATTGTCATCAACATTATGAAATCTGCCACTAACTGGCTGAAGTGAAAATCTACCAAGTATGTAATCTGAAGAAAATACTTGAAGAGCAAATCTAATGTGCAAACTGAAAATGATAATTAGTCAAACCGATGTCACAATAAGGGCCAAATCGAGAATCAGGGACTGCAGCAATCTAAAGCTCTTTGCGATCAATTCTGGTCACTACTGTCACTTAACGATAACAGTAATAACATTTTAAATGTAGGTCTTCATAAAAATGGAACACTCAGCATTTTGTAGTTTTCCCGGAGCCTATGCCGTTACTTTGGAAAGGTTTCTGTTCCGACTTTGTTGTCCTGCTACCAAGTCTGGTGCTAAAATTATGATGTTTTTCTCCAGTAGCAGTAGAGAACCAAGAAAGTAGCGATCCTAATTGCTGCACAACATGTTGAACTTTTTTATCAAATGCTGCATTACTGATTCAATTGCTTCGTTTCAGAATGTCGTCCAAAATGATGATTGTGGTTCTATATCTGGTATCTTTATCGTTGATGATTGTTTTTGCAAGGACAAGCACAATGAGTAGAAGCTTACCAAATACAAGGCGTAAGTAGCATAAATACATAAATATGAATAATTAAGCTGCTATACTGCGCGAAAATGTATTTAGTTCACGTTTGATTATATGAATACGTTTTAGTCAATCAGAAAACCAACATAATTCAAGATACATGCAAATTTTCTGTAGTCCGCATGTAGTATGCAAGTTGGGCTTTATCTGTGACTGGTTGAAATTACTCGTATGTTTCGATAAATGATTTAAATTTCCTTTGTATTAAGTACTGACATTAACGCCTTTATTTTCGTGGTTTTCGCATGTTATCATTGAAAAAGTTTAAATTGATTCCCTTATTCCAACCATTTAACATTTCATTTATTATCTTAATCAATAAAATTAAATAACAGGGCGATCTAAATGAAAAACACTTGTAATTCTCAAATAACAATATCACATTGAATTTCAATAATTGCCTACAACAAATATTCAAAATGACCGCCAATTTTCTTTTGCAAACAAAACAAGCGATCAATGAGGGAGTCATGATCCGATTGTAACGTTGCAGAAAAAAATTAAGCTAACCGCAGAATTGATATACAAAATCTTTAATGGCACCCACAAGATAAAATCAAATGGGTTGATATCTGGTGAACGTGGTGGCCATTAGTTATCAAAATGGAGGCCGATCAGTCTGTTGTGAAACTGCCCCAGTAAATTTTTGCTAGAGTTCAAAGCAGCATGTGGAGTAGCCCCATCTTTTTGAAAGATGGTGGGTGCTACTACATTTTCTCATCTTTTTCACTTCTGGAAAAATATGATACAAAATCACATTGCAGTAGGTTGCTTGGGTAGTATTAAGATTGAGAGGAGGAATTTAGTCGTAAAACCTGCCCAAACTGTTGCTTTTGGTGAATTCAACGGCAACTGAATTGGATTGGTGGGCGGTGACGATCCCCAAGCAATGCTGTTGTGTGTACGCATTGAGAGTACGCATTGATGGACAGAAGAGTGCATTGATGAAGGTCACAGAAGGAGTGCCACAGGGGTCCCTACTAGGACCTTATTTGTTCGGCATTTATATTTCATCGCTTCAGACTATTTTCCCCTCGAACCACATAATCAAGTATGTAGACGACATTTGTTTCTTATCAAGAGTCCGAAAGTCCAGCATTCCAAAGGATCTTGCTGAGATCGAAAGTGATCTTGACAATATTTCAGATTGGGTTGCGTCAAATGAATTGACCTTGAATACGGAGAAAACCACTGGTCTAGTGAATTACCGCGGTGGATTCAAGAGCATTTGCAGTATCGAGGGTGCCATCCCAACTGTCAAGTTCCAAGACAGCATTCGGTTTCTTGGGGTTCATTTGGATGCGAAACCTTGGATGGAGAGGCCATGTAAAGTTCATCGAGAAAAAGTGTGCTCAACGCATGTACATTCTGAGGCGGGTCAGATCTGTCACTAGTATTGATGACTTCACTACCATTTATCAAGCATTGGTTCGGTCGCTGATAGAGTACTGCTGCCCAGCGTTTGTGGGAATATCCTCAATAGACTCAAACCGACTAGAGAAGATTCAGAGGCGCTGTCTGAAAATCAAATCGCGTGATCTGAAGCTGGATGACATTGAAGCTAAAAGATGGTCGCAAGCTATCAACACCTTCAACAGCCTGGAAAGATTAGAGACTTCCATCAGAGAATTGTTCCCTAGTTAATGGGCGTCTCGCCGTACCATTCTGTAGAACTTTGCGTCGACAAAATTCTTTTGTTCCACGCATTTGTAGCACCCTTTCAAGGTCATCTACGAGACACTAAATGCACGTGACTATTTGTTTTATACTTGCTTTTGTACGCGTATACGAATGTGTTCTTAGTTTCGACTAAACAAAACTGTCATTCTGCTACTTTTATCTGTGTATTTCATTTCTGATTTCTATTCGACGATACAATATAAACATTTTTCGCTCTCTCTCTGTATTTATATGACCATGCAAATGAAATGCGCATTCATCGGTCCAGAGAACATTTCGTGAAAATTCTTCATCCTCATCAACCTTCAGAAGAAACCAATCAGCAAATTTATTCCTTTCGAGCAACCTTGTCACGTACACACAATTGATGTACAGTTCGTAATTTGTATCGATACAGTTGAAGACGATGTCGTAACATCTTGTGAACTGATGTGTGCGATATTCCCACAGTTTCAGCAATATGACGTGTGAAGATAATTGCAGCTTTGAAGCATATTTTGTTGAGTCAAGAACATCTTTGACTTCTTCCACCATGTCGCTTCTATAAGAAGGGCAACTGGTTTTTGGTAGGTCGAAGACTGACGCAGTTGTCTCAAATCTATTAATAGTTCGGATTCTATCTTCCCTCGACAAGCCTGACATTTTATCAATTGAACAGAATATCAATGCAGTATCATAAATCCCAATACATATAGAGCAATGTGATGTGATTGATCGATTTGCTGATCGTGTGAAACATTGCGTTACTAAAAACTCACCCTGTATTTTATTTTTGAGGAATAACTAGGTTCTACATTTTGCATTTAGCATCATTTCCAATTTCACTTTGCAATGGAAGCGCAGCATCAAAAAACATGTAAATCAATTTGAAATGTGAGTATAAGATGTACGTGTTAAATCGCTGGATATGAAAATTATATAAATACTCGTAAGTTCAATCAATTAGAATCTTTGGGTGACACCATAGAAGTGATTTCTATGGTATTGTTAATTTCTATGGCTGACACCCACCGCATATTTACAGACATTTGGCATGTTTCGATCCGAATGCTGGTATATACAGTGTAGCATATTTGTGAAAGAAAAACAAACTCTTCTCTTAACTGAACATGTTTCGGATTCATTCCATCCTCAGCGTCATACTGATAAAAAATGATAGAGAAGTTTTCAACTTTAGGATTATGTTGATGCATAGAAATTTTGGTTTGACACGGTATCCTTTTAAATGTTCCAAAATGCGAGAAGCAAAATGACATCTAGTGGCGCCAACGTATCGCATAGGACAGCGATCACAAGCGTAGAGATACTCAACATTAGATTTAACTGCGTTCGCAATCGGATCTTTGTAATTGAAATGATTTTGAATTTTATTGGTTTTAAATACATGGACCATTTTAGCTTTTTCAGACAATTTTTCGTTGATATCACGAATACGACGCATCCACATTTTATTAGTAGACTCAATGTAAGGAGCAGACCAATACACAACCTCTTCAGTCTCAGCTTTTTCTTTTCCTCTTTTCCTCTGCTTGCTCTCTCTTCCATATTGCTCTTCACTAGTGAAATAGTGCGTTCATCGCATAGCCATTATCTTTAAAAATTTCAATTTTCATGTCAACAGCTTTTTGGTAATTGCAGCGCTTGGAGCAAATTTTATAAGCGCGAAAAAACAAAGATTTCATAGCTGCCATTTTGTACGAGATCGGCGCATAAGAACTCGAAGGAATATAGATTCCAGTGTTTTCATCTTTCAAATGATGCGAGATATCAAAGACACCCGTACTTATACTCACAGTGGTTATACTCCAGAAAATTTATTGTACCACTGCAACTACATTCCATTGTGAAATGCAGTTCATTAACCATGGAATTCAGAGCTTCTAAGAACCGCTTGCCATCCGACTTAGTTTTGAAGATGGCAAAGCAGTCATCCACGTACCTGCAGTATAATTCAGGCAGTTGATCATCAAAGCGACTCTCAATGAGATCCATAGCAAAGGAAGCCACAGTAGGGGCTAGCTTTGGGCCCATCGGAATACCATCAATTTGATAACTATATTCATTATTAAAGGAGAACAATATGCTAGAGCAGCAAGCAGTTTCTAGCAAATACTTCAGAGCATTTTTCGTCAAAGGAAAATCTTCGAAGTCGATCAATCATAAAATATGATTTATCGCTTGTTCACCGGAATGGAAGTGAAGAGACTCCGCAATCGGAATCGGATCTTTGTAATTGAAATGATTTTGAATTTTGCTGGTTTTGAAGAGGGGGACTATTTATTTCTACATATATCTCAAAATTGCCGCAAACTATCAGCAGTGGAGCGAAATTTGCCTCTTTCGACGTAACATCACTTTACACGAATATTGATCATACGTTGGGTATCACTGCTATCGAATTCTGGGTTTCCAAAAGTAGAGAGACACTATCCATGAACGTTTTACAACGCATTTCATATTGGAAGGCATTCAGATTGTTCTAAAAAATAATTATTTTAATTTTGAATCAACAACATTCATATATACTACGTGTACAGTATATACTCGGTGATGATGTCCAAACAGAAAAAAGTGCTCGACTAAGATAGCCGAGACAATCAAGTTAATGATGAAAATATGTTTAATTTAATCCCCCGTACAGCAGGATTGTATCAAGGAACGTTGGCAGGTATTTTTTGATGCTCGTTGACAAACATTTTGGGAGTGGTCATCGCCTCACGAAAATTTTCAATAGGGATGCTTTGAAGGTCAGTTATAGCTGTATGCCAAACTTCAAATCTATAATTAGTGCGCACAACAGGAAAATATTAAAAAAGTGAAGAGACTAATGGACAAGAATGCAACTGCCAAAATAAAGGAAAATTTCCAATGGATGAAAAATGTCTCTCCACCAATATATACACTGTAGGATAGGAAGTGTTTATATTCATAATGAAAATGATAACATGACATGTAACATAACAAGAATATGACAGAGAAAAATACCACTTTATACATACAAAATAATAAAAAAAAAACATCTCAAGGTACGGTCATTCACAAATTTACAAAAGTCAGAAAGTTACAAAAAGATGTACACCATGACATCAAGAGTAATTTACCAAACTGGATACAAATGGTATGAAGGAACTACGACGAATATTGGTACGACTATATGGAATAATGACACTGCGTGAGTAACGATGAACAGAAGGAATGAGTCTATGTAGGGCGTGAGAAGAATCACCGGCAGCCTTTCTAAACAGGCTCCTGCTGGCTGTGCAACGACGTTTTTGAATGCTATTGTGTTCACAGTTACAGCTTTCGTTGCAGCCATGAAAGATAATGCGGTGAGCACGTCGATCGAGCTTTTCGAGTCTCTCAGATAGTGTCTTGTTTAGTCCAGCAAAACATGGTGAGGCATACTCCATTAGACTTCGGATACAGTTTGTATATATGAGATGGAGCTTGACTTTGTTCAATAGAGGTCACAGCTTCCGCAGTAAGTAAAAACGCTTCTTCACAGTCGTCTCAATTCTATGAACATGCGCAGCCCAAGATAGATCAGATCTAAAAGTCATGCCCAGAATTTTGACAGAATCAACCAAAGGAAGAACTTGTGGCAGCTTGAAATTGTGATGACTCGTAAAACACGTCATTTGACTTTTTGCTTTGTTTAAAGTCAAGTCATTTTGAATGCACCAGTATATGAGGCCACCATAATATAGTATATGAGGCCATCGTAACCAATGAAAAAAGCGAAGATGAAGAAAAATATTATTTTGGGATTTGTGAAGGACCTTTTAAGTCGCGGTATGCCAATCATAAAAAGTCGTTTAATCACAATAAGTATAGGAGCGAAACAGAATTGGGAAACCAAATACTTTTTTACTTGTGTCACACGCTAACCTTTTATATGTCCTGTATGAAATGTTATCTTTCGACCCAGTGTCCGACCCGAGTTTGACTAATATGGCAATGAGAACGCTAAGATAGTGTTTTCAGACGCTATAACAATGCGACATCAGGGCCCTATTTCAATTATCACATTAGATAAGATTTTTCTTACGGCCAGTTTCATCTTACATTTTTTCATTTACCTTCCGAGCTTGAAAATCTTAGCTTATGAACTCGGGTCGGACACTGGGTCGAAAGATAACATTTCATACAGGACATATAAAATGTTAGCGTGTGACACAAGTAAAAAAGTATTTGGTTTCCCAATGCGACATTTGTGATACACACAAGTCATACATTCGTTAAAGAACCTGACGCTATCTGATGATCTGATATCTATGATGCATCAACAGCAGTTAATGCTGCATGATACGGCCAAAATTCCGTATGCCGTGCATTAATGAAATATGAGAAATAGTGAATATTTTATAAATATTATTGCACGACGTTCATGTGACGCATTACTATGTCTACATTTATCAAATGATTTATTGCTACATGGCTGTTAAAATCTTTTATCGCACTGTGATTGTATATTGTGTGTTTGGTGGATGCAAGTATTTATTTCAACAAAGACATAAATAGAACAAAAACATTTGGGATATACAGCGATTAGAGCATTGGATAACAGCATTCACTTTCTGGCATAGAAATTGACAACAATAAAACCTCTAGAATGGAAATTAAGCTTCATGCAATGCACAATAATGGCACATAAATCGCACGCATTTTCACTTAGATGCACCTGCCAACGTCTGTATCATTGGGTTAGAATCAGTCATATGAGCAAATCGAAGCTTTTAATTGGTTCTTCATGCACCAACTTAGTTCCCCCGGATGTGCCGCGACCTTGAGTCAATTTCCATTCTAGCGAACTTCAGATAAACAGTTTATTTCTATGATCGCTATGATGGATTTAACTGAAGTGCGAAGAGTGCAGCGTGGCGTCATAATAGTCCGGCGGAAGGAACGAGGCCGAAAGTGAGACTTTCACAGAATGATGTACACCTCATAGTCCGGCAGTCAGCTCGAGTTTCTGCAGGGAACGAGGCCGAAAGTGAGACTTTTGCAGAATGATGTACATCCTATGCCTACTTCGAATCGGCACGTCTGCCGAGTTCTAGTGAGTTCCTCTTCTTGTCAAACAGGATCAAAGAAAAATGCATGTAAATCCAATGGGACCCAGATTGCAGTTTTTGGCTAAAATGAAATCTTGTATGTTTTCTCAGATTAAACGAAAAGTACGAAGCCCAGGAGTCATAATTTTTGGCATGGAATGTCTTCAGGTCATTTCCTTTCATGTTCATGCACCCCTGTCTATAAAACTAATCACATTTAGATTTGGCGAGCCTCTTAATGTCGGCAAACACATATTTTGGCCCACTTCATCCATATTCAGCCACATTCTCACATGCATTGCCGATTAGATGCATGATAATAGCACATGCACATTATAGGATATGACCTGAAGACATTCCATGTCAAAAATTATGGCTCTAGGGATCATACTGTTCGTTCAATCACAGAAAATATATAAAATTTTATTTTTGCCACGCCGTATTGTTGATGTTGATGTTATTGGGTGTAAAAGATAGAATCCATTCACCTTTTCCTTACGATCTTTTATATTAATTTGAAAAGCTGCCGCATGACTAACCGGTGGTAGGCAATTTTTCATGATCAATTCTTTTTAATTTACCACATCTTCCGCAAACTAATCTGATAGCCTGATTTTCATGTGATGATGTTTTTGATTTGCTTAGAAGTTATAGGTTTTTGTATCTTTGCGAAGATTTTCGGTTGTACTGTTTTCATTACGTGCATCTACTCGGTTAGACATATCAGAAGGTGCGGTAACCACACTATTTTTTAGGAAACTATTTGTTTTTCGTTTAAATGTTCATATTTTTATTGCTTCTAATATTTCTGGCTTCTTCGTGTAAAGCACGTTTAACATCAGTTTCATGCAATTTCAAATTATCTTCTTTTTCTTTTGTCATACGAGGCGGTAAGTTAACCGCATTTTTGTCAAACGGTATATTATTTAGATTACTGTCATTACTTGTTCCACCACTGCTGTTGAAGTGATGAGACCATCTCACTTGAAACACTAAACCAGGGTTCTTTTTAACGTGCAACCGAACACAATTTGTACAGCTCTAAATTCAAATGTACAGTTGTTTTTCTTGATTTGTGAAGTTGAAAAATTGTAGTCAAGAAAATATGCAAATTAAAGACGTTGCAGAAAGAGGAGTGGATGTCAAGATATGAATAACAATACGTAGACCTAAACAAATATTGACTTTGAAATATTGATTTTCAACTTTTTGTTGAAAATTGAAATTTGATGATTGCTTGTCAAATGTGAGCCTGAAATATTGGCTGTACTGATCTCTAGGTACATGTTTAGAGAGATCTCTTTGCCTTAAACATCAGTGCGCCCTTACTTTTGCCAAGGTGATGCGGTGCGTTTCAACTGCCACTGCCTTTATGAATCACCATACCATTAATATATAGTGTCCAGAAATATCAACCATGCACAGAAATTGTACCCACACTGTGGAGAGACAAGATATTGGAAAGCTCAAATACTCGATTAAATCCGTGGGAAATATTGTAGGAACAATACCGGCAGTCTTTTAAAAAAAGGAAATCTACTGATCCATAACGAAATCTATATTTAAGCATTTTACAAAATCTACATATAGGTAAGTACGCAATAAAAGTCTGTGTAAAATGCACAATTCATTTTAGCTCCCAAGCTTCATGTTTTATGCAAACAAGTAGTGTTAAAGTTCTTTGATCTCATGTGATGAAATTATTCGAGATCTTGAATCATCTTTCGATAATTAGGATAAGGGATTCACAATTCTTAAAAAATTCATATAGTTGATCAAACGACGGGAGATCATAGTCATTAAGTCATTATAGCAGCAAAGCAAAAATCAAACTCCTCTTTCTTTTGAGGTTGATTTCTGTGAGCGCTAGAACCATACAGATGTTGACGGCACTTCGTCGATCCGCGCTTTCAAAGTTCTATAGAAACAAGGTGGACCTTAAAACACCAGGATGGCTGAAAAGTCGAAATCGAATTTTCGTTTGCTATTTGATAATAATTTCAATATTTCTAAATACTCCCTATTATGCTGTCTCGTAAATTAATTATTTTCATCATACTACAAAAAGCTGTTGTTACTTTCCTTGCAGTCATTGTTGTTACGTAATATAATGACTATAAACTAAAATTTGCGAAAAAGTCGATATCGACTGCTGTAGGGAAATGCAGCCTCCTATTGTAATATTTGACAACGCAATCAATACGCCATCAATCATTCATTGGTTATCCCAATTTCGGCATGTGATAGAATGCGTTGCGTCTCACCCTCGACCCCTTTTTCACGTCACTCATTACCACAGTTGAGCTAAAGGAGAAAAAGACGACCGTTAGACACAATTTAAAAGTATAGAAAAAGTTGAACTCGCATGATCACCGTCGCTTTTTCACACCCTCTGATACCTGAGGGGGTCCAGTGGGCCCCTTTAACATATTCTTAGTTTACCTGCTTAAATCGAAATCAAAACATTAGGAAAGTTGATTTTAAGTAAAACAATGATGTTTGCGTGTAGCAGGTCGGTATAACGAATCCCTTGAGCTACTTTCAGCCTTCTCAGTAAACACGTGCGAAAATATGGTGTTTTTGTAAGTCAACCACATTTAGTACAGCATCATTTGTACTAGGAGGCGGCTTTACGATATTTTGTGTCACCATAAAGCCTCAGATAGTTGATTTTGATGAAATTGATTTAATTCATGCAGCTAATCCTTTCCATTTGTACATTCCTTCAAATTTATCCAAAGCTATCAGAAATAGACCTAAAATGAGTCAAAATTGCTGTACTTCTAGAATCAAAAACAGCTGTGGAGATCTCAAACTTATCATTACTGCTGTGAAAAGTTTGTCATCAATCAGTTTTTGGTACTCAACTATGAATATAATGATAGCTTTCATTTCGGACATCGATTTATGTCGAGTTGTTCATATAGGCCAACCAGTCACGCGAGATTATGTGCGAAAGCAAAATAACATCTTGCGATCTTCCAACACATTGCACATCTACGAGCATGATGCAAACAATGAATAAATGACTTTCACTCTCTATACACCATCGTGGACATGTTCGAAATCATTTTTCATCTAATTACACAAATTTTGTGATGGAATTTCTACACCCTCTGAGACCTGAGGGGGGATCCAGTGGACCCCCTTGCCCTATCTGGCATACTTCTACTGATTCAATTGAAATAACATAACACATGCAGATTCACTGTCAGAAATGATGATTTTGTATGGGCTTGAGTGGTTGATATATCGTCAGCGTAAAAAATGAAATAGAAAAATGTGGCTCCGGGTCCACTGGACCCACCTCAGGTCTCTGAGGGTTAAGAAACAGTTTAGAACATATATGTCACACAACATGTATATGCAGGCACTCTTCAAATATATTACGTTTATTACACATGCTCCTATAGTGCTGCTTTTCGTTTGATTGCCTGAACGATCTCTTCTGAATTCATCGTTACTAGTAAACATATTGCTAATATAAATAGCCGGAAGGCCGGTCTTCAAAATTCATTACCACCGGTTCCAACCCGGTGACGCGTAATCATAGAAGAAAATTGGCTCGGCGCTTTGAAACTGATTAATTCATCGTATCAAACTAACCATTCTCACGCTAAATAACTTATTTCTATTATGATTGGGTCAATGATTTATCGAGATGATACACCTCTGAAACTACGTCTATCTCGAAGCTGAAGTCGATCAGATGTATTGCTTTAAATGCTATAGATTATTTAAGTTGACATTATGCTGTTCATGTTATTCAAATGATGGATTTCGATCTTCCCTGGAATATTGTTCATGCTGGCTGACAGTTGGCAAGAAGAAGAGGGAAGAAGCGTAAATCGTCCTGACGTTGCAGCGTGAAGCAAAGATTGATCATGCGCACTGAAAATGCTTTATTAGGAGCAAACTATCGGAAAAGAAAATCCTGAAGGCTGGTAATTGGGAGAACTTGCGTTAAAATCCGGTGCCATAGGAAACATTAAGGCCTACTGAACGTGGTTCGCACAAATAGTCAAGAGCGTTCTGTGGGAAGTTTGTCACGTAGGTACCTCTCTTATAAGAGGTTGGTCTGCAGCTTCGCCATCCAATACTTTTGCTATAGTCTTTGTTGAAATGACATTGTTTACGGAACTCGCCAACTCCTTTAAGGTCGCCAACTGTTGAGCAAGGCCAATGGGATCTCCTCCAGCTTCTTCTTCGTCTAAAATCAGTTGTTTGTGCTGTTCTGAGGTTTTCTTGTATGTATTTCTTCTTGGTGCCATCTCGTCTTATGATGCTAGTTGTAAATGACGAAGCAATTTATCGAGTGAGAATTATTGGTCATACTCGTTGCTATGGAATCACTGTCTCACCTACTTATTCAAACCATGGGAATCATAGATATCTTCTTGACTGTGTCGCCATTAATACATTTGACATACAATCAATCGGTGTGCGATTTACATATCATCTGAAAGAAGAGTGACGAAAATATTCGTTTCCATTCATCTGTCAAAAGAAATATCAAAATCATGGAAAGAATGGATGCAATGCCATGTTCCATTCAAGATCATACATTGCTTTATTATGTTTATAACTTAGCAACTTGTTTTGTAAAAATGTGTCAATTTGATGTTCCCACTGTGCCAATTTGGTGTTCCCACTGTGCCAATTTGGTATTCCCGTTTTGCCAATTTGGTGTTCTCATCGTGCCAATTTGGTGGCGCACTTTTGCTAATTTGGTGGTAAAATGGTGTATGTAGATCTGATCAAATTTTGTCGAATAAATTATCACTATCAAATGACTCTCCAATTATTTGTTAGTGAGAGAGGATCGAGGAGTTCGCTGAGTCCCGCTGGTGCTTCTCATCAGCAACATACTGCGACAATCACGAGAGCAAAACGTAGGTACCGAGTGAGTGTTTGCATGCAAATCACATTTGCACATTCATCTGGATGGTTTCACTGCGCACGGTTGAAGTACACTTCACTCTTTCAAGAGAATACATTATGTCCTACTGTCATCCTTTTCTATTTCTATCATATTTTGCATCAGATTTAACTGCTGGAGCCGATGCGTGTTCGTATACCACGAGAAATCAAAATAAAGACAATTCCAGCTCAATGTCTAATTTTGTTATTTTGTTTTTCCATCAGTTTCAAGTTTTCCGCCGGTGCGTCCAGAATTGAATCCTTCAAGCGAAATAAATCAATTCTGTCTGTCATTTTGCTACAATAATCACTAACTTTGCGGTGGCACATTGAAAACAAAAACTTTCCTTCTTAATATTTCAATTTTCTCATTTTCTTACTATGATAATTATTTTTGTGCTAGCTCATTAAAAAAAAAATCTTTCTTCAAAATTCAATATTTCAATTTTCTCATTTTGTTACTATGATAATTATTTTTGCGAAAACAGTGAAAGCATGAAAGATTTCACATCCAATATTTCAATTTTCTCATTTTGTTACTATGATAATTATTTTTGCGAAAACAGTGAAAGCATGAAAGATTTCACATCCAATATTTCAATTTTCTCATTTTGTTACTATGATAATTATTTTTGCAAAAACAGTGAAAGCATGAAAGATTTTACATCCAATATTTTAATTTGCTAATTTCGCTATTTTATCATTTTAATTTGCACCGGCTTGTTCAAGTTTATGGTCCACCATCTCAATATTTTAATCTTCTCAGTTTGTCTTTCTCGTGTTGGCCTGTCGAAACTCATATTCTGACTTTAGAAAACTGATTTGAAGATATCTAAATAACACGGTGTTGATGCATTGGGCTTGATGCAGGCCTACGATGTCAGTGCACATGAACATTGGTCTGATTCCAATAAATCAATGTCAATGATAAAATCGGATTTGAAAATTCGAGTCATCTCTTCTGGGACAATTGTCGAATTATTTGTGTGTTAGGCCTACATGTTGTATACACTGTGCATGCAATACTTGTATTGCACTCATGTGTAGCCATGTTTCAAGGTATTTTACGATGCTTCATAATCATTTTCCAGGATCGTTTTAGTGAGTTTAATTTATTATTTGCATGCCTATTATTATGTATATGACAAACTAAAATAAAATTATGAGAATTTTATCGCATTAGGTCATTATTTGATGTTTTTTTAGAGGTCTAAATTGCAGACCTAAAAAGCGAATCCTATGCTTAGAAGCAAGCATGCCGGCACGTAAAAGGGGCAGCATGGGTTAGGATAAAAAAGGCATTTTGCATATGCACACACCTATATACAAGAAATTGGACTATTTTATGCGCCTTTATTTTTTTAAATTATATAGCCATAGACCAGGAAGCACTTACTAGTTTCCCTGCCGCGCGAATCGCGCGGATTTCTATACTAGGCGTGGTGTAGAACGTTGTGGATCGAGCTTGATTTCATTACATCGGAGCATGATAATCATCGCTTTGCAATAACAATTAGCTGCGGTAGGAATAGTTCCGTAGTCCATAGGTTATAAGTCCATAGTAATGCATGTTCGCATCGGTATCGATGCTTGTAGCACCTTTATTTGTATCTCAAGTATGTGAACTTTTATTTGAAAATTTTGACTTTATATGTAATTTTTGAATTACTTTTCTGCTTAAATGAATACGGAGTTCAACTGATCTTGATAGAGGTTTCTTTTAACAAATGCATAAACATAATGCCATGATTTAACAATAATTTAGGTAGGCTCGATTCCGATGAAATAACGTGCGAAAATATGAGGCGTATAGAATAAGGAGAAGATCTGAGAAGATAAGGAGAAAATATGACAATGTGCTATAACCGAAATCTAATCATATATTGTAGGTTCTGTATACACTTTTACGTACAGTGACTTAAACTTGATATTCTTAATGTGTACTTAACTGTAAGGTTATTATTATTATTCACGACACCGGTATCCAGCTTTGATACGGAAATATTCAAAAATAAAATATTTGATGAAATCATTATGATCTATTTATGTACAAAATATCAAACAATATAATCTAAACCTCTGTGATAACTCTAATGATATCAACAAGAAAAACAAGAGCCAGATCAGAAATGTCCAAAGTATGAGAGTCTCTTTTCATTGAATTTGATGAATTCATCAGCAACGGTGTGGATATTAGCATCGTCCATGTAATCCTTATGCAATACTGTAAACATGATATTGTTAAGGTGGTTTGGTCCAGTCTTGGCTCTGGTCCATGTTTTCAGGCGTCACATTGCGCTGAAACTTCTTTCCGCTGTCGCTGAGCTCATGGGTACTGTCCAATAATATTTCAGCAAGTCGTGGGTAATTTTGCAAGCTTTTTTCGTCATTGGCATTGCGTTAAATATATCACAAATTGTTGATATCTTTGTAACCGCCTTTATTCTTGGTTTGATCTGTTCATTTCTCATTTTGAGGAGGACTGGCAAACCCTTTAGTTCTTCAAATTCTGCTTTACGAGATTGCTGAAGCTTCATTACTCTGGACACAATTGGAAATATTTTGTCAAATGATTCCTTCTCGAGCTTGCCATTTACAGAGTCTATCAGGGCTATTTCAATATCTTCTAATATTTTCAAATCATTTTGGGAGAATCTTCTCTGCATTGATCCTTCGATCAAATTGATCGAATCAAAATATTTCTGGAAAAAGATTGGAACGTTGTATCCGGTGTATCAATATCAGGCAGGTCTGTCATTTCGGACAATATTTCTGGCAGTTTTCTTTTTCTCTTTTCCTTTCTCTCCATGAGGCTATCTGTCATTTCGTCCCCTAATTCTGCTTGTAGCTTTTCTGCATGACTCAATATCTTACTAGCTTCGTCATTGCAGCACATTTCTTTGAATCGTTGCTTCGCAAGGTTGATGACAAAATTCGCTTCTTGAGCACTAACATCAGATCTTTGAGTAGTCCTGGAAATATTCTCCATTATACAGATCACGTCGTATGAGCACTTAATGCTAGCGATCAAAAAAGTGTCCCTCAATTGATTCACTATTCCTTTCGACTTTTCGCGAGTCTCCCAACTGTATGACATGTCAGAAGCTATTGAATTCAACAAGATTTTCAACTCATGAATCTTATTGAGAACAACATATGCTGCCTTTGATCTGGTGGTCCATCGAGTTACTGATAATGATTTGAGACGAACAAATGTAGCATTTTCACAATTTGAACGTGTCTCTTCTTGTATGTCTTCAAATAGCTTGACACGTTTAGGAAATGCTCCTGCAAAGTTATATATCATTTAACAGAAATCCAATGCCTTCTTGATTATATCCGAGCATTCATAAGATTCTTTAACAATTAGGTCATTTGAATGAGCCAGGCAGTGTATATGAAGAGCGTCCGAATTAACAATTTCCTTCAATTTACCTGCTAAGGAGGTCATCGTTGAAGCACCATCAAAAGTCATAGCCACCATCCGTTCATAAGGTAAATTGAGTATACGCATGGTATCGATGATTTTCTTTAATAATCCATCAGCAGTTAATCCTTCATCGCACTCGCGTATGCCAACAAAATCTTCAGAAACTGTATAATCTTCATCGCAAGTGCGAATTGAAATTGATAGTTGCTCCTTCTTAGCAATATCTGATGCCTCGTCTGCAATTATTGAAAAAAACATTTTCCTATTTATGTCGTCCATATGAGCACGTCTGGCATTCAGAACTATCATGGTCTCTTGTTCCTCGATTATATCGTGTGATAGAAAACGGTTCTCTTTTATTATCTTATCCAGCCCCGGACAATATCGCGCTTTGTCTTTGTTGAACTGAATCAAATTTGAATTATTATCATTTTCGTTCCTAATCGGAATGCCTTGTCTCAGCAATGTCTTCAACGTTTCTAAATGCGCACAAAGACCTTCGCGACGAAGTTCTTCATTCACGCTTATCTGTCGGTTCAGTCGGGTTTTAATAGATTCTTCGGAAATAAGTCTTTTCTGTTGATTCTCAGCGTTCTGATGACATGCACTATCGTTGTGTTCACTTAGTTTTTCTCCTACATGTTTCTACGAGGAGAATCCTGAATCATGGTCTTCTCTGAAAACAAAAGGACTTATGCGGACCCCGGATTGTAGTGATTTACATTTTGTACAAACTGTGCAGAAAATTTTATTCCTTCCTCTGTGATAAGCCGCCCATTCGTACTTATCTAACCAAACCCTCGAAAGCTTCCGTTTAGACAATTCACTCTTTTTCTCATCATCTGCTGAGAAATCTTTTGCACAGTAAACCCAATAAGAATCAGCTGAATCAGCCGAAGGAACAGGGGTACATTGATTGTCGATTTCAGAAGATTGAACTGGAACCTCGCCCACTTTATTTGTTTTGATACCACCAGTACGAGAAGATTCTCCGCCTTTACTTGGATGTTCATTAGTAACTTTGACGAAACAGGAAATCTTAGTTTGAGAACAATCATTACCAGCCTCCGTCAAACGCTTCTGAATTTCTTGATTTCTTCTCTTTCTTGTAGGCATTTCTACTTTCCTGAAAAAAAGAATGACTTATTACCATCATAGTTATGATTTTTCCAAAGCATTTATCTTTTCATTTTCTGTATTCGTGAGACGTTTTCCTCAAATGGCGTCGGAGCTTCTAGGTAAAACACTTTCTTGACTTCTTACGATGCCTCGTCACTCATGACTATGTCTTTAAAGACACTGGGTAAATTTTCTGGAGATTAGCAGTGCTTCAATATTACATACATCTGTATACGATTCCTTCCTCTGTACAAATGCCATAGAAACTAGCTATTTGTGTTTTAAACCATTGATGGATAAACAATACAAATGCTGTAGTATGTACAGTCATCCTTCTGCCTTTTTTGAAATGAAAAATGAAAATTTGGGCAGAGCCTCCGGCGTACCTAAACCAAAATGAGATTCTGAAAATCATAATCAAAATTTGGGCAGAGCCTCCGGCGTACCTAAACCAAAATGAGATTCTGAAAATCATCATCAAAATTTGGGCAGAGACTCCGGCGTACCTAAACCAAAATGAGATTCTGAAAATCATAATCAAAATTTGGGCAGAGACTCCGGAGTACCTAAACCAAAATTAGATTCTGATAAAGAAAATGAAATTTGCCAAACACAAAAGTATCCCTACTACTAAACTTTGTTAGAAAGTTATATATATATATATAAGTAGTGAAAACTGTGCCCTACTTGCCAGGGATAGGTACATGGATAGGTACATGTAAAGTTTAGTGTTATCAATAGGTACATGGATAGGTACATGTAAAGTTTAGTGTTATCAATAGGAACATGGATAGGTACATGGATAGGTACATGGATAGGTACATGGATAGGTACATGGATAGGTACATGGATAGGTACATGTAAAGTTTAGTGTTATCAATAGGAACATGGATAGGTACATGGATAGGTACATGGATAGGTACATGGATAGGTACATGGATAGGTACATGTATACTTTAGTTATCGATAGGCACATGGATAGGTACATGTATAATTCAGTGTTATGAATAAGAACTTGTATGAGATCTGTTTTACTGGATAGGTACATGTGTTTGGTACACTCAGTTGAGTACACTGTGTTTGGGAACGTCTATGATCGAACTTGTGTGGTTTGGTTCTGAGCACTTGGGTACGTACCGATAGACGTCCGTTGTTTGATTTTGAATGGGTTTGCTCAATTGCGACTATTGTGACTATTGCAACCATTGTAATCAAGATGACACATTGATTTTCCTTTTACGTAGACAAACTATGCTATAAATATGAGATAGTTTTTGATGACATACATAATGATGACTAGTATCCCAACGTCGTGGGTTGTCGCAAGAGACCTTGGATATTCGTTCAAAGCCATAGAAACTGTAACAAATCTCAGTGAAAATATCAACGCTGGTGATTTAGTTGATCGACTAATGGATCTAGATGAGCATGCTATGAATCACAATTTGGATCGTAGGTGGATAGAGGATTTCTCCATGCTACACTGCAATGATAGTGAAATTAGGAGGATCAAATTGGAACGATATGGAAAGAAGGAGACATCTGACAGTGTTTTAATAAAAAGTTCTCCCAATAAAAGTGACTTCAGAAGGAAATTAGAACAAGAGACATTTAAATTATTATGTGAACGGAACTGCGTTAAATGTTTTAAACAGGAACGATCCCTTCTCTTTTTGCCATGTTCTCATAGCGTTATGTGTTCTACATGTTATGTACCCTTCGAAACTTCATCTTGTCCCCTTTGCGATGAAGAAATATCTTCAACAGTCACTGTATATCGTTCATGATGAGTCATCATGCAGGTCTGTGATTGGTCACTATTGTGTCTTTGTGTGACTTTTCTATATAAGGAGGACATTGTACCGTTCTATTTCAAGCATAATTTGAGGCTCATACAATGTCAATCAGCATGTCGTTCACTACCAACATTCCCATTTCAATAATTTACCGCAGTCAACTCTTCACGGGCAATATATTTTATTCTGCCGTGAATATAACTGGCTATAAAGCGGATTTGGTGGATCTGATGGAGGAAATAGTGAAGTATTTCCGCTGCGGAGAGGACGTTGTGGTGCAGAGAATGTTGATGAGAGTCGTGAACAACGCTCTCACACGAGTTGCAAGATTCTGGATCAATGAAGTATTTCGCCCACTAGCTCAAACGGAGATTGTACCGGAATACTCTCGCTGTTGGTGCAGCAGTATCCAACGGAAACTCAACACATGTCTCCATGACATTATCACCTCCAGCTACTATGATGAGAAGGGTGACAAATGCAAGCTGGACTTGTTCAGCGGACCGCCATCAGTAAGCATCAATGTGGCTGCTCAAGGACATTCTGAGGTAATCAGTTTGCGGGCATACTATGCCAATATTTTAAAGACTTTCCATTCAAAGTCCTGCTGTATGTGCTGTCCAATTTCAAAACATCTAATGAAAGACATTGAGCAGCTCATAACTGCTACAAATCAGACTCTAGCCGATGTGAGTGTATATCAGTTTCCCTCTACAACTTTTTAAGTGTTTTATGTAATTTTATAAGTACCAGCAACAAACTCTGTGTGAATGCTTGTAAACTTTTGTATATAATGTTGTAAGTACTAAGCAAAAATTGTAATTGTATTATCTATTTCCATATTAGAATAAAAATGTCTGTAAAACGGAAGGCATCTTCTCGTCAATCGAAACGGTCCTTCAAACCTTCAAGTCAGTTTAAAAAGGCGTTGCGAAAGTTAAACAGGATACATGATAATAAGAAGAAGTGTAAATTGATTCAAAATTCAAGTGATGATTTCATTCGTGATTTAGCTTTTGCAATACACAAATGTCTACCTATTTACAAGCCTCTGTTGAATGCTGGCTCTTTGAATAGCATAAAAAAGTTTTCAAAT
Source organism: Prostheceraeus crozeri (assembly GCA_907163375.1). Classification (NCBI taxonomy): domain Eukaryota; kingdom Metazoa; phylum Platyhelminthes; order Polycladida; family Euryleptidae; genus Prostheceraeus; species Prostheceraeus crozeri. The sequence goes on from CAJQUW010011097.1 coordinate 240,997, forward strand.
CCAAGGAGTAGTGATAAGAAAAGGCGAAACTTAATTCAGCGCGGTGGTGGTGGGTTTCTAAGTATGTTAAATGATATTGGAAACAGTATTAATGGTGTAATCAATAGTCCGCTTGGAAGGATTGCAGCAACTGCTGCAATGTTAATATAAGGTTAGCGAATGATAAAGTGACACGTCATCACTTTGATTGATGAGTCATATATAGGTGTATATAAGGAAGACGCTTTAATGATATTTTACCACTTTCAAGTGACAATTCATTTGCGCTGGTTGAAAGCTCCGAATTAGTACTTTTTGAAACATGACTCAGAAAATGTATACAATCAGAGAGGAAGGTGACGCTTTTGAGCAAGATCTCTTGAAGCTTCGTCCGACACGAAAGGTGCAAAGGATTGGAAATACGCTCTACTTTCAAACCTTGAATTATGGTGATGATGGCTTTTATCTTCAAGTTCCATTCTTCCACAGTAATGGTATGTCTACATCAGGGTATAGCAATATGAGACAAATGCGAGTGACTTTTCCAAAATGGCAACAGGTGATTCTTAAAACTATTGACTCTTTCGCGAAAGAATGTGTTGAGCTGCCTGAAAGTGCTCCCACTCATTGGAGAAAGGCATTAGAGGAAGGAGTTGGTTATAAGGAATTGCCGGAATTCGATACACTGTTTTTAAAACTATCGGATCATTTTCAAGCATTCGATCTCTTTACAAACTCGATGGAATGTGAGGATCTCAAACGGGGCCGCTATATGGGCTTAGTGCACGTTACCGGACTTTATATTGGTTCACATGGTTCGACTGGTAAAGTCGCATCTTTGCAAATGAAGGTTCTTCAACTAGTCTATGAACCACTACCAATTGATAAATGTTTAATTAACATTGATAAGACTGCTTCAAGTGATGGGAAGGAAGAGAGCAAAAAACGAGGGCGGAAATCTAAAGATGGGAATCCTAAATTGAAGTTGAAGCGCCAAGACGCTGACTTGAAAACTTTTTATAATCCTAATTGTGATGAGGAAACACAAATGTTTTAATTTGTAAATGTTTTAATTTGTAAATGTAACTTGAAAGTTTCTATTCTGAATGTAAATAAACTTGATCTGGAACATGTGTCTGTTTTGTTGTTCTAAGCAAAATTAGCGGGATGATGAGTTTAATGTTAATGGAATTATAAGATGACAGATTTTCGTCTATTCACTGATCGCACAATGTGTGTCGCTGGACCAAGTCAGTCCGGTAAAACTACATTTGTAACTGAATTGCTACAATATAGAAATGAAATGTTTAACAAGGAAATTAAGAGAGTCAAATGGTATTATGGAATATTTCAACCACAACTACATTCTGCACTTCGCCAGAAAGGCTATGAGGTGAAGCAAGGGTTGCCATCAACTGAGGATATCAAAGCAGGTGACTTACTAGTATTAGATGATCTATTACGAGAAAGCAAATCTTCAAAGGATGTAACTGAAATGTTCATTCAAACTGCACATCATAGGGAAGCTTTTATTATCTACATCACCCAAAACATCTTCGATGGAGGGAAAGAGCAAAGAACTAGAAGTTTGAATACACATTATTTGGCAATATTTAAAAATCCAAGAGATAGCAGTCAGATACATCATCTCAGTAGACAGATATTACCTCAACAACCTAAAGTACTTTCAAAAATATATGAAGATGTAACAAAGAAACCACATGGTTATCTATTTATTGATCTAACCCAGGAATGTCCGGAACGACTTCGATTTCGAACAAATATCATACCTAATTCCGCTGAACCAATGACAGTTTTCTCGGTTCACAGTTAGTTTTAAGCAATGTACTTTGTTGCCTTATTATTTTCAAACATGTCGGATTCAAAGATGGTAGTCATTCCTCAAGAGGAGTATGTACAATTGACTACATTACAAAGTGCACAGGAAGTCAAAAATATAGATCAACCTATTACGAATCAACTTAAGGAACTAACACAAAAGGATATGGAAATTCAGAAGATTAAGGATCCCTATCGACGAATGCAGTTAGCAGCTGAAAACATTGACGAGAGGCGACAGATTCGTGACAAGTTGCGACGATTTATAACCTTGTCAACACCTCGACCATATCGTGTGCGCGCTGAGCGATTATTTGACTTCATTGATCCACATGTGAAGTTCAATGAGAGAGGGGAGATAATAGATGAAACAACTGGTGATGTTATTAGAAATAGTCACATAGATGACCTTCTACAATATGCTGTCAGAGATGTAAGGCGAAAACTAGGTGCACCACAAGGGTGGTCATATTTTCAGAAAATTTTATCTGATCAAAATGTACCTCACAATATTATTGGAGGACCGACTGTGAATGAATTGGATAAGGGTCACTTACAAGATGGATCAAAGAGTAAAACACCCACGATGGCGGTCAAGCGAGAGCTTGCAGATCCCGATGATCTGCAGCCAAAAAGAGCTACTAGGCGCTCAATGCGTGTTGCGAAGGAGTATAGTAAATATTAAGCAAATATGAATTAAGCCTTGCCTCTCTCATATCATGTCATTACAAAAATTTTGCTGTTGTTTGAAATCTGCGCTCGAAGGTAAAGCAGAAGAGGGCATAGAGGTTGATATCAATTGTGTTAGCAGTTGCTGTGCGAGTAATACGCGTGCAAATCAGAACAAAGACGATGAGTACTGCAGTGAAACTCAGAAAGATTTATTACGACTTAAATCATCCCGCAAGTTTCAGTCGTCCGGAGGTTCTAGCTCGTGCAGCAGGTGTGGGAATAGAGAAAGTCAAGAAGTGGTTGAGGAGTCAACCGACTTACACTCTTCACAAAAATGCGAGAAAGCGGTTTCCAACAAGAAAATATGTTGTTAACAATATAGATAGTCAATGGCAAGCGGACTTGGCTGACATGCAACAGATATCACAGTACAATGATGGCTATAAATACATCTTAATCGTAATAGATATTTTATCTCGCTATGCTTGGGCACGTGCGCTGAAATCTAAACGAGGACCAGAAGTTGAAGCGGCTATTCAGAGCATTTTCGATGAGGGGCGTGTTCCGCAAAGAATACAGACCGATCAAGGGAAGGAATTCGAAAACTCTCATGTTCGAAGTCTCCTTAAAAGTCATAATGTGGAATTGTTTAGTGTCAAAAGTGCTTATATAGCTGCCATGGTTGAGAGGTTCAATCGCACACTGAAGACAAAAATATGGCGCTATTTCACTGCAAAAAATACACATGTTTGGGTAGGTGAGCTGCAGAAATTTGTTAAGAATTACAATGAAAGCTACCATCGAATCATTAAGATGAAACCAGTTGATGTTACCCCAGATAATGTGATGGATGTATGGCTTCGATTGTATGATAAGAAAGCGAAAAACATTTCCAATGAAAAGAAAATTAATGTTGGTGATAGAGTTCGGATTTCAAAGGTTAAGTCTACATTTGAGAAGGGGTATCTACCTAATTGGACTGAAGAAGAGTTTTTTGTGGATGAAGTAAATACAAAATTTAGACCCACCATGTATAAATTAATAGATTACCATGGCAATCCAATTGAAGGAAAATTTTACTCTTATGAATTGCAAGTAGTAGACAGAAGTGAAGAGGTGTATATGATTGATAAAATAATTAGGAGGAAAGGTCATGGCAATCAAAGGAAATATCTAGTTAAATGGAAAGGATATCCTGATTCATTCAATAGCTGGATAACGCACCAGGATCTACAAAATGTGGAGATGGGAGACACTCGTAACTTTTAAGCTAATATAGCATGTGACTTCTTCCATATATGACTTTAACATGTCTACTAACTTCAATATCATTCTTCCAAGCAATAGCAACCCCAAGATATTCCCAAGTAACAAACCATCTCTATACTCTGTTGAATTCGCTAATCCAATTACTCTGCATGGACCCCATGAAGTTGCTCTAACTGAAATTACTTATTACAACGATATCAGTTTGCTAAAGAACAACTATTTTGAATTACATAAAGAAGTGCGAGAGAAGGATGATTGCTTTCGCATATTTCAAAATAGTCTACATGGTACATGGGCTTTTCATCATCTAACTTTACATCCTTTTTCAACATCTTTACCATCTGTCCAAAACATGATTAAAATTCAAAAGGCATTTGCAACGTCAACTTTTGATTCTAAGGTTCCCACAATGAGCTTGCAAGATACAGAAAAGGAAATCGGTAGAATGTTTGAACGAATAAATGATCTCTTCAAGCTGACTTTGAATAAATTCTACAAACCAGTCATAAAGGGGTCAACAAAATTGATGAAGGAAGGGAAGCATGTTCTTCTTGTATTAGGTAAGGATTTGAGTCATACTTTTGGGTATTCCAGAACAACTTTCTCATCAAGGTATTGGTACAATGGACGTGGGTGGAATTCGGAGAGGAAAGTCACTGATTTTAAATGTAGAATTGTGCCATTGTATGCATTACAAAAAAGGAGCATCCGAGTAAAAAATAAATTTGAGGTCATTAGAAGTGTTGAAGACTTTGCAAGAAAGTTTCAAGGATCAGTGCCAGAAACGTTAATGACTTGTGAATATAAGAAAGAGAAAGTAACTTTATTTACTGTTGAAACGGAGGCAGAATTTATTGTTTTTACTAAAAAGACACCATTGGAAAAGTCTGAGTCCGCTGTTATTGAATTTGGATCTGAAATGATTGGGATGTTTAAGTGCCTTGAAAGCGCACCTTGGTTGACAGAATTAAATGATACATTCAAGGTTCAATTGTCCTCTTCTAAACTCAAAGCATCAACAAATGCTTCATGGGATATCCACGTATACAGCGAAGACATATCGGGTGATGAATTGTCTACTTCCAGTGAACTTGTAAAAAGAGTTAATTTGAACATTGAAAGCTTGAAAACGCCATCTGAATTGTGTACAAAGTTAAATGAGTTTGGTGTAGATTACCTTGATGCAGATGAATATCACTTTTCTTATGACCCACATAAGAAACGCATGATTCTAAAGGTAGGGAAGAACTCTCTTATCAAGCTGGATAGCGTGTTAACGACCACATTGGGATTCTCAAAATCAACTATTTATGAAGGTACATCAATAGGCGATACAGCCCCATCACTAGAGCGTGATATAAGTAACTTATACGTCTATTGTAACATTATTGAATATACAAGGGTTGGCGACATTGAGGCCCCACTTCTGCGCACATTTCCTCTCTCATCCGTAAGGAAGCAACTAATCAATCGAGAATTTTTTAACACAATGTATCTACCAATCAGCCGAAATTTCATCAATAGAATTGACATATCAATTCATGATGACGCAGGAGAAGTAGTACCGTTCTGTGGTGGTGTTACTGTTTTGACCCTACATATTAGGTCACGAGAATAAGGCTTTACGCTATTGTGACTTCCATAGTTATTCAATAGTCATAATGACAGGCATTTACAGTAGACCATCATATCAGAGCGGTTATCCCGTGTTTGTTGGAGGTAGTCGACAAGTTGGAGGAGGCATATTTGGTGCACTAAGACGTATGGTTCTTCCAACACTTAAAAAGTATGGCGTACCAATCATGAAGCGTGTTGGAAGCAGGGCTTTAGATTTTGGTGCAAATGTTGCAGCTGATGCGCTTCAAGGTGAGGATATCGGTGAATCTATGAAAATGCGCGCGCAGCAATCTGCCATAGACGCATTAGATGATTTAACAAAGACGAGACGTACAGTTCGGAAGAAGCGTAGGAAGTCAAGACAAGTTGGATCCGGTCGAGTTACTAAGCAAAGACGCAGGAAAAGTAAAAAGCCGACTAGAGCAGCACGTTCTAAATCTAGACGTCGAGTGAAAACAAGAAAGCGCAAACGAAATTCCACAGCTACTAGAAACAAGTCAAAACGAAGGAAGACAACATATTTGTAGAGCTAATACGATGCAGAGTATCAATTCGGCTTTGTGTTTCTTCGATTCTCCCCCTCATCAGACAGACATCATCTCCTCAACAATTGTAGACATAGTCCCCACAACAAATATTGATGGTAACCAGCAGCCTATTCAGTTTGATATACCTGCCAATCCTCAAGATTATATTGACTGTCAATCCATTGATTTAGATTTGTGTATACAAATTAAGAAGACTGATGGTACAAATATCGATTCATCCAAGGATAAAGTGGGATTAGCAAATCTTCCTATTGCCAGTCTGTTCTCAGATGTGTATCTAATATTGAATGACAAACAGATTGAAGGAGGGGATCGAGCATATCCATATGGAGCATATATACATACAATGACTCAATTTCAAAAGCAAGCTAAACAGTCACACTTGCAAGTTTCTGGGTGGTATGATGATCAGCAAGGGAAATTTGATGATGTCTCAAATACAGGGTTGAAAAGACGAATGGATTTAACAGCGGATTCAAAGGAATTATACTTGAAAGGACCCGTCTATCTTGATTTCCTTCGTCAATCTAGATATCTGCTATCACAGGTTAAAATGCAAATAAAATTTATTCGTGCAAATCCTGAGTTCGCGTTAATGGCTTTTGGAGCTACAAACTATCAAGTTAACATAAGTAATGCCGTGCTCAATGTAAGGCGAGTAACAATGAACCCGTCAGTCATCAACGAGCATGCGACAGGATTGAGGAAAAACAATGCAATATATCCAGTTAATCACAGTGTGTTGACAAACTTCACAATTGGTGCGGGATCATCCTCACATGCCTACCCAAATCTTTTTCCCACTGCAATGCCAAAGGCGGTGTATATCACATTTGTGGAAAATGAGGCATTCATTGGTGCTTTTGAAAAGAATCCATTCAATTTCCAACACTTTAATGTTAGCAAACTAGCACTCTATCAGGATGGGAAATTTGTATCTTGCAAAGCATATGAGCCTAATTTCAAAGATGGCAAATTCGCACGTGAATATGGTTCTATTTTCACCGCCCTCAACATGTTTAATACAGACGATTCAAATGGAATTACAATGGATATGTACAAGAATGGCTACTTCTTCATTATGTACAACCTCACAGCAGATGCAGATCTAGGTGGTGAAAGCGTAGGAGTTACAAAGCCTGGAAATCTACGACTGGAGGTATCATTTGAGTCACCTTTGAAGAAAACAATTACTTGTCTCATTTATGCTATCTATGATAGCAAAGTTGAGATAACAAGAATGAGAGACGTGACTGTCAGCTATCAGAGATGAGTAACTTAAGCAACATAGAAATCTTGAGGAAAATGAGGAAAGCTCATCCCTACTCCAAGACAATATTTCTCAATGTCTTTTCTAGAGATAATTTACCTGATTCAATTCCTTTCTATCCTTGTTCGCTTATCATCAATACGGATACCAACAATCTTCCCGGAAAACATTGGATTGCTGTATACATCAATCGTTATAAAGTTGCCGAATATTTTGACTCTCTTAATCAACCTCGTTTACATGATATCGCATTATGGATGAACAGGTTCTCCTGGACTGTTAGGAAAGTGACATCGTTCCCACTTCAAAGTAATACATCTCTAATGTGCGGTGGCTATGTACTCTATTTTGTCAACGAGAGACCATTGAAAAATAACTGTAAAAGTGCTTTAGAACTATTTTCAAAAAACTGTGATAAAAATGATGTAATTCTTACTAAATATGTCGAAACAGTTTTGAAATAAAGTTTTATGTTGTATCATTAACTTGCTCTCTTTTTTCCAAAACAAGGGTTTATAAGGAAAACAAAAACATGCTCATATTTCATTATCTATTCACATATATACAAAAAACATGTTCACATTTCATTATCTATCCACATATATACAAAATCTACAATTTGGTTTTCATGAAACATTTTTTCAAATCACATATGATGGGAGGCACATCACTTATGTCTTTAATGCCGGTTATCACAATCTTTCCATTATGGAACACATGAACATGATATGGATGCCAGTTAGTCAATTGAGCTGCTGGAAATAACTCCACTTCATAAGTTAGATTATGTGATGATGTAACTTTACGGAAGTCATAGTGATAGTGCAATTCACATAACACGGTCATTGTCTTCACTTTCCAATCAGATAATGAATCACCAAGTAAATGTTCCAAAGTTAAGTGTAGATATGAGAGATCACCCTCCATGACCCTTCCAATACATTGGATTGTTCCATTTGGAAAGAATAGGATAGTGAGAGATTTATCCTTCCTCTGAATCCTCCATGTTAACATTGAGGGTCTTCCAAGATGTAAGCTCGTTGTCGGCTTCAATTTGCGTTTTATCAGTAACCATTGTTTTCGGTTGGGTATATTCCTCTCGATCTCTTGTAGATTGAGTTTTGACTTTGCTTTTGTAGTTAACATCCGATTTACAACTTCCAACCGTTTGATGTCCTCCATCTTTAATGAATGACGTTATCTGTGGTAGTATCTCCCTTGTAAAGGTTTCCCATGTGACGTCACTGAAACGAAAAAATCGATAGTCAATATCTTCTCTCTTTGGTGAACAGACGTATAGTTTGACTGATGAATCACACTTTATCCATACCTTGTCATCGAGAGGAATCTTGATCCGAGTCTTATGGTTGTCAATGAGATCCGCAAAGTCTTTCAGTGAAGGCAATGAGTCAATACTAATGCAAACGCCACGATGTTTTCGATCACTATTTGCTATTGAATGACGAAATGCTATTCTTTTAGAATTTGTTATGTGAACGTTTTGAACGTCACTAAGTTTCCATGTTCTAATGTAATGAGGCATGTTCCGAAAGCTATGTTTCAAATTTAGGTTTAATGTTTGCCTAAAGTTTGTTATTTTATTAGCTCAACATATCGGAATGATGTTGAGTACAAATTCTTCACATATTCATTCACATTAGGACTACCTATTTATTAGTAATCATTTCTACATATCGGAAAGATGTAGAAATTTCAATTTTAGTAAGACTACTTATGTATTAGTAAGTGTTGCTACATGTCGGAAGATGCAGCAATCGCAAGATCTATTACAAGTGGAATATTATATTGTTTTTATTTAGACTTATTCTACATCACCTGTGACAGGAAGGCATCTCCTTCTCTTCGACGGTGGGGGAAGACCTAGGCTGTAGTGTCCATATGGTAATGATAAATTTTTATCCAGCCAACAGCGCTTATCCTCCCAAAGTGAAAGACCTCGCTTCCTAAATGATTTTGTGCTAACTATGTGATTTTTTGAATTTATAATTGTCATATCTTCAGTTGTATCATTCTCACTATAATAGACACTCCTATAGTCATTATGTTTCAATTTTTTAACTGCTGCTCTCTGAATTCCTTTTGCACGTTTGATGCTATGATTCGTAGAGTCTAGATATTTCATTGAATACATTTTCGGTTTTAGTAGGATCATTTCCTCAAGCAACTTTCCAGCACACTCATCCTTAAAACAACCTAATCTAGCTTTGTTTGTAGTTGAGTATAGTCGGTGATGACTGTCATAGTTTGAAGAGTCAAACTTTTCACCGAAGTATAGAAGTATATCTTCCAGACGGACAGATGGTGATGTGTATAAACATAGGAAGAAACTGTCGGTATCACCTCCACAAAGCCGCGTTCTATTTATCAGTGGACATCCTTTTAGATCATTGTAATATAATTGATACATTTCCAACTTACTATAGTCAAGTACTGCTTGACCAACATATATTAATTTATTTAAAACTATTGAAGGTTTGTACATTTCCATACCAACCAGATCTTCATCAAATATTTTGTGTTGAACATAGAGAGGATGATTTGACAATTTCAGTAGTTGTTTCTCATTGTTGACTAGTTTAAATTTTTTCCTTCTCCTTACATTTTCCATTGTTTTACCATATAAAGAATTATTTTTCAATTTGTAGAATGACTTTTCGAAGTCAGTGTTTGATTGAGCCCTCTTTTGAGAGTTCATATCAATGTATGTTTTTAACCAAGGCTTTTGTGTGAATTTTATGCCACTATGAATCTTCTTGATTCTCATGCCCATGGTCAAGTAAAATTTTAAAATTGAGTAGTGGACTACATAATTTTCCCTATCAAATTGATGGAGCAGAAGTTTCTTGATAGAAGAAAAATGTGTATTTGGTCTTACTTTTCAATATAGATTTTTCATATAGTGTGAAAACATTCTCTTTTCAATCATCTGCATTTCTGGAGCTAATGGGAAATCGGCAGTGTCATCATGAATGGCTGCAGGATACTCTAAATCTAAATAAAAATGTAGCCGATTTCACCATCATGATCTATATTTTGAACATTTTCTTCATTTAAAAAATTATCTAATTCCCTTTCATTCAACCATTTGAAATTTGAGTGGGGTAGATTTCTACTGAGTGAAGAACCGTAAAGGTTATTAACATCTAAGTAGGTCAAATGTCGACTTTCATGTGTATTATTTCCTAATTCTTCAATGCGTGCACGCGCTCGGTGAATGTTGGTGAAAGTCATACCCCCTCTAATTCCTCGTTCAAATAGATTGTACATATTTTCATCTTGTATGTAGTGTGGGGGATCATTGGAAGAGAAATTTAGTGCTGAGGTAAAGCTAAGATGTGGGAGACTGACAAAATGTACAGGGTTGACTTCATCCTCACGTTGACTCAATGCTCTAAACACTTCAAATATGTCTGCCAACAATAAAACATCTAACTTCAGATATGCCAGCATGTAATCACCAAATGTGATACAATTAATGTGAATGGAATTATAAGATGACAGATTTTCGTCTATTCCCTGATCGCACAATGTGTGTCGCTGGACCAAGTCAGTCCGGTAAAACTACATTTGTAACTGAATTGCTACAATATAGAAGTGAAATGTTTAACAAGGAAATTAAGAGAGTCAAATGGTATTATGGAATATTTCAACCACAACTACATTCTGCACTTCGCCAGAAAGGTTATGAGGTGAAGCAAGGGTTACCATCAACTGAGGATATCAAAGCAGGTGACTTACTAGTATTAGATGATCTATTACGAGAAAGCAAATCTTCAAAGGATGTAACTGAAATGTTCATTCAAACTGCACATCATAGGGAAGCTTTTATTATCTACATCACCCAAAACATCTTCGATGGAGGGAAAGAGCAAAGAACTAGAAGTTTGAATACACATTATTTGGCAATATTTAAAAATCCAAGAGATAGCAGTCAGATACATCATCTCAGTAGACAGATATTACCTCAACAACCTAAAGTACTTTCAAAAATATATGAAGATGTAACAAAGAAACCACATGGTTATCTATTTATTGATCTAACCCAGGAATGTCCGGAACGACTTCGATTTCGAACAAATATCATACCTAATTCCGCTGAACCAATGACAGTTTTCTCGGTTCACAGTTAGTTTTAAGCAATGTACTTTGTTGCCTTATTATTTTCAAACATGTCGTATTCAAAGATGGTAGTCATTCCTCAAGAGGAGTATGTACAATTGACTACATTACAAAGTGCACAGGAGGTCAAAAATATAGATCAACCTATTACGAATCAACTTAAGGAACTAACACAAAAGGATATGGAAATTCAGAAGATTAAGGATCCCTATCGACGAATGCAGTTAGCAGCTGAAAACATTGACGAGAGGCGACAGATTCGTGACAAGTTGCGACGATTTATAACCTTGTCAACACCTCGACCATATCGTGTGCGCGCTGAGCGATTATTTGACTTCATTGATCCACATGTGAAGTTCAATGAGAGAGGGGAGATAATAGATGAAACAACTGGTGATGTTATTAGAAATAGTCACATAGATGACCTTCTACAATATGCTGTCAGAGATGTAAGGCGAAAACTAGGTGCACCACAAGGGTGGACATATTTTCAGAAAATTTTATCTGATCAAAATGTACCTCACAATATTATTGGAGGACCGACTGTGAATGAGTTGGATAAGGGTCACTTACAAGATGGATCAAAAAGTAAAACACCCACGATGGCGGTCAAGCGAGAGCTTCATGATCCCGATGATCTGCAACCAAAAAGAGCTACTAGGCGCTCAATGCGTGTTGCGAAGGAGTATAGTAAATATTAAGCAAATATGAATTAAGCCTTGCCTCTCTCATATCATGTCGTTACAAAAATTTTGCTGTTGTTTGAAATCTGCGCTCGAAGGTAAAGCAGAAGAGGCATAGAGGTTGATATCAATTGTGTTAGCAGTTGCTGTGCGAGTAATACACGTGCAAATCGGAACAAAGACGATGAGTACAGCCGTGAAACTGAGGAAGATTTATTACGACTTAAATCACCACGCAAGTTTCAGTCGTCCGAAGGTTCTAGCTCGTGCAGCAGGTATGGAATAGAGAAAGTCAAGAAGTGGTTAAGGAGTCAACCGACTTACACTCTTCACAAAAATGCGAGAAAGCGGTTTCCAACGAGAAAATATGTTGTTAACAATATAGATAGTCAATGGCAAGCGGACTTGGCTGACATGCAACAGATATCACAGTACAATGATGGCTATAAATACATCTTAACCGTAATAGATATTTTATCTCGCTATGCTTGGGCACGTGCGCTGAAATCTAAACGAGGACCAGAAGTTGAAGCGGCTTTTCAGAGCATTTTCGATGAGGGGCGTGTTCCGCAAAGAATACAGACCGATCAAGGGAAGGAATTCGAAAACTCTCATGTTCGAAGTCTCCTTAAAAGTCATAATGTGGAATTGTTTAGTGTCAAAAGTGCTTATAAAGCTGCCATGGTTGAGAGGTTCAATCGCACACTGAAGACAAAAATATGGCGCTATTTCACTGCAAAAAATACACATGTTTGGGTAGGTGAGCTGCAGAAATTTGTTAAGAATTACAATGAAAGCTACCATCGAATCATTAAGATGAAACCAGTTGATGTTACCCCAGATAATGCGATGGATGTACGGCTTCGATTGTATAATAAGAAAGCGAAAAACATTTCCAATGAAAAGAAAATTAATGTTGGTGATAGAGTTCGGATTTCAAAGGTTAAGTCTACATTTGAGAAGGGGTATCTACCTAATTGGACTGAAGAAGAGTTTTTTGTAGATGAAGTAAATACAAAATTTAGACCCACCATGTATAAATTAATAGATTACCATGGCAATCCAATTGAAGGAAAATTTTACTCTTATGAATTGCAAGTAGTAGACAGAAGTGAAGAGGTGTATATGATTGACAAAATAATTAGGAGGAAAGGTCATGGCAATCAAAGGAAATATCTAGTTAAATGGAAAGGATATCCTGATTCATTCAATAGCTGGATAACGCACCAGGATCTACAAAATGTGGAGGTGGGAGACACTCGTAACTTTTAAGCTAATATAGCATGTGACTTCTTCCATATATGAGTTTAACATGTCTACTAACTTCAACATCATTCTTCCAAGCAATAGCAACCCCAAGATATTCCCAAGTAACAAACCATCTCTCTACTCTGTTGAATTCGCTAATCCAATTACTCTGCATGGACCCCATGAAGTTGCTCTAACTGAAATTACTTATTACAACGATATCAGTTTGCTAAAAAACAACTATTTTGAATTACATAAAGAAGTGCGAGAGAAGGATGATTGTTTTCGCATATTTCAAAATAGTCTACATGGTACATGGGCTTTTCATCATCTAACTTTACATCCTTTTTCAACATCTTTACCATCTGTCCAAAACATGATTAAAATTCAAAAGGCATTTGCAACGTCAACTTTTGATTCTAAGGTTCCCACAATGAGCTTGCAAGATACAGAAAAGGAAATCGGTAGAATGTTTGAACGAATAAATGATCTCTTCAAGCTGACTTTGAATAAATTCTACAAACCAGTCATAAAGGGGTCAACAAAATTGATGAAGGAAGGGAAGCATGTTCTTCTTGTATTAGGTAAGGATTTGAGTCATACTTTTGGGTATTCCAGAACAACTTTCTCATCAAGGTATTGGTACAATGGACGTGGGTGGAATTCGGAGAGGAAAGTCACTGATTTTCAATGTAGAATTGTGCCATTGTATGCATTACAAAAAAGGAGCATCCGAGTAAAAAATAAATTTGAGGTCATTAGAAGTGTTGAAGACTTTGCAAGAAAGTTTCAAGGATCAGTGCCAGAAACGTTAATGACTTGTGAATATAAGAAAGAGAAAGTAACTTTATTTACTGTTGAAACGGAGGCAGAATTTATTGTTTTTACTAAAAAGACACCATTGGAAAAGTCTGAGTCCGCTGTTATTGAATTCGGATCTGAAATGATTGGGATGTTTAAGGGCCTTGAAAGCGCACCTTGGTTGACAGAATTAAATGATACATTCAAGGTTCAATTGTCCTCTTCTAAACTCAAAGCATCAACAAATGCTTCATGGGATATCCACGTATACAGCGAAGACATATTGGGTGATGAATTGTCTACTTCCAGTGAACTTGTAAAAAGAGTTAATTTGAACATTGAAAGCTTGAAAACGCCATCTGAATTGTGTACAAAGTTAAATGAGTTTGGTGTAGATTACCTTGATGCAGATGAATATCACTTTTCTTATGACCCACATAAGAAACGCATGATTCTAAAGGTAGGGAAGAACTCTCTTATCAAGCTGGATAGCGTGTTAACGACCACAATGGGATTCTCAAAATCAACTATTTATGAAGGCACATCAATAGGCGATACAGCCCCATCACTAGAGCGTGATATAAGTAACTTATACGTCTATTGTAACATTATTGAATATACAAGGGTTGGCGACATTGAGGCCCCACTTCTGCGCACATTTCCTCTCTCATCCGTAAGGAAGCAACTAATCAATCGAGAATTTTTTAACACAATGTATCTACCAATCAGCCGAAATTTCATCAATAGAATTGACATATCAATTCATGATGACGCAGGAGAAGTAGTACCGTTCTGTGGTGGTGTTACTGTTTTGACCCTACATATTAGGTCACGAGAATAAGGCTTTACGCTATTGTGACTTCCATAGTTATTCAATAGTCATAATGACAGGCATTTACAGTAGACCATCATATCAGAGCGGTTATCCCGTGTTTGTTGGAGGTAGACGACAAGTTGGAGGAGGCATATTTGGTGCACTAAGACGTATGGTTCTTCCAACACTCAAAAAGTATGGCGTACCAATCATGAAGCGTGTTGGAAGCAGGGCTTTAGATTTTGGTGCAAATGTTGCAGCTGATGCGCTTCAAGGTGAGGATATCGGTGAATCTATGAAAATGCGCGCGCAGCAATCTGCCATAGACGCATTAGATGATTTAACAAAGACGAGACGTACAGTTCGGAAGAAGCGTAGGAAGTCAAGACAAGTTGGATCCGGTCGAGTTACTAAGCAAAGACGCAGGAAAAGTAAAAAGCCGACTAGAGCAGCACGTTCTAAATCTAGACGTCGAGTGAAAACAAGAAAGCGCAAACGAAATTCCACAGCGACTGGAAACAAGTCAAAACGAAGGAAGACAACATATTTGTAGAGCTAATACGATGCAGAGTATCAATTCGGCTTTGTGTTTCTTCGATTCTCCCCCTCATCAGACAGACATCATCTCCTCAACAATTGTAGACATAGTCCCCACAACAAATATCGATGGTAACCAGCAGCCTATTCAGTTTGATATACCTGCCAATCCTCAAGATTATATTGACTGTCAATCCATTGATTTAGAGTTGTGTATACAAATTAAGAAGACTGATGGTACAAATATCGATTCATCCAAGGATAAAGTGGGATTAGCAAATCTTCCTATTGCCAGTCTGTTCTCAGATGTGTATCTAATATTGAATGACAAACAGATTGAAGGAGGGATCGAGCATATCCATATGGAGCATATATACATACAATGACTCAATTTCAAAAGCAAGCTAAACAGTCACACTTGCAAGTTTCTGGGTGGTATGATGATCAGCAAGGGAAATTTGATGATGTCTCAAATACAGGGTTAAAAAGACGAATGGATTTAACAGCGGATTCAAAGGAATTATACTTGAAAGGACCCGTCTATCTTGATTTCCTTCGTCAATCTAGATATCTGCTATCACAGGTTAAAATGCAAATAAAATTTATTCGTGCAAATCCTGAGTTCGCGTTAATGGCTTTTGGAGCTACAAACTATCAAGTCAACATAAGTAATGCCGTGCTCAATGTAAGGCGAGTAACAATGAACCCGTCAGTCATCAACGAGCATGCGACAGGATTGAGGAAAAACAATGCAATATATCCAGTTAATCACAGTGTGTTGACAAACTTCACAATTGGTGCGGGATCATCCTCACATGCCTACCCAAATCTTTTTCCCACTGCAATGCCAAAGGCGGTGTATATCACATTTGTGGAAAATGAGGCATTCATTGGTGCTTTTGAAAAGAATCCATTCAATTTCCAACACTTTAATGTTAGCAAACTAGCACTCTATCAGGATGGGAAATTTGTATCTTGCAAAGCATATGAGCCTAATTTCAAAGATGGTAAATTCGCACGTGAATATGGTTCTACTTTCACCGCCCTCAACATGTTTAATACAGATGATTCAAATGGAATTACAATGGATATGTACAAGAATGGCTACTTCTTCATTATGTACAACCTCACAGCAGATGCAGATCTAGGTGGTGAAAGCGTAGGAGTTACAAAGCCTGGAAATCTACGACTGGAGGTATCATTTGAGTCACCTTTGAAGAAAACAATTACTTGTCTCATTTATGCTATCTATGATAGCAAAGTTGAGATAACAAGAATGAGAGACGTGACTGTCAGCTATCAGAGATGAGTAACTTAAGCAACATAGAAATCTTGAGGAAAATGAGGAAAGCTCATCCCTACTCCAAGACAATATTTCTCAATGTCTTTTCTAGAGATAATTTACCTGATTCAATTCCTTTCTATCCTTGTTCGCTTATCATCAATACGGATACCAACAATCTTCCCGGAAAACATTGGATTGCTGTATACATCAATCGTTATAAAGTGGCCGAATATTTTGACTCTCTTAATCAACCTCGTTTACATGATATCGCATTATGGATGAACAGGTTCTCCTGGACTGTTAGGAAAGTGACATCGTTCCCACTTCAAAGTAATACATCTCTAATGTGCGGTGGCTATGTACTCTATTTTGTCAACGAGAGACCATTGAAAAATAACTGTAAAAGTGCTTTAGAACTATTTTCAAAAAACTGTGATAAAAATGATGTAATTCTTACTAAATATGTCGAAACAGTTTTGAAATAAAGTTTTATGTTGTATCATTAACTTGCTCTCTTTTTTCCAAAACAAGGGTTTATAAGGAAAACAAAAACATGCTCATATTTCATTATCTATTCACATATATACAAAAAACATGTTCACATTTCATTATCTATTCACATATATACAAAATCTACAATTTGGTTTTCATGAAACATTTTTTCAAATCACATATGATGGGAGGCACATCACTTATGTCTTTAATGCCGGTTATCACAATCTTTCCATTATGGAACACATGAACATGATATGGATGCCAGTTAGTCAATTGAGCTGCTGGAAATAACTCCACTTCATAAGTTAGATTATGTGATGATGTAACTTTACGGAAGTCATAGTGATAGTGCAATTCACATAACACGGTCATTGTCTTCACTTTCCAATCAGATAATGAATCACCAAGTAAATGTTCCAAAGTTAAGTGTAGATATGAGAGATCACCCTCCATGACCCTTCCAATACATTGGATTGTTCCATTTGGAAAGAATAGGATAGTGAGAGATTTATCCTTCCTCTGAATCCTCCATGTTAACATTGAGGGTCTTCCAAGATGTAAGCTCGTTGTCGGCTTCAATTTGCGTTTTATCAGTAACCATTGTTTTCGGTTGGGTATATTCCTCTCGATCTCTTGTAGATTGAGTTTTGACTTTGCTTTTGTAGTTAACATCCGATTTACAACTTCCAACCGTTTGATGTCCTCCATCTTTAATGAATGACGTTATCTGTGGTAGTATCTCCCTTGTAAAGGTTTCCCATGTGACGTCACTGAAACGAAAAAATCGATATTCAACATCTTCTCGTTTTGGTGAACAGACGTATAGTTTGACTGATGAATCACACTTTATCCATACCTTGTCATCGAGAGGAATCTTGATCCGAGTCTTATGGTTGTCAATGAGATCCGCAAAGTCTTTCAGTGAAGGCAATGAGTCAATACTAATGCAAACGCCACGATGTTTTCGATCACTATTTGCTATTGAATGACGAAATGCTATTCTTTTAGAATTTGTTATGTGAACGTTTTGAACGTCACTAAGTTTCCATGTTCTAATGTAATGAGGCATGTTCCGAAAGCTATGTTTCAAATTTAGGTTTAATGTTTGCCTAAAGTTTGTTATTTTATTAGCTCAACATATCGGAATGATGTTGAGTACAAATTCTTCACATATTCATTCACATTAGGACTACCTATTTATTAGTAATCATTTCTACATATCGGAAAGATGTAGAAATTTCAATTTTAGTAAGACTACTTATGTATTAGTAAGTGTTGCTACATGTCGGAAGATGCAGCAATCGCAAGATCTATTACAAGTGGAATATTATATTGTTTTTATTTAGACTTATTCTACATCACCTGTGACAGGAAGGCATCTCCTTCTCTTCGACGGTGGGGGAAGACCTAGGCTGTAGTGTCCATATGGTAATGATAAATTTTTATCCAGCCAACAGCGCTTATCCTCCCAAAGTGAAAGACCTCGCTTCCTAAATGATTTTGTGCTAACTATGTGATTTTTTGAATTTATAATTGTCATATCTTCAGTTGTATCATTCTCACTATAATAGACACTCCTATAGTCATTATGTTTCAATTTTTTAACTGCTGCTCTCTGAATTCCTTTTGCACGTTTGATGCTATGATTCGTAGAGTCTAGATATTTCATTGAATACATTTTCGGTTTTAGTAGGATCATTTCCTCAAGCAACTTTCCAGCACACTCATCCTTAAAACAACCTAATCTAGCTTTGTTTGTAGTTGAGTATAGTCGGTGATGACTGTCATAGTTTGAAGAGTCAAACTTTTCACCGAAGTATAGAAGTATATCTTCCAGACGGACAGATGGTGATGTGTATAAACATAGGAAGAAACTGTCGGTATCACCTCCACAAAGCCGCGTTCTATTTATCAGTGGACATCCTTTTAGATCATTGTAATATAATTGATACATTTCCAACTTACTATAGTCAAGTACTGCTTGACCAACATATATTAATTTATTTAAAACTATTGAAGGTTTGTACATTTCCATACCAACCAGATCTTCATCAAATATTTTGTGTTGAACATAGAGAGGATGATTTGACAATTTCAGTAGTTGTTTCTCATTGTTGACTAGTTTAAATTTTTTCCTTCTCCTTACATTTTCCATTGTTTTACCATATAAAGAATTATTTTTCAATTTGTAGAATGACTTTTCGAAGTCAGTGTTTGATTGAGCCCTCTTTTGAGAGTTCATATCAATGTATGTTTTTAACCAAGGCTTTTGTGTGAATTTTATGCCACTATGAATCTTCTTGATTCTCATGCCCATGGTCAAGTAAAATTTTAAAATTGAGTAGTGGACTACATAATTTTCCCTATCAAATTGATGGAGCAGAAGTTTCTTGATAGAAGAAAAATGTGTATTTGGTCTTACTTTTTCATATAGATTTTTCATATAGTGTGAAAACATTCTCTTTTCAATCATCTGCATTTCTGGAGCTAATGGGAAATCGGCAGTGTCATCATGAATGGCTGCAGGATACTCTAAATCTAAATAAAAAATGTAGCCGATTTCACCATCATCATCTATATTTTGAACATTTTCTTCATTTAAAAAATTATCTAATTCACTTTCATTCAACCATTTGAAATTTGAGTGGGGTAGATTTCTACTGAGTGAAGAACCGTAAAGGTTATTAACATCTAAGTAGGTCAAATGTCGACTTTCATGTGTATTATTTCCTAATTCTTCAATGCGTGCACGCGCTCGGTGAATGTTGGTGAAAGTCATACCCCCTCTAATTCCTCGTTCAAATAGATTGTACATATTTTCATCTTGTATGTAGTGTGGGGATCATTGGAAGAGAAATTTAGTGCTGAGGTAAAGCTAAGATGTGGGAGACTGACAAAATGTACAGGGTCGACTTCATCCTCACGTTGACTCAATGCTCTAAACACTTCAAATATGTCTGCCAACAATAAAACATCTAACTTCAGATATGCCAGCATGTAATCACCAAATGTGCTACAATTAAATTCAATCCACGCCTTGTTAGCGTGTTCATATTCACTATCGGAACAGTGCTCACGAGTAAGATCATTATAGAATTCAAATTGTGGTGGTAGACAGTCTTCCGTCAACGTGTTTAAGTTTTTGAAGTATGAATATGGAAACACTCCCTTCTGATATAAAACATTATCACTTAATTGTGGAAATTCTACCCTTAATGTCTCTACATGCTCATACGTTTGCAAGCCCTTGGCTAATTCACTCAAGGATGCACTTAGAAATTGATATGAGTCTAAGAATTTTAGTTTAAAGTATACTGTCTTCCCTTTGTATTCATTTACAGGGACACTGGCGGATAAAGTTATATATTTTTCAGCAGTTGCTGCTACAACATCTAATTTCCAAGATTTCATTCTTCCAATCGCTTTATAGCAAACGATGTGACTATCATAATTTTTAAAATTGTGGAAAAATATGGGGAGCTCCCGTCTGTTAAGTCTTAACCGGAGATTGCATTTCCTACATAATGTTTGCCTATATCGTCCGGTGATATGATCATGATCACGAACTTTTATGACTTCATCGCTGAATTTCGATTTACATTTGTTGCAACATTCTGCATTCTCATGGCGTGCTTTTTCATCCGCTGACAGTGACATTGGCTGCCTAGTTGTTGCACATTGGTTGTCATATAAGTCTTGGGCTACAGTTTCTAAGTGGTGCAAGAAACTAATAATGCAATTTTCTCCCTCAAAGAGGTAATACTTGTTTTCAAATTTTGATTGAAGGGCATTATGCCAGACATGATAAGCTCCAATGGCCGCAGGTTTATGTATTTTATTATCAATGTAGCACTCTATATCTGCATAAATTACTAAAGGAGGACTTAGTTGATATTCCATGCTACTTGTTAGTACTTTTAGATCCGATGGCATTTTTTCTATTTGTGCTTTTCCTCGAATACAAAACTGGAAGTGTCGTTCTAGTGTTGTTTTATATGTGAATGACTGAGTGCATCTTTCGCAGAAGTATTTATGTCTTTTTAAAGTTCTCCTATACAATCTTGACAGCTTTGGAATTCCACAATAGTGTGCTGCTCCATTGTTTAGAATTAGCAAAATATTAACCGTTTGCCTACCAGTAAAGTTACTATTATAACGAACACCTTTGAGTCCATTTTCATAAAAGTGAATGTTAATTTTAATATCATTATTTTTCTCAAATTTTGGAATATCTTTGATTGATACTGGTGTGGAAATGCCTTCCATATTTAGCTCAGATGTCCACTCACTATATGATTTTACTTCATTCCTTGAATAAGGTACTTCATTATAATGCAATATTGATAAAACTGCATATAGGAAGCAATCATTTGCATTTGAATTAACATTAATGACAGCTTTAGAGTTTTTTAACTTCTTTGGTAGAGGAAATGATTGTCCACCTGACAGTATTGGACTTGTTATTACATTGAACTCTATATTTTGTACATCATCTATAATCCAATTGCTACCCTTTTTTGTGAAGGCTTCAATATGATTTATTAGACTATTTAGATGATCCTGAAACCAAGCATCATAGTCATAAATATAGTTTGAGGATGATGAGGTAAAGTGTGCGAGAAAAGTTTCTTCTTCTTGAGGATTAGAACGGACATAACGAATTTGTGCAATCAGACGACCGCGCAATTGATAGCTCCTTAGTAAGTCAGACACTAAATTCCCTAACATGGAACGCATGCTTTCTAAGAATGATGTTATGTCCACAGTAGGTGTTGTTGGCGTGATATCATACACACGTGCATGGCCATTGAGTGCGCTTTCGCTGAGACTAACAGTTCCATAGTTATTATGCATATTCATCTCACTATTTGTGTTATGTACATTCATATGCTGTCGAAATCTACTTATAGAGTTATACGTTTTGCCACACCGAGAGCAGTATTGCATAAAGTTTTGTATGTTAGTTGAAGCGCTGGTTGTTGGCTTAGAAGTAGATCTATTTTGATTATTTGAATTTGACTCTGTTATGCTATCATTCGGTTTATTATTGCATACAAGTTTATGCCTCTTAAGATTATCCATCCTATTCGTCTTATATGGACACTTGCTACATTGGTACGTTTTTCCTAACTTACAAAATTTTTCATGTCGTTGCAAATTGCCTATGAGAGTGAACACTTTTCCACACTTGGTACAGACAACCATGATTATTGATGAGGATTGAAATTAGCAAGCCCTTATATACATCTACCATCTAATGACGTCAGCGTCATCACCAGCCAATACCATATGTTCCGATCTGTTGCAAAGAGAAAACATAAAATTTAAAGCAATCTATTTTTTTTTCAAAGTAAAAATAAGTTACAACTTCACGCATTTCACGATGCCACTGTGGTATAGTTTCAAGTGGCTACAGCTTTCACTGCAGCCACCCAAATCGTCCATCCGCGTCAGTCTTAGCCTACGGATGGTGTTATTGCTACACTCGACGTGGACTAAGGTCTCTTTGTCGTGTCGTTGGCTATTTGTTACTTGTGAGGCCAACAGGAGGTTTGATTGAGTTATATTTTGTAAGGACTCAACCAAACCTCTGTTGTCCTCCATTAACTGAGCCTCGCGAGCCTCGGACTGTTTTAATCGCTCTTGACACCGCCGTAACTTGCTTACGATGTCCTCCTCCTCCGTCGTTGCGTCAAGGTCCACGTTGTACTCACGTACTGGGAGAGGAGCCTTAGGAACTGCGGCTGGGATAGGAGGTGTTGGAGAGGAAGGAGCTGCGGCTGGGATAGGAGGTGTTGGAGAGGAAGGATCTGCGGCTGGGATAGGTGTTGGAGGTGAAGGAGCTGGGACTGGGATATCAGCTGCTGAGGATGGGACCAATGTCATCATCGGCGACAATGGTAGGTGGACATTCCAGCTAGGAGACGCCCGGATGTTGGAGAATGAGATCTCCGCTTGAGACGCAAACATCACGGAGTCCTGTAATTGAAAGGAACAATTGTTTATCATCCATTTACCATTTTTTTAACATTAATTAGATACAAATGTGAATTCCTCTTACCTCCTGCTGGATTGCGATTTCTTGATCGGATCCACTCGCCTTGTTAGGAGTCACCGAATCATTCTGAAAGATGAATTAATCAATTGTAGACGAATATATTAATAATAAAGTGTGTTTTAAAATAAATTTTAATGAAAACAATTCTGTACACATGCAGTTAACCAGTCATATACTTACATGTACATCAGAATCATCATCTTCGTCGGAAGAGGACGTCGGAGATGAAGTCGCTGAAGTAGTGGCTTCATCCTCGGATGAGGAGTCCGAATCCTCCGATGACTCGCGAATTGAGTACGGTTTCTCCTCATTGTCCTCTACCGACGTTGTTGTCGCCAGCGTAGACAAGAAGCTTCTGTGGTGCTTCTTCAGCGACAGAGATCGCATAGACTGCAACGAAAAATATGATGACATGTTTGCAACTCATTGACGAAGTATGTATGTTTTTAAAAATACTTGATTAATTTTCAGTTATTGTTGACTGAGACCTATGTAATGACACTTACGGGACTCGAAGGTAGTCTGCTCCTCGGTGAAGATAAGCGCGGATTTTTCGGGCAGCTTTGAACACTAGGAAACAGCTGAAAGTAGGAAAAATTCATGTTTAATTTCACATTGAGAACTAATAAATAACTGAAATGCTTACATTTCGCAATTTTTCGGCCACTACATCCTCATTAGTCTTTGTCGGGTGAGGTAGCTCACTCTGAAATGTTTAAGCAATGTTGATTTACTTTATGTATAGAAATAATTAAATTAGTCAATAAATACTTACATCTTTAGCGAACAGTTTCTTCTGAACCAACACCTTGGCTCTCTTCGGTGGGGGCATCAGTACATCCTGAAATGTTTAACAACATATAATCATTTCATACATAATGAAGTAGTATTTTTTTATTTTTCTGCTGTGAGCCAGTTATCCGTTGAAACTAGCATGTAGAATTGATGGCACTCACCTCACAATCACTAAAAGTCTCATCGATGAACTGCCGAGACTTAGGAACTTTCCTCTTAGAAATTCGCGACTTTTGAGGCTTATCCTTTGGAGCAGGTTCATCCAACTGGGAAAGCACGCCTTCAGTCGGTCGATCCTTCCCAAAAAGACGCTCCAACTTCTTCTTCTCAACTTTGGAGGTTAAGTTAATCCCCTTTCTCCCATTTAGTTGAGCACAAGGGGTGTGCTTGGCAATGAATGCTTTCGCGGAGTCACTATTCACCTTTGTATCGCTCTTTTCATACCTCTTGCACGTGAGGCAGTAGAGGTAGGTGCAGTCCTCTCGGAAGGAGCATTCCTTATGCCCGCTTTTGTTCGCATGTCGAACGGGCAGTTGGCAAGTCTCACAGAAATGGAAGATGAGACGTTGCCGTGCGATGCTTTCTTGTCCAACCATTTCTGTAGAGGATAAAAAATTTTATTATAATTTAATCTCTTTTTAAATGAGAAATTATTTATGTACCATCTTCAAACCTTTATTAAGTACTAGATTAATATTTGACAAATCTTAAGAAGAAATAAAATTTGAAGTTGAAATTGAAACCGAAAGTCGAAAATTAGATATTTATTCGAAAAGGGTTAGCTCATAAGAAGAGTTGAAATTTGGAAACAGCTGATTTACTATTATTTAATTTCGAAATTAATTTAATGAAATGAAAGTGAAATTTCGAAAATTTCAACCAATCCTCAATTTGTTTAATTAAACAAGCTTGAATTTTATACATCTGTTAGCAGATGACAGACTGAATATTTAAAATGGATGGAGGCTTTATTTAGGTATCTTTTTATTTATTTACAAACTGTGAAAATCTTGTTGATTCAAATACACTTACATTTAAACTGATATATTCATGTCTCGCGTTTAGTGACTTAATATAGGATGAAAAATTAAAAAAAAACATGGTTAATAATATAACATAAAGTGTTCCTATCCTAAAAACCCAAGCTTCTATATTTAAAGCTATTTGGTTATAAAAACTTAATAATGTTCCTACTCCCGAATATCCTATAAAGTAGCACAACATGACAATGAAACTCACTTCAGAATTGTAATAAGAACCGGAGAACGGAGGAACGAAGAACGACGTCTGTTATGGACACTAAATAATTTGAAAATGAGTGAAAATTCGTTGTGTGCAACTTCTTTATATATGAAATTGACAAAGCAACTATGAACAAAGACCTTATGACATCACATCCTGGAATTGGTGCGGTTAAACAAAATTCATAACTCAAACAAGAATTGGAACAGCTGGTTTATTTTTAACCTTAGAAATGGAAGTGCCATCATATGTGTTGAAAGATTTCTACATGTAAACAGTAGAGTGAATTCAAAGTAATATGAACTGATGGACTGATGTATTATTTGATATACATGTTATTATTAATAGTCATATAATGATTCATATTTGAAGATATAAAACGTGTGGTTTGAATAGAACATTAAAATTTGAATTAAGCCCTAAATTTCGAAAATTCAAATTTCGCGCCAAAATTCGAATAATCAAATTTAAAGATTTTTTCGAAAATTTGAATTTCGCGCCAAAATTCAAATAAACAAATTAAAATACTAGGTTAGGGTTAAGGGTTAGGGTTAGGGTTAGGGCCCCCCCCGCCGTGTATGAAGGTCAAAGGTCAAGGTCAGGTCTAAGGTCAAGGTCAAGGTCAAGTGTAGAGGTTTGTATATTATGGTCATTTTTGGTTGTAAAACTTTAACTTTGAAAATTTGTGAACTTAGTCATTTTTGTAAAAAAACTTGGAATTTTTCAAGTTGCATACAGATGCATACAACTAGGATTTTTTCATAAAATGGGTACATAAAATATATCATTCGAATGCTCTTTTCATGCTGATTCTAATGGTGTATTGTATGACACATGTATGACATATAACTAGAGAGCTACATGTCTTTAAAGAATGGGCTAAAAACTTAGTGAATTTAAAAATCTAACATTTGTCTGCTTGCATACAGTTGCATACAACTAGGATTTTCCCATCGAATAGCTATATACCTTATATCATTCTAAAGGTCTTTTCATTCTCATTCTTATGGTGTCGTGTATGACACATGTATGATATCATCCTGGACTGCTACAAGCATTTTAAAATTAACAACATAACTGTTTCTTTAAAAGTTATATGTTCCTATTTATTTCAAGTTGAAGTCTTCATACTTGATTTTTTGTTTCAATTCAGTTATTGAACATCATTAATTGTAGATAGTTATTCCCCTTTCCCATTCAGACCTTAATTGAAGACCGATTTGTGAAATGATAAAACAAGTCTGTTCATATATACAAATGAATATTAAATAAAGAGATTAAGAAAAAACACACTAAATGTCATCAAGGTAAGGAAAGGGTACAAGTTTTTTTCAAGTCCACTTGGACATGGATCCTGGTCTTCTTGGGCGCACAGGGACAGCGACGTGGTGTGTCAAGGTCGATGACCGAAAATTCGAGAGCGGTTGTGAGGTTCCGCTCGTTCGGCTCCATCCTCATGAACACCCGTTTGGTGTGATACTTTTTCGGGGCGTTCTTGACTTTGACCGTG
This sequence comes from Prostheceraeus crozeri, assembly GCA_907163375.1. NCBI lineage: Eukaryota > Metazoa > Platyhelminthes > Polycladida > Euryleptidae > Prostheceraeus > Prostheceraeus crozeri. The sequence continues at coordinate 267,799 of CAJQUW010011097.1, forward strand.
ACCCGTCCATAAAGTGGCGTTCGCATGGACTTCTTATTCATGTGACGCATCGTCTCGATTGATACGTCACTATCTTCATCACTCGAGTAGTCGGGCGATGCAGGGGCTTGGGTGAACACCACCGGCTCGTTTGGTGTTGTCGATCGCTCCATCGGAGATTGGGGAGGTGTACAGGTACGTTCCACTGGCGAAGTGGTACGATCAGCAGTACCGTTCTCAACTGCGGCTTTCTGTTTGCGATCCATTATGACTTGTAGATTTAAAATAATTGTAACTTGTAAACGTGAGGATTAGAACCTTTGATAAGAATTGGTACAAACCTCGGACTTATATACTTTTTAAACAAAGGAAATCCTAACAGCCAATCAGAGAGGTACCGAACTTCCCTAAAGAATATATAACTATATAAAGGATGTCATTGTTCCAAACTGTTAAATACTTATCCTCAACGTTCCATAACAAGAAGCATGTCCTCAAAACCACTATTTTATTTTCAAAATGACAGCCAAGTCATTATGGGAGGTCAGTTGGACATGACCATGCATCTGTCTTGCGGCTGCAAAGTGGCCCTGTGGAAGACCTTGACTGTGTCAGCACTTCAAAGGCGGAATGGACTACTAGTGCAGTGTCCGGTACACGAGTGCGATCATGACTTTAGCAACAATAAAACATTTCATGAATGGTGTGATGACTTCCTAAAGATCATGGAGTCGCCTGAGGGACGTGATCTACACCCATCATTTATTTTTCATGCTTAAATTAAACTTACATTGTAAATCTCTTGTCTTTTTCACTTTAAACATAGTTCTGGAATTGGTTTTCTTATTGGGGAGCAACTAAATCATAACTGCACATTAAAGTTTCACATCTAAATAGTGCTACATTTAAAATAATTGTCACAATAGTCGCAATTGAGCAAACCCATTCAAAATCAAACAACGGACGTCTATCGGTACGTACCCAAGTGCTCAGAACCAAACCACACAAGTTCGATCATAGACGTTCCCAAACACAGTGTACTCAACTGAGTGTACCAAACACATGTACCTATCCAGTAAAACAGATCTCATACAAGTTCTTATTCATAACACTGAATTATACATGTACCTATCCATGTGCCTATCGATAACTAAAGTATACATGTACCTATCCATGTACCTATCCATGTACCTATCCATGTACCTATCCATGTACCTATCCATGTACCTATCCCTGGCAAGTAGGGCACAGTTTTCACTACTTATATATATATATTTAAAAGAAAGAACAAATGCTTTGACCGGACATATTTCAATCTTCTTTCAAGATCATCTTCAGCGGAAAGTTACAATTACAGACAAATCTTTCTTAAATACGTAGTCACATTGAAAACTGTTCATTCTGGAAGGCACGTAATAGCATAGAAATCTTAAGTCAGACAGATAAAATAAAATAAAATAAAAACACGAAGTTACAACCTACTCAAATAATTTGGAAGATGGTGTGTACAATTCGTAAAATAAGTTACAGATTTAAAGAAAGAGTGTATGATCCGTTCCTTTCATTAGCGAGATTTTCATTACTTTTTATGAATATCGACTCCAGGATAAATGGTTGCTTGCATTTACCAATAATGGAAAGTTTTCTATTTTAGGACGATGAGGGTGAGTAGAGATTTCAGTAGGTGAAGGATAACCCTTCATGTGTTCCTTCATCCGAGTGTCGAGGTGGCGTTTCGTGGCGCCGACGTACCGCATTTCGCAACGGTCACAAGCGTATTGATATACGATAGATGATTTTAGATCACTCGGAATTTTATCTTGATTCGGAAATTGATATAAAAGTTTACAGACTTTGTAAACTGACCTAACTTCTAAATTCGGAGGAAGCAACTCATTCAGAGAGCGAATTTTGTTTTTCAAATCATTTTGAGCTTTGCTAATGAAAGGAACAGACCACACTACTCTTCTCACTTGCGCCCGCTCATTCTCAGCTTGCTCAGCTTGAGAATCATTTACAGTTGAAGCCCCGCATTCAATATTCCTTTCAACCTTTTCTTTGATACGACTGATGGTTTTGCTGTCAAAACCATTTTTAATAAAGATATTAGAGATCTCAACAGCCGAAGCTTTGTATAACCTGCGATTAGTGCAGATTTTATAAGCTCTATAAATAAAGAACGCATGGCACACAACCTATACGACATGGGAGCATAGGCAGAGTAAGGCATATAGATGCCAGTGTTGGTAGGTTTGATGTGAAAATCAATATCGATACCAGAATTGCAGCAAATTTTTGTATCCAAGAAGACGATCCGATCGTCTTTACTTGTTTCCATGATAAACTTGATTCGCATAAACTTAATGCGAATTAGTGAGACGAACAGCAAACCGAGGTCCGGAACGTATCTAACAACTTTACGTTTCTCATTAATCGATTCTATTGCAGAGATGACTGAAAAGAAGACAACATCAATTGAACCAATCACTGGACAACCAAAGAGCCCGATGACAATGGAAAAGTGCAAGGCGTGTCATGAAAACCTTGAAGATCTAGAGGTGAACTTAAAGTGTGACAAATGTAGAGACTCTTTCCATATTTTTTGTGTTGAACTACCTGACTATGAGTTACTAAAGTATTTGAAACATAATAATAAAAGGAAATTCCAGTGCAAAAATTGTATCGAAAGTTTATATCCTTCAGAATTACAACATATAACAAAGCACACAAAGAACAGAATACATTCAGAGTCAACCACACAGAACACAGAAATCATAGAAGAGAGAAACAAATACCAAAGAAAAAGCGAAGATCTCATCAAAATAGCTGGTGCACTCAGGACCGAAATCGAAGAAAGTGCAACGAAAATACAAGCTCTTGAGCAAAACTTAGCACGAAGTGAATGTGAGCTGACACTGGCATATGAAAATATTAGAAGACTAGAAAGAGAACTGAACGAAGAACGAAGGATAGCCAACTTCAACAACAAATCTGATGACAGTGACGATGATGAAGAAACAGAACCCGAGGATGAAAACGATAAAATAATGGAAAAATTGTGCAAAATATCAGAAAAAGTGGATCAGATAGAACGACAGCAAAAGCAGATGAATGAAAAGCAACAACAACAACAACACCAACTGGAAGAACAGCGCCAACTAGAAAGGCAGCGTCAACAACAACTTCAAGTAGAACATCGTCAACAAGAAGATAACCAACATCGCTGGCAACCACCACAACAACCAATAAGAAGGAACATTACCTGTTTCTACTACCGAAGACGTGGTCACCCGATGCGAAACTGTTATCATGCACGCTGGAATCGACACTATAACGACGGTTATAGCAGAAACAGGCACAACAACTACATCAATGCGAACACAAGACCAAGATACGAACAGCAACGTAGAAGATATGACCAAACTAGATACGAAAATCAAAACAGATACGAGAACCAAAGATATAGAGAAGACAGAAGACGCAATTTTGAAAGAGAACGAAGAGAAAGAGAAGAAGATAGATATCGAGTATCCAGAACGGACAACGGAAACGGTCCAATTCAATACACACCAACACGCATCCTCAATCAACAAAACAACAGACATCACTCACAAGCAATACAACCTCATTTTTAGCACACTAAAGGAAGGAGAGGACGATGAACATGATTTTGATAAAATCAGTGACCTCAAAATAAGTTACATAAATGTGAACGGCTTGAATGAAAATAAAATAAGTAATTCCGATATGATCAAAGATATGGATAATGCTGATATGCTTTGTTTTGTTGAAACGCACTTAAAAGGTGAAGACAATCTGCCAGTTATTAGAAATTACACAGGCTATCATTCAATTGGAAGGAAATCTTCAAAATTTGGAAGAAATATCAGAGGTATATCACTGTATGTAAAAGATAATATAAAGAATTTAAATCTAGAAAATATTGTCAATGAAAACGGAAGAATATTGATCGTTAAAATAAGGGAACATACATCAAATATTTTCATAATCATATGTTACAGAAGTAACAGAGAATCTAGATATAAAGACAAAGAATTCTATGAAAATATAAAAAGCTACATACTTCAATACAACATGGAAAATGTAATATTAATAGGAGATCTAAATGGACGAATTGGATTAGAAAATGATAATAAAAATCTTGGTCTTCCAAACAGAAAATCTGATGATTTAACTCTAAATAGCTATGGACAAGAAATATTAAGGTTCTGTAATGAAACCAAATTAATAATAGCAAATGGAAGATTTGAAAATAAAGACTCCATTGGAAAATCTACGTATCACTGTATTCAAAATGATGAAGTTAAAAAATCAATGATAGATTATTTGATCGTATCCGAGTCCCTTTTGAATAGGCTAAATGAGTTCGAAATTGGTAATCCAGTGTTGTACACTGACCATTTGCTTCTCAAGATAAAATTGAATATTGCATCAGATAAAAAAATCACTACAAAAAATAAGAAACATCAAAGTAAAAAAATAATTCCGTTTAAATGGACAAAAGAAAAAGCCTCAAAATTTGATATAGATAAATTTGACTTAAAATGTACTGCATTATCAAACAAATTGATTACTCAGAATATGAACGCAAATGAAATATATACTGAATTACTAGACATAAGGAATAACTCAACTGATTCCAATTATAAACCTCAGACATCAAAATATTCTGAAAATGTTACAAACTTACGGCAAGTTTATAGAAAGGAGGTTGCCATGTTCAAAGAAGATAAATCAAATAATAATTTGAATAGATTGATGTTATTGAGAAAGCAACTGCAAAAGCAAATAAGGAAAGAAGCAAGAAAAAATAAATCTAATCATCTGAATAAATTGATGATTGCAAAAGAAAATAATAATCACAAAGAATATTGGAGCTTAATCAATGGAAAGAAAAGGACCACTATTACTTCTACTCTGAATATTAATGATTTCAAAATCGAAATGATAAATTCTGATTTATCTAGACATGTTGAGACTTGTATTACCGCAGTAAATGAAACTTTCAATATGGTAGAACAATCGGATGAAATCCTTGACGTTCAAATTACTATGAATGAGCTCCAAAGTAATCTTAAAGATACAAAGAACTTAAAATCAAGTGGTCCCGATGAATTTGTAACAGAAATATTTAAAATATAGGTTTTCCCGATCAAATATAACACCCTGTCAAACCAAATGTAACACTAGACAATCACTTTGTAGCATGTCAGACCAAATGTAGATTCAATGCAGCGCATCGATTGCAAATGTTATTGTTGGTAGATCAAATATAATCTGTCAGATCAAGTGTTGAATTCTATTCATTCTCTATCGTTCTATTGTGCACCATAGGTAGAACAAATATCAAACTAGTCTCTTTATAAGTGGCAGATACAGACCAAATATATGTTGTTATCATCGGATGCTATCAATGATGCGATATCAAAGAATTTCCGTCATTGACAAGCAGCGCTTGGTAGACGCTCATAGTCATGGCGAGGATTATGTTGCACTCGCCCGCCACCTTGGGATCAAGAGGTCCACAGCGTACACCATCATTGGAAGAGCCAATGACAATTAAGGCATCGTCGCCTTTCCTCGAGGTGGAGCTCGTCCGCAACGGACTCGTGTGACACCTGCTCTGAGGGAGGCCGCAGTAGCCATTGTGGAGCAACATCCAGACTTCACTCTGGATCAGATAAACTCTGAATTACGCGTAGCTCTTCCGACACACGCGTCGATCGGAAGATCAACGCTTTAGAACATGCTGTATGAGGAGCTAATCGTAATGAAGAAATTAAAAGATGCGCCTGGTCAACGAAATTCGGAGGTGGCAAAGCAAAGACGTAAAGAATTTGCAGAATGGATCATGCAGCTGATGAACAAAGAGCTCACCTTCATATAGATGAAGCCGGCATCAATCTGTGGACGAGGAGAACCAGAGGACGCGCACGGGTAGGCGAGCGAGCTGTACGAGTAGTTGGTGGTACAAGAGGACGGAATTTCACTATGACACTTGCTGTTAGTGCTACTAACGGTCTAATTCACCATGATCTGATCAGTGGAGGAATGAATGGCGAACGGTTCAAAGAATTTCAGCGAGAAGTGGTAGAGCATTTTCCCGACGATGGAGTGGAGAAAGTCCTTATTTTCGACAACGCGCCTGCTCATCGAAGTGCTGGTGATGTCAGTCTTCCGCAGACAGTCACACTCGAGTGGCTTCCACCGTACTCACCCATGTTGAATATTGTGGAGAACTGCTTCTCTCAGTGGAAGGCCTCCGTAAAGCGAGGTTTAGTGGAAGTAAGAGATCAGCTTCATGATCAAGCTCCTCAGGAGAGAGAAGCCACTTTATGTCAACTTGCGCAGCAGAGTGTGTCGGTCATCACCCCAGAGGAATGTGGCAGCTACTTTAGACATTTGCAGCGGTATTTGCCAGCGTGTTTATTAAAGCAGAACATTTTGATGTAAATTTGATTTGATAATTTATGCACATGGATTATCAAGTTGTTCTCACATTCAAATATTTTTCGGCTTCAGATATTGACCTAAGAAAAGTGGGGTACTCAAAAATTCCTGATCATTCATATATGTTATCAATTCTTATTCTATTCTTAGGCATGAGTAAATTAATCGTTTTCACATCTTGTATGTTGCGGACATTCACCAGTATGACATTCAATTAATGGTTGATGTTCAAATGTGAAGTTAATTGCATTCTTCGTAGCATATCAATTCAATAAGATCTGTATGACACTATATGATTCTTTTATTATATTTGATCTGTCATTGTTAAATTTGCTTTTGACTAATCATCATTATTACATTTGATAACAGCCTTATGCTACATTTGATTTGACAGGTTATATTTGATAACTGCCCTAATGTTACATTTGATTTGACAGGTTATATTTGATAACTGCCCTAATGTTGACGTGTTACATTTGCTTTTATCTATATTACATTTGGTCAAAACAAGTGTTATATTTGATCGGGAAAACCTATAAATGACAAAACATTGCCTATACTACTGAATTTGTTTAACGAACTCTTGCACAATCATAATGAGGTAATCCCATTTTCTGAAAGTTGGGTAATACCTATTCATAAGAGAGGCGACAAAAATATGGTAAAAATTTATAGGCCAATAAATTTAAGTTCGAATATAGAAAAATTGCTAACCAAAATAATGAATAATAGACTGGCTAAGTGGTTGAAAAAGAATTGTATCATCCATCAATGCCAAACAGGATTTATGAAGGGAAGCTCTACAATGGATAATATATATATAGTTAAAGAAATAATGCAACTTTACAAAAACAAAAAATCTCCTTTGTGTATGTGTTTCATTGACTTATCAAAGGCTTTTGATACGGTTCCGAAAAACATTCTTATTCACAAGATTGGCAGTATACTTCCTCATGGCAATTTTCTGCACCTTTTGAAACGACTGATCAACGAGAAAAGTTTCAAAGTTTTATATGATGGCAATGAATCCTCCAAATTTACTTTGAAAAATGGAATACCCCAAGGCGACAGTTTGTCACCAACGTTATTTTCAATTTTTATAAATGACTTGTCAAAGGAGATTGATGCTAATCTTGGAAATTTGAATGCAGTGAATATCGGTGAAATTCAAATACCTTGTTTAATTTATGCTGATGATATACTTCTGATGAGTAACGATATAAACAGTCTAATGAACCAAATACAGATAGTCAATGAATATTGTAAACGCAACAGCCTGGATATGAATTTCGATAAAACTAAATTAATTTTTCAAAATATTAGATATGAAAAATGATCACATAGAACTTAATTTGAAAACAATGAATTGAAACGAATTGATATAGTGCGCGAATATAAATATCTTGGATTTTGGATAGGAAATAACACTAAAAAACATTTGTCTTCACTAACTAAGAATGGTAATAAATCGGCATATCTAACTGCTAAAAAACTAAAAGAAATAGGATGTGCGAATGGAACAATAGTGAAAAATACCTTTGAAATGTTGACATTATCAAAAATGCAATATGGTGGTGAATTTTGCTTCTACAATAAATTATCCGAATTGAATAGGATACAATTTCAATTCTATAAACGTTTCTATCATCTGATAACTACCACTGCAAATTATTGTTTGATAGGGGAGTTTGGACTATTTCCTCTCGAATATCATTTTGAAAAAGCTGCAATCAACTTATGGATTAAAATTATCTTTAATGAAAGTAGTACCATCATGAAAAGATGCTATAATCATGTTTCAAATAATTTAGACAATAGCAATTATTCATATACATGGTGCTGGAGAATAAAGCATCTTTTAAAGCAAATTAATTTATCACATCTTTGGTTAGATCAAAACAGCTTAGAGATAAATAAGCGCAAATGTAAAATTATAGTAAAAACCTGACTAATGGAGCATTTTAGAGCCATTTGGATAAATGATACCAAGAAAAGTAGAACCGGAATAGACTACTTGGAGTTAAGTCAATTCGATTGCAGCATGAAAAGTTATTTGACTCTGAATCTAAAATTAAATATTATGGCACCTTTGTTGAAATTGCGATGTAGGAATCATGACCTAGCAGTTAAAACTGGATGTTATAGAAATCGATTGAGCTATGACGAAAGATTGTGCAGTTTATGCGATGATAGAACAGTTGAAACTGTATACCATTTCATTTGTAAATGTGCATTGTACAATGATATCAGGCTGCACTTCACACCATTCTTTGTAGATATCTCGAAGCAAGATTTCTATGTAATGCTAGAAACTTTGGAAATAGGTAAAATTGTGACATTAACCAAATACATAAACAGTGCAAATAGTATCAGAGCAGATAAATTGCGTCAGCGACCAATGACATCGTGATAAGTATTCAGATGTATTAAAGGTTCTGATAGCGCAACATATCGTTCAATGCGAATTAGTGAGACGAACAGCAAACCGAGGTCCGGAACGTATCTAACAACTTTACGTTTCTCATTAATCGATTCTATTACAGGTAAGATGATGCGAATTACTGAATTTTCTTATGATCACAATATGATGTTCTTGTTTCATGCATGTATATCACCTATCGTTCCGGACCTCTTAATAAGTAGGACTTAATAATTAGGCAAGACGAATGCTGGCGTGCGTTATTAATTTTGAATACATATTCCGATCTGCTTTGATATGCCGTTTTTATCAAACTTTAACATTTTTCATTGCAAAAGTATGATGATGCATAACTTTAAAAGATGAAATCATGACTTGCTTAAACATATTAAATATGAATGAAAATGTCCTCTCCTTCCAGACAGAGTCATCTCGTATTTCAGTGTCATTACTTAATCTCACCTCCATTTTATCATTCTGTAAATTTCTCAATCGCCTTGTCATCAATCATCTCATTCTCTTTTGTATACATATACGTGTTTTTCCATTGAAAAAATAAACGTTCTGATATTCTGATATTCTGATATTCTGATATTCTGATATCATCAAGCGAGTTCAAAAAATTCAAAAAACAGCTTGCTTGGTCATCATTATCAAAAATGGCCAAACAATCGTCCACATATCTCCCATAAAATTTGGGAGGCTGCCCCTGGTATATATCAAACTTCGCTTCGATCATGTCCATAGTAAACGCGGCCATGGTGGGACCCAAACTAGATCCCATCGCCAAGCCATCCACCTGATTGTAAAGTTTTTTATCAAAGGTAAAAAGAATATTGGTGCAGGCAAGTTCAAGTAAAGCTTTAAGGGCTTCACGTTTGATAGGAAAATTGCCGAAATCTATCATGGACAAGACATGATCAATGGTTCTTCTTACCGGAATGTTGGCAGAGAGACTCGAAACATCGTAGCTACAAGCACGATAGCTAGCATTCGGATTTTCGTTTGTGAATTCTTTTAATTTCTCAACAAGATGAAAAGTATCTTTCTTCACAAAACGCTGAGGAATATATTTTTTCAAAACCGAATCAAGCCATTGGGCTAATTTAGACGTATACGAATTTCTCATGTTAAGAATCGGGTGATATGGTGGGTCACTCATGCTCTTGTGGACCTTCGGCAGCCCATAAAGTCTGGATGGCTGAGATCCATTAGATTTTATCATTTGAAACAACTCATCACTTATCAACTTCTTCGATTTCAGAGTTTGCAATTTTCTATTGAAGCGATCTTCCTCTAAGATAAAGGGGTCTTTCTTAGCCCGTTTGTCGTAAACATAAGATTTGAACTTTGACTCGTCTTTCAAAATATCATTCAATTTGCGAACAAAATTTCCTTTGTCGTCAATAAGAAACCGTTTCCTTTGTCAAATTTCAATACGATAATATCCTTTTTTGAAGCTCATTTGCGAACAGTTTTTATAATACTCTTCTAGTGGTTGGACACCTTGTGTCTTTTGAAGTAAGCTCTGAAGCATTCTTTCAATTTAGAAAGAACTTCATCAGTGACACAAGACTCATCTCTCATTTTTAGACGAGCAACTACAGACTCAGCTTCAGCTTTTTCCTCGGCTAACCTCACCGAACTATGAGGAAGGCACATAGAAGTACCTTGTTGCAAAATCTCCATCTGATCTTTAGTTAGAGCAGCTGACGAAATATTAATAACAGACTGACAAAACTCAGCCTTGCGCTGACTAGAAGGAAGGGTTATCCTTCACCTACTGAAATCTCTACTCACCCTCATCGTCCTAAAATAGAAAATTTTTCCATTATTGGTAAATGCAAGCAACCATTTATCCTGGAGTCGATATTCATAAAAAGTAATGAAAATCTCGCTAATGAAAGGAACGGATCATACACTCTTTCTTTAAATCTGTAACTTATTTTACGAATTGTACACACCATCTTCCAAATTATTTGAGTAGGTTGTAACTTCGTGTTTTTATTTTATTTTATTTTATCTGTCTGACTTAAGATTTCTATGCTATTACGTGCCTTCCAGAATGAACAGTTTTCAATGTGACTACGTATTTAAGAAAGATTTGTCTGTAATTGTAACTTTCCGCTGAAGATGATCTTGAAAGAAGATTGAAATATGTCCGGTCAAAGCATTTGTTCTTTCTTTTAAATATGAGAAGCCTGGGCACACTTTGCGTGAATATATATATATATATATATATATATATATATATATATATATATATATATATATATATATACCGGGTGATCAATAAATAGAGTAGAAAATAAAACCTTAATAATATTTCCATTTATAGCTGCGATCATAAAACGTTCAGTGTTAATAAAAAAATTAACCTTATTTGGGTGGAGCAATGTCTAAAAAGGTTTTATGATCGTATTCGTATCCATTAAAGGAAAGAGTCAGAAATATTTTATTTTCGACCCTTTTTAAAGGGGTGGATTAAATTACTCAAGCACATAACTCTTACATGCCGACACCGGTAAATACTTAACATCATTAGATTATTATGTTATCTTCCCCATAAGTACATGAAATATCAAATTAAGAAAACACATATTGCTCATCACATATATTTATCAGGTACAAAAATATACTTTTCATGTTCCTAATTCAAAAATGGAATTGAAATGAGTCGTAGAAAGCAATATTGTAAAATGCCCACGAAAACTTAATTTGACAAAGATTATGTAAACACATTTCGCTTCAAAACATAAACGATATAGCGAAGTTGCATGAGTCATAAATCGGACCTGCGAAACACGATCGCACAACCTACGTTGAATAAATGAATCACCAGGTTGCGTTCACATCCTCTGTTAAGCCAATGACTATTGTTTGCTAATAATGCGCGATGAGACGAAGTCTTAACTACGCCGCCAACTGAGGTCAATCTTGGCTACAGCCTTCTTCCCAGCGAATATTTTGGTCTCACACAAATCACACAGTGCATACTGACATTCGCATCAGAGGAGTTACCGAGTTACCGCCCGGCATCAGTGAGGCGTGATAATAACATTTGTCTTCCCTTTCTCTCATTCTAAATTTCATTCTGTGCTAAAGCGTCTATTGACAGTGCATCCGATTATGATCCACAAATGATTATGTAATGATATCAAACGACAAGCATATCTTTTTGTTTACGATATTTCAGTTGAACCGGGCCCGATGCTGCCCACTTAGCCCATCTCCCTTATAAATACGACCCTGCCCTCATATTACATAATTTTGTTATGATAAAAATAACCATCTTTATTGTCTGCCTTGTGAAATCTAGGAGCAAATTACGAAGTGAAGAGGGCAGTATGACATTACCTATTTTGTAAATGTGACCGCAGACTTGCCCACGCCTTGTGAAAAGTCAGCATTGTTTCTATTTGCCCATCCTCTATAAATTCCACAATGGCAAATTGCACCTGTTAAAATGCAAGACACAGTAGAATAACTTGGCCGCCGCGCAAAAAGGCAACATAGAAACAGGTGCTCACCTTGTACTCGTAAAAAAGGCAGCATATGTACATTAATAACTTATGCCGACCATGTAAAAAGGCAAAATAGATCAATTTGCTCACCCTACAAAACGGCAATCATGTTGATCAACTTGCCCACTCAGTCAAACAAAAGGCGACACATATTAACTTGTCCATCCTGTCTAAAGGAAACATCCTAATTGAAGTCACTTACAGCGTACTTGAAAAAAGGGCAATATACGAGCGTAATATAGGTAAGGTAGGTGAGCCAAATAAGGCCCAAACTCTAGAAATGAAGGTTAAGGATACGCTGCTGCATTGCTGTGTCGATGTGTAAATAGACAATGCTTTTTTTGCCCGATTCATGAAGTTTCAGCGAAAAGCACTGTGATTGGTCTGTTCAGCAGCATGTTGAAGTTGAGAAGTTCAGCGCGGGGACACGAATACTTTTTGACTGCAGTCATTGCGAGGGAAGATACACAGCCGTATGGAGGTAAGTGATTGGCTTTGCTGTGAAAATACTAACATTAGGAAGCAGAGAACTCGGAAAGCATGGTATGCACATCTTTCAAATAGGTTTAAGCCTGTATTCATTGAATTATGCAGAGGTCGGTTGATGCATGTCGGTTGTACGCAGTGTCTCTCGCGCCATTAAAGTATATTTGGATTTCCAAGGCTATCAGAACACTACTGTCATTGAATTTGGTATCAGAGTGATCCTTGTGAGGTGCTGAAGCTTTTTTGAGTGGTTTTGGAGCTTAGATTGGATTATCTTTCATGGTATTTTCAATTTTTGTCTCCAGCTACTGAGTTGTGCTTATCGCCTGGTCCTGCAACTAAACTTGGTTGGATTTACCTATTGTTCCAGCAGCGACCTATAAATAGCTCCTGTGTCTTCGGTGTATACAGCACAAGTGTTAGATCCATCGATCACAGTCATTATCAACGTCGCTTCGAATCTATTTCGATATCTCTTGTGTGCAGTCGGTGTGTTGAACGGGTGGTATTGTCATCCGTCACTCAATCAGCTGTTATCAACGACCTGTGGCCACAACTCCTGCCCAATTTATCTTGAAATATCGATTTTGTGCACGTGACTGAAACGAAGCAATACGTCATAATGTCCAATGAACCACTGATTCCATGTCCTTTAGCAGTGTGCGGAAGATGTCTGACAGTGACATGAAGAAATTGACAAAGCAACAACTTGTGCTAATTCTGAAAGAAGCCGTTCAACAAGCTGATTCTCCTGTGGTTCAGCCCATTGACACGCAGATCATTAAAACTGCAGTCGCTGAAGCTGTGGCCGATATCAAAGCTCAGCTATTACTTGAGAGTAGAAAGCTCATTGGGGAAGCTGAGAGCAGATTTGAAGCCAAAGTTCAATCTCTGTCTGAAATGATGTCTGAGTCACGTTCTTCAATCATTGAAGAAATTCAGCTCCGTGAATCTAAAAAGAACAACCTTGTAATTTTTGGATTGAATGAATCTGATTTAGACTCAGATGGAAATCGCACTAATGACAAAAGTGCAGTACTTGACTTGGTCTCTAATGTTGGTCTTAGGGACGAGGTTAGGGTTCAGAGATGTTTCCGTCTTGGTGCGAGACGGGAAAATAATTCGTCTCGTCCAAGACCTTTAAAAGTTGTTTTTTATTCGGAGTCTGAAAAGCTTTGGTTGTTGAAAGCTTCTTCAAAGTTACGTGCAGATCAAAGAATTCGACGAGTCTTTGTTAACAACGACCTAACTCCAGAACAGCAAAGGCATGAAAGTTTATTGCGCCTTGAATTAAAGCATCGGCGGGCTTTGGGAGAAGACGTCTTTGTCAGGCGAGGAACAATTGTCTCTCGTACTGCATGACGACCATCCATGCCATCAATTTTGTTGACTAATGCTCGCTCTATTGCCTCTGATGGCAAGATGGACGAGCTGCGTTTGTCCTGTGCATGCTTTCATCCAGACATAGTCATTGTTACCGAGTCCTGGTTGAATAATTCACACGATGACAGCTTTTTTCGAATGCCAAATTTTCAACTTTTGAGATGTGATCGTAGTGATCGTGTTGGCGGTGGCATAGCAATGTGGATAAAGTCAGACATCAGTGTTACACGTTTCAATTTTTCTTGCACATCTTGCGAAATGATTTCTGTATCGTTTAAAGTGAAAGCCTCTAATTATTTGTTGATAGCTATGTATATCCCACCTCAGTTATCTGCGTCAGTACGTGATGAAATAACAGACTCTATGTGTGATCATTTAGATGATGCGACTATTGCAGCACCAGACATGAACATCATTGTTGCCGGTGACTTAAACAATTTTGATACTTCCTTGTTACAAAGTACTTTTGACTTGGTTGACAAAGTGTTGACTCCAACCCGTGGTAATGCGATCTTGGATCGCATTTTAGTGAGTCAGTCCTTAGAGGATAATTATCCACCTGCTGTGGTAGGCCCTCCTTTAACTGTGAATCGTCGTGGCTCCCATGGCCAAGTGTTTTTGCGGCCAGATAGGCCTATTTGTGTCAATGAAGAGACCTCAGAATATAAACATGTTTTGTATGATATCAACGCTTCGAATATTTCTAACTTTCTCTTGAAGTTCAAAAATTGTTCTTTTGTTAATGTCTACCGTGAGTCTGACATCGATCGTAAGACTGATGTATTCTATGTGTATTTTCTTGACTGCTTGTCCGCTTTTCCATGTAGAGTCATTACCATGACTTCGCGGGAAAAACCCTGGATAACGCCACACTTGAAGGACATCATAAACCGAAGATGGAAGGCTTATCGAGAAAGAAATTTTGACTTGTACAGTCACTACAAAGAAAAGTGCAAAGCTGAAATCATTAGATGTAAAGAAGGATGGATTAAAAGGTCAAAGGAATCTGCGCGTAATGTGTGGGGTGTTGTGAATGACATAAAAGGTAAACGATGTGGCAACCCTATTTTGAATTTGATTCAAGACTATCCCAATCGAGAGGCTGCAGCTGACGCCATCAATGATACCTTCGCTGACCACCTCTGTGCTGGTGATCCATTAGTGTATAGTGCTGACGATGATTGGTGTCCGCTGTTAGATCCAGTTGATGTGTTTAACTTTTTGGAACATTTATCTTTGAATAAGTCTACCGGCTCTGACGGCATCAGCAATCGATTTTATAGGCTTGCCTCGCCATATATTTCCGAGCCTCTTTGTAATATAATAAACTCTTCCATCATTGCAAGAAAAGTACCATTGATTTTTAAGAAGTGTGTGATCTCGCCCATTCCGAAATCTGTGCCTGTCTCTTTGAATCAGCTTCGACCTATAACCTTGTTAAGCACACCGGCAAGGTTATTGGAATTCCATGTGTTGAGACATATGCGTGATTTGTTTTGTAAAGATATACCGAGCTTCCAATTGGCCTATAAACAAATGTCAAATACTACGTGCAATCTTATCACTATGCATGACACTGTTACAAGTATGCTAGATTCTCCTGACATCAGCGGATGTGTTGTAATCAACTATGATTTTTCTAAAGCGTTTGATACGATCTGCCACAAAATTCTTATCCGCAAATTAATTGACAGTGGCTACCCTTGTGGTTTCATTTCTTGGCTTTGCTCCTACCTCACTGATCGGTCCCAATGTGTTAAAGTTTGTGACACTCTCAGCCAGCAACGAAATGTGACTAGTGGTGCTCCCCAGGGCTCCTTATTGGGCCCCTATCTTTTGTTTTATATTGTAACGACATCAGACCGATTTGTCAGAAAACAAAGCTGACAATGTACGCTGACGACATTTGCGAAATTTGCCCTGTCTCTCGAACTGACATTGTTGACTCTTTAGGTGTTGTCACAGAGGAATTTTATTATATCAAAGAATGGGCCATGTCGAACAGTTTAAAGTTGAACGAGAGTAAAACAAAAGCTATTTGTGTTCTTAAGGAAAGTTGTCAGGTATTTTTTCCGTTTCCATTTAAAATTGTAGACGAACTGAAAATTCTTGGAGTAACCTGGAGTTCCGACTTGAAGTGGAAGTCTCATTTTCTGAACGTGGTTTCACTATGTAACAAGCGTATGTATGCACTCAAAGTTTTAAGAAGATTGTTGAGTCATGACGAGTTATGGTATGTTTTTAAGGCAACAATAGAGAGCATTTTATTATATTGTACGCAACTTTTTGGTGTTTATAGTTTTGAAACACGTAGACATATCAAAAGAATTTTTAAACGATCGCGTCGAATTATTTGCAGGAGGGATTGTGGCTGTAATAATGATATGTCTAATTTTTGCACTGTACGTTTCCGAGCTTTCGAATCCCTGTACTGGAAAACTCAAGATGTTGCTCATCCTCTTTTTCCCCTCGTTCCTCAACACCGTAACGGTCGTGTAACTGTACCTTTTTCTAGAACTACCAGAAGACAGAATTGTTTTACTGTTCTTGTCACTCTACTCATAAATGGACACTCTGATTTGACTTGCTTACCGACATAATCATTCCTTCTCATTTGTACTTTATGATTCTCATTTTGAAAAATATACATATATTTTCCTTTCCTTTATAGCGAATGTATAGAATGCTCATTATAAGGCCCGTTCGGCTTGCTGCAAGTTCCAAGTAGCCTACTGTATCATAGATAACGCTATTTTTACAAGCATTTACGGTCAAATATGACTAGCCAAGCCTTTGTTGGTGTGAATCAGGTTGCACAACACGTAATTTACCTAACTTAGACAATTTTTGTCAAAATCAACATTAAAATATAATGACACTAAGTTTAAATTGGCCTTATTAAGAGCATTTTATTGTCACTATTTAAAAGTAATTTTGTGCGGCATGACATTCGCGATCTAAATGAATGACGCATATTCATATCTAAATTAGGAAAAATATAATTTAGAGAAACAGGAGATAGGCTAAGTAGTTATTCAAGAAAGCCTATTTTCTCTCGTTTCAGGCGAGGAATCGAAAGAAGCGAGCTCCGTGGTCAAGCGAGTCACTGGTAGAAACTTTGCGTGAACTGAGACAAGGCGTGCCTCAGCGAAAGGTTGCAGAAAAGTACGGTATTGCCCGCAGAACATTGAGA
>CAJQUW010011098.1:0-53422 GCA_907163375.1 Prostheceraeus crozeri
TTTCTCGTACTTCTTTATGTAATTCAAAAATAATTGTTTTTTTTAGCAAACTGATATCGTTTGTAATAAGTAATTTCAGTTAGAGCAACTTCATGGGGTCCATGCAGAGTAATTGGATTAGCGAATTCAACAGAGTATAGAGATGGTTTGTTACTTGGGAATATCTTGGGGTTGCTATTGCTTGGAAGAATGACGTTGAAGTTAGTAGACCTGTTCAACTCATATATGGAAGAAGTCACATGCTATATTAGCTTAAAAGTTACGAGTGTCTCCCACCTCCACATTTTGTAGATCCTGGTGCGTTATCCAGCTATTGAATGAATCAGGATATCCTTTCCATTTAACTAGATATTTCCTTTGATTGCCATGACCTTTCCTCCTAATTATTTTGTCAATCATATACACCTCTTCACTTCTGTCTACTACTTGCAATTCATAAGAGTAAACTTTTCCTTCAATTGGATTGCCATGGTAATCTATTAATTTATACATGGTGGGTCTAAATTTTCTATTTACTTCATCTACAAAAAACTCTTCTTCAGTCCATTTAGGTAGATACCCCTTCTCAAATGTAGATTTAACCTTTGAAATCCAAACTCTTATCACCAACATTAATTTTCCTTTCATTGGAAATGTTTTTCGCTTTCTTATCATACAATCGAAGCCATACATCCATCGCATTATCTGGGGAAATATCAACTGGTCTCATCTTAATAATGCGATGGTAGCTTTCATTGTAATTCTTAACAAATTTCTGCAGCTCACCTACCCGAACATGTGTATTTTTTGCAGTGAAATAACGCCATGTTTTTGTCTTCAATGTGCGATTGAACCTCTCAACCATGGCAGCTATATAAGCACTTTTGACACTAAACAATTCCACATTATGACTTTTAGGAGACTTCGAACATGAGTTTTCGAATTCCTTCCCTTGATCGGTCTGTATTCTTTGTGGAACACGCCCCTCATCGAAAATGCTCTGAAAAGCCGCTTCAACTTCTGGTCCTCGTTTAGATTTCAACGGACGTGCCCAAGCATAGCGAGATAAAATATCTATTACGGTTAAGATGTATTTATAGCCATCATTGTACTGTGATATCTGTTGCATGTCAGCCAAGTCCGCTTGCCATTGACTATCTATATTGTTAACAACATATTTTCTCGTTGGAAACCGCTTTCTCGCATTTTTGTGAAGAGTGTAAGTCGGTTGACTCCTTAACCACTTCTTGACTTTCTCTATTCCCACACCTGCTGCACGAGCTAGAACCTCCGGACGACTGAAACTGGCGGGGTGATTTAAGTCGTAATAAATCTTTCTGAGTTTCACTGCTGTACTCATCGTCTTTGTTCTGATTTGCACGCGTATAACTCGCACAGCAACTGCTAACACAATTGATATCAACCTCTATGCCCTCCTCTCCTTTACCTTCGAGCGAAGATTTCAAACAATAGCAAAATTTTTGTAACGACATGATATGAGAGAAGCAAGGTTTAATTCATATTTGCTTAGTATTTACTATACTCCTTCCCAACACGCATTGAGCGCCTAGTAGCTATTTTTGGTTGAAGATCATCGGGATCATGAAGCTCTCGCTTGACCGCCATCGTGAGTGTTTTACTTTTTGATCCATCTTGTAAGTGACCCTTATCCAACTCATTCACAGTCGGTCCTCCAATAATATTGTGAGGTACATTTTGATCAGATAAAATTTTCTGAAAATATGTCCACCCTTGTGGTGCACCTAGTTTTCGCCTTACATCTCTGACAGCATATTGTAGAGGGTCATCTATGTGACTATTTCTAATAACATCACCAATTGTTTCATCTATTATCTCCCCTATCTCATTGAACTTCACATGTGGATCAATGAAGTCAAATAATCGCTCAGCGCGCACACGATATGATCGAGGTGTTGACAAGGTTATAAATCGTCGCAACTTGTCACGAATCTGTCGCCTCTCATGAATGTTTTCAGCTGCTAACTGCATTCGTCGATAGGGATCCTTAATCTTCTGAATTTCCATATCCTTTTGTGCTAGTTCCTTAAGTTGATTCGTAATAGGTTGATCTATATTTTTGACTGCCTGTGCACTTTGTAATGTAGTCAATTGCACATACTCCTCTTGAGGAATGACTACCAACTTTGAATACGACATGTTTGAAAATAATAAGGCAACAAAGTACATTGCTTAAAACTAACTGTGAACCGAGAAAACTGTCATTGGTTCAACGGAATTAGGCATGATATTTGTTCGAAATCGAAGTCGTTCCGGACATTCCTGGGTTAGATCAATAAATAGATAGCCATGTGGTTTCTTTGTTACATCTTCATATATTTTTGAAAATACTTTAGGTTGTTGAGGTAATATCTGTCTACTGAGATGATGTATCTGACTGCTATCTCTTGGATTTTTAAATATTGCCAAATAATGTGTATTCAAACTTCTAGTTCTTTTCTCTCCATCGAAGATGTTTTGGGTGATGTAGATAATAAAAGCTTCCCCATGATGTGCAGTTTGAATGAACATTTCAGTTACATCCCTTGAAGATTTGCTTTCACGTAATAGATCATCTAAAACTAGTGAGTCACCTGCTTTGATATCCTCAGTTGATGGCAACCCTTGCTTCACCTCATAACCTTTCTGGCGAAGTGCAGAATGTAGTTGTGGTTAAAATATTCCATAATACCATTTGACTCTCTTAATTTCCTTGTTAAACATTTCATTTATATATTGTAGCAATTGAGTTACAAATGTAGTTTTACCGGACTGACTTGGTCCAGCGACAAACATTGTGCGATCAGTGAATAGACGAAAATCTCTCATAGTTGACCAGTTTGCGAGTCAGGCGATGCATTTCACAGGCAAATAAAGATAGTTTCTGACTCGGATCTAATTTATTGTTCGAAAATAAAAGGATTTAAAGTTACAGCGTGACGGGCCTTCGGCGTCCAGCGCCTTCTTAACGGTCGATGGTCAAATGAAGTAAGACTGTAAGGAAATTCTCCACTCGGCACGCAGAACATAGACGTGCAATTATTAATAAGTCTGCATCCAGCGCTCTCTATGAGCATAATAAAAATAAACATAATGATCTAGGTAGCATCGAGGATTTTCAGATCGATTTCATTGCTAAGCTGACGAACACTCGAGACACAACATTCACTGAAGCAAAAGCTATTACACACTTGAAGCCAACAATCAATAGAAGACATGAATTACCTTGCTACAGTCTGTCTTCTCACTTTGATCACCTCACATTCAACAAGCAACACAATTCTTAATATCATTCACTTCTTTATAAATCTTCACACCGAGTTTGCAGACCGCCATTTGACCATCGACCGTTAAGAAGGCGCTGGACGCCGAAGGCCCGTCACGCTGTAACTTTAAATCCTTTTATTTTCGACCAATAAATTAGATCCGAGTCAGAAACTATCTTTACTTGCCTGTGAAAATCTCTTATCTTATAATTTCATTAACATAAAACTCATCATCCCGCTAATTTTGCTTAGAACAACAAAACAGACACATGTTCCAGATCACGTTTATTTACATTCAGAATAGAAACTTTCAATTTACATTTACAAATTAAAACATTTGTGTTTCCTCATCACAATTAGGATTATAGAAAGTTTTCAAGTCAGCATCTTGGCGCTTCAACTTCAATTTGAGATTCCCATCTTCAGATTTCCGCCCTCGCTTTTTGCTCTCTTCCTTCCCATCACTTGAAGCAGTCTTATCAATGTTAATTAAGCATTTATCAATTGGTAGTGGTTCATAGACTAGTTGAAGAACCTTCATTTGTAAAGATGCGACTTTACCAGTCGAACCATGTGAGCCAATATAAAGTCCGGTAACGTGCACTAAGCCCATATAGCGATCCCGTTTGAGATCCTCACATTCCATCGCGTTTGTAAAGAGATCGAATGCTGGAAAATGATCCGATAATTTTAAAAACAGTGTATCGAATTACGGCAATTCCTTGTAACCAACTCCCTCCTCTAGTGCCTTTCTCCAATGAGTGGGAGCACTTTCAGGTAGCTCAACACATTGTTTCGCGAAAGAGTCAATAGTTTTAAGAATCACCTGTTGCCATTTTAGAAAAGTCACTCGCATTTGTCTCATATTGCTATACCCTGATGTAGACATGCCATTACTGTGGAAAAATGGATCTTGAAGATAAAAGCCATCATCAACATAATTCAAGGTTTGAAAGTAGAATGTATTTCCAATCCCTTGCACCTTTCGTGTCGGACGAAGCTTCAAGAGATCTTGCTCAAAAGCGTCACCTTCCTCTCTGATTGTATACATTTTCTGAGTCATGTTTCAACAAGTACTAATTCGGAGCTTTCAACCAGCGCAAATGAATTGTCACTTGAAAGTGATAAAATATCATTAAAGCGTCTTCCTTATATACACCTATATATGACTCATCGATCAAAGTGATGACGTGTCACTCTATGATTCGTTTACGTTATATTAACATTGCAGAAGTTGCTGCAATCCTTCCAAGCGGACTATTGATTACACCATTAATACTGTTTCCAATATCATTTAACATACCTAGAAGCCCACCACCACCGCGCTGAATTAAGTTTCGCCTTTTCTTATCACTGCTCCTTGGATTTGAAAACTTTTTTATGCTATTCAAAGAGCCAGCATTCAATAGAGGCTTGTAAATAGGTAGACATTTGTGTATTGCAAAAGATAAATCACGAATGAAATCATCACTTGAATTTTGTATCAATTTACACTTCTTATTATCATGTATCCTGTTTAACTTTCGCAACGCCATTTTAAACTGACTTGAAGGTTTGAAGGAGCGTTTCGATTGACGAAAAGATGCCTTTCGTTTTACAGACATTTTTATTCTAATATGGAAATAGATAATACAATTACAATTTTTGCTTAGTACCTACAGCATTATACACAAAAGTTTACAAGCATTCACATATCACGCAGAGTTTGTTGCTGGTACTTATAAAATTACACAAAACACTTAACAAGTTGAAGAAGGAAACTGATATACACTCACATTGGCTAGAGTCTGATTTGTAGCAGTTATGAGCTACTCAATGTCTTTTATTAGATGCTTTGAAATAGGACAGCACATACAGCAGGGCTTTGAATGGAAAGTCTTTAGTATATTGGCATAGTATGCCCGCACACTGATCACCTCAGAATGTCCTTGAGCAGCCACATTGATGCTTATTGATGGCGGTCCAGTGAACAGGTCCAATTTACATTTCTCACCTCTCTCGTCAAAGTAGCTGGAGGTGATAATGTCATGGAGACATGTGTTGTGTTTCCGTTGGATACTGCTGCAGCAGCAGCGAGAGTATTCCGGTACAATCTCAGTTTGAGCTAGTGGGCGAAATACTTCATTGAGCCAAAATCTTGCAACTCGTGTAAGAGCGTTGTTCACGACTCTCATCAACATTCTCTGCACCACAACGTCCTCTTCGCAGCGGAAATACTTAACTATTTCCTCCATCAAATCCACCAAATCCGCTTTATAGCCAGTTATATTTACGGAAGAATAGAATGTATGGCCGGTGAAGAGTTGACTTCGGTAAATTATTGAAATGGGAATGTTGGTAGTGAACGACATGCTGATTGACGTTGTATTAGCCTCAAATTATGCTTGAAATAGAACGGTACAATGTCCTCCTTATATAGAAAAGCCACACAAAGACACAATAGTGACCAATCACAAAGGGGACAAGATGAAGTTTCAAAGGGTACATGGCATGTAGAACACATAACGCTATGAGAACATGGTAAAAAGAGAAGGGATCGTTCCCGTTCAAAACACTTAACGCAGTTCTGTTCACATAATAATTTAAATGTCTCTTCTTCTAATTTCCTTCTGAAGTCACTTTTATTGGGAGAACTTTTTATTAAAACACTGTCAAATGTCTCCTTCTTTCCATATCGTTCCAATTTCATCCTCCGAATTTCACTATCATTGCAGTGTAGCATGGAGAAATACTCTATCCACCTACGATCCAAATTGTGATTCATAGCATGCTCATCTAGATCCATTAGTCGATCAACTAGATCACCAGCGTTGATATTTTCACTGAGATTTGTTACAGTCTCTATAGCTTTGAACG
Source organism: Prostheceraeus crozeri (assembly GCA_907163375.1). Classification (NCBI taxonomy): domain Eukaryota; kingdom Metazoa; phylum Platyhelminthes; order Polycladida; family Euryleptidae; genus Prostheceraeus; species Prostheceraeus crozeri. The sequence continues at coordinate 6,120 of CAJQUW010011098.1, forward strand.
AATATCCAAGGTCTCTTGCGACAACCCAGGACGTTGGGATACTAGTCATCATTATGTATGTCATCAAAAAATTATCTCATATTTATCGCATAGTTTGTCTACGTAAAAAGGAAAATCAATGTGACTGTCATCTTGATTGCAATGGTTGCAATAGTCACAATAGTCGCAATTGAGCAAACTCATCCAAAATCAAACAACGGACGTCTATCGGTACGTACCCAAGTACTCAGAACCAAGTCACACAAGTTCGCTCATGGACGTTCCGAAACACAATGCACTCAACCGAGTGTACCAAACGCATGTACCTATCCAGTAAAACAGAAGTCATGCATGTTCCTATTAATAACACTGAATTTTACATGTACCCATCCATGTACCTATCCCTCTCATAGTAGGGCACAGTTTTCACTACTTTCGTCGGAGAAATACATTGCTTAATCCAAACAATTATAATGAAAAGTTAGACACAACTATTTTGTCATTCAAAATACTCTCATCTTAAAATTGTTATATTGGCGATATATCATCGACATTAGCGGATTAGTGTATTGAACTCTTCGTCGAAAAAAGAAGTGATATGTAAACGGTCATCATTCCCATTGAATATGATGTCTGATTATCCCAGACAAGTGCGTTCACAATGCTCTGGGATGTGAAATATCTGATGTGACAAATATGAGTACATCTTGTGATGGTTCTTAATCACAATCGCCACATGATAACACTAATAAGTCATCCTTCGTACTGTCTAGTTTAGACAGCCATCAAAGCTCTCTAATAAATGTGAAATTTGTTTAAATTCATGTGATCGAATTATGACAGAAGGTAATTGAACGGAAAAGTGTTCAGAGCTGGCTGCATAAATCATGTCTTGGAGGCTCCTAACCTCAAACTGGAAAACACAAACTAAGCTTCATGAGCATCAAGAATTGAACAAAACGCAATAAATAATAAACTGATTGTTCTCAGGCTGACTCCTATCATGCACTTTGCTTGCATCACGGAATATCAATAATGCTACGCTCATGCTTCGGACGCCATCAAAAACGAGCATACACGTTTAAGATTTCAGATTATTTCTCCGACTGCAGAAGCTGAGAACTTTCACTTCAAAAAAAGAAGCTCCGAAGTTTGAACTAATTAAGAAAATAAGCTTCTATCTCTAATACTAAACAGAACAAGCACGAGCAACTGTAACTTATAAGCTACTGAGTCACAAGCATTTTCAATACGATATGGATAACTTTAAGAACATAATCTTAATTTCTAAATTGATTGCGAGAGTGGCTATTGATAAGTCCGCGGTAAAATCAAAACTTCGACTACTTCCGGAGCTATTATCACTCATTCAGACGAAATGGATGAAAAGGGCTTACAATGTACAGGAAAATACCTTGAGATTTGTAAGATTCTAAAATCTATTCTCATAAATATGGGGTGAGAAGATCAGAAATATCCGATCGGTCTGGTCAACGACATTGTACTTGTGATGAATGGTGCGAAAAATGTGGAGAATCGATTTGCAACATTGGTTCCTCGGATTAAATGACCAAATTAAGATAAGATGCAAAGGAAATGCTATTTTGAACGGCCATTTTAGAAATGGTCATTCCGCACCACATGTCCCGAGATTTGTGGCTGATGTTTTCAAATTTCATCAAGACCCACATAGTTTCGAACCCTGAGTGTTGCTAAAGGATTCCTGAAATTCCGTTTATCAATCATATCTAAAAGCACTTCTACATGACCATTTAGGCCCGATTAATACATTTGATAACTTTCAACTATATCAGATTAGGAGTTGCCGACGATTCCTTTCCTTTTCAACTTAATCACGGAGGGCATTGGTAAGCCGCGGACAGTAAATCAAATATCATTTACATGAACATCAACATTCGTGTATTGAATCCACATGCAGAAATAACACATTTCCGGGTACATAGAATCATCATTGGCATTGCTGTATTCGCTTCATTGGTAAGTGAGTCACCAGTATTGCTTAACTTCCAATGTGAACAGGTTTTCGTTGTGAAACATAACTGAGTTACCGAAATATCTTCGACTTTTTTAAATGGATTATTATATAACATTTTGCAATGCTATAAGAGTCTAATTGTCCTTTGAACGGGTTTTCTTTTATGCTTAAAGGTGTACTCTGGAGGTTTACCCTTTTCCATTTTATTGCATATAATCGAGGGTCTGACTCTACCTTGAAGCAGTGCACTAAAAGTCGTTCAAACCGAATCTGTAAAGCGCAAAAGCGATGCACAAGTTCCTGATGACGTCATTGGTGATCTCCCCAATCAGAGTGAATTAACAATAACCTTCCTACGACCGCTACGAGTAACTGACTAAAGTTGCTCTCCGATGAATCGATAGTTTCAACAATCGTCAATAAGAAGTTGTGGAAAGTGATCGAGTGCTTTCGCGTGCTGGTACCTACTTTTCGAGAAAGAAATCAATGTGCATAAATAACAATTAGCTAGATTCAACAGACTACTTTTTACAATTAGCGCATTTCCTTTTGTGCAAGGTTCTCCTTACTGTCAAATTCCGGTAACAATTTCTGGAGTCATATTTCATTCTTTTTAATATTATGATAAACAATGAATGTACATGCATTTTCCGGTTGTAAGCACATACGTGTATTTGGTTATGTTTTCTGAAATGAAGAAAACATGATTATTTCGAAGCATCGTGATGGTCTAATTTGCAGTGCTTCTGAATAAAGTATTGAATATTATTCTAATGCGGAATCAGTGAATTGAGATCACTTTGAGGCAGAAGTCATAATCATTTAAATCATTTTGAGACATGTGATCGCGTTAAATCGCAAATGAAATATAGACTGATTTATTCTAAATTGGTCAGACAATGAAGCATATCGAAGATTCGTTGTCTTGTCGACTTTGGTGACAAGGTCAGAACACACACGACTATGTTAAATAGGAGTTTTCCAATGCTTCGACACCATTTAATGAACAAGAAAGCTTTTGTTGGGAATCTGTATAGGAGCTAGAATCTTTACGTTCAGCATTGGCATTGTTGGTGCATTCGAAGATAACACTGCACCATTTTTACAGCAAACTTAAAATGAATCTCCTGATGAAAATGTTGCTATTTGAAATGATGCACTTGCATTTTGATACTTGCTCGTCACCGCACGTGATAAAAATGCAATTCATTGATCGGTGCGTCAGTCTGAAATCTGACGCTTGCTTGCATGCTTCCATCCTGCTCCCATGCTATTGTCCTCACGCAGAGATCACCAATGACGTCATCCTGAATTCTCATTCACGACTTAAGGAATAATTTTTCAATGCCGAAAGTCACGTCGAATGACTTCTCTTCCAACGTACATGCGAGTGAAGTCATGTTAAAAAATTATCTGGATTGCACCTTCAGTGGAAACTTTTTTAACACAAGAGCATATACATTCACTTTCTGCGAAGAAAATTGAATAAACTTATCATAAATGTACACTATACGTGCGTGTATGGGCATGTGCTTCATGCACTGCATTTATCCATGCGAATGCAATTGTGATGCGCAGCCTATAAATAATAGATCAATTGGCATGGAGAGATAGATGGAGGTACAGTTGAATATAATCGTTGCTTCATCTCTATGTAAGACAGGGTTTTTCTTAAAGATTTTTGCTACGCGTCATCTGATCATTCCCACGGGTCACACTCAAATCGTCTCAAGATCGACTTTCATTAGTGTACGCCTAACGCACTCAGGATTTATAAGCAAAAACAGAAGTCATGAATGCAGTATAACATTTAGCATCTAGCAGTGAATTTTACTCGCGATTCTGCATGTGCGTGTGCAAGGTGACTTTTCAAACCTTGAAGTTAATTACATGTGCTATTTCGACAAGAGACTCATTATCAAACATAGAAATACATGTAACGGATGAACGTTCAAAATCCACGGTACAGGTCGAAAATTCCACGGTGCAGAATGTGACCCGTGGAACACCTTAAAAAAAGCACTAATGTAAGACATCACTCAATCGTTGATATTTTGTTTCATGCTGAGAGCGTAGAAAAAATGTATTGAAAATCCAACCCTATTCGACTGGTTGGGGATTAGAGTATCACAACTAACAATTCGTAAAAACTAACGCATCAAATTTGATCTAATGATACAATAATAGTGTTCACAATAGCTTAGAATCTGTCGCTGACTGTGAACAAGGTGAAACCTTGCACTTTTACTGACAAGCGGATGGGAAGCTTTTGCTTTGATGCAGCGCTGTCACCGTCTCGTAAGGACAATCACCAGGACAACTTCCGAACAAATGGCATTGTTAGGTGATAGATAATAGCGTAGCTACGAATAAATCATGCTTACATGAAAGATTCATATCAGTAGCAAAACTTATTCAAAGTAAGATTCTATTCGATGATAAATCTACAGCATATAAAAATTTATAAAGTATTAAATGGCTTGGCAAGCTGTTGGGTACTTTCCGTCTCTTGCGGAAGTGTAGACTAGCTAGACCTCAGGTCTAAATGAGCAAAATATAGCTGTGGTCTAAACTTTTTGTTGCAAAGTTGTAGAACATCAAGACCTCAGGTCTATATAGACCTGAGGTCGAGAATTCTGTTGCACAGGTGAGGTCCAACTTTTTGTTGCAAAGATGCGGTTTGTCTAGATCTAAAGTTTTCGTAGACTTGAGGTCGGATGGTTTCCATTGCAGAGTTGTAGTTTATCTAAACTTGAGGTCTAAATGGCATTTGAAAGATCATAAAATTTATGACCTAAGTTACCTCATCTAGGGCAGGTTTAAGTTCATGCTTTCTTACCTTTCATCCATATGAATCGATATGAACCTGAGGTCTAGCTAGTCCACACTTCTGCATTCTGCAATAGACGATTTATTTTAATATCTATAACTTTTCGTTGCGTCTGTTTCTACTTGATTGGAAACCTTTTTTGTATTGACGCAGGCCATAAAATTTCATTGATAAGTAAATATTTAAAATAATAAAAAACGTTTAACTTCAATGATGATAGGAAATTTTATCCCTACAATAGAATTTGCATTACATTGTGCATTTAGATACATTGCATATTAATGAAGTTTTCAAAAAGTCGGTATTCCGCACCGGTGCGAGATTTCCGGTCTGGCACCGGTCAAGAAATCTGTACCGGTTCCAACTCTGCCTTGAGAAGAAACCACGACAACTCATGAAATTGTCATACAAAAGAATAATTAAGTCTTGAGTTGTATCCTCAGTCGAAAAAATGGAAACAGACTAGAATAACTGTCACTGTGAGGAGTGTGTAAAAAGTAGAATTTATTGAATACCCGCTGAAATTTACTTAATATGCTAATTGCTCTTCTAATAAAGTGGTCATATTGACGATTCTATACAGACTATCAATTAAACGCATATGACAAGATCTACATGAGCAGCATTAAAAAGCCGAATTTCCTGATTAACTTATATTTACAACTTGTACATATTTACAAACAGCAAGCTGCAGTCATTGAGTTAGAATTTCACTTTTCAGTAGTCATTGGAAATGATAAACTATCCATCAGATCGTCGATTCTAGACTGTAGCATTGGAACAATATCTGCATCTATGAAAAGATGCTGATCGTCGAGATCAGAGCGCACGAAACTTCTTCCCAACGCTTTTGTATCCGACAAATGGAGTAAGAACTGTTTCATAGCAGGATCACTGCAAAAAAGAAGGTACAATGTGAAGCAACATCAATAGACAAATACTGAAGTGATTTGCGATAATTTTTTTTTTCAAGCGAAAGAGTTTTCGTATTTCGCATATCAATTCATGTTTGCCCATTAAGATTAGGCTTAATTAGCATATTTTTTGCGTTTTTCAGCATCATATCTAGCAATGCAAACTTGATGATTTCGAAGTTAACTAATTCGAAAAAGCACAGAGTGATGTGAGCAGCAGTTCCCTATAGCGTTCAAATAGAAAACCCTCATCCCAGCAACGTAAAGCAATCAGATTAATCCACCCTCTTTTAGAATCTGTGCTTAGAATTATTATAATCAGTTTCAGTAGGCATCTTTATGACCATTGCCATGAAACCACCATCATAGAATACCTTTAATTCGAATCAAGAGGATGATTAACTCCATAGATTCAGGTAAAAAATCACAGAAGTCTTCCTTCAATCGCTCTAAGCTGCATTGACCTACATTTCCTTTACCCTTTATCCAGGTATCAAATAGCAGCATTTTTAATCAACTGTGGGAAATTCAAAAAAGCACATCATATATACTTGACAATTATCTACAATGGATGGAGTGTACGGACAATGCGTGGAGTGCAATACCATGGATTTCTGAAGTTGGGCATGTAGCACTATGTGGAATTTCATCCGGAATCAGAAGGCTCGATCATCACATTAAATTACCACCTGAATAATACACAATCAGCTAGATTGTCATAAGTCACAGTATCATGTATTGAGAGTAAAAAGCATCACATCAAAATTCCTCTTCTGCAATCCTAAGAAAATCACTTGCAGTAATAATAAAATACTTGCAGCTTTCGGGGAAATTTCGACTATGTTTCCGATATCGAATGAAATATTATATGTATCATACTATGTTTCACAGTCATATCTATTTCTATCGATTTTTCATCTTCTGCAAGGCATCTTTATTGCTTTTTAAAAGCTGATAATGTAGACAAAGAATTTAGTAATTATTTAATTCTTGACATAAGTGCTAAGGGAAACTGAATATTTTATTCAATTTATTTTTCAAATTCTTTCACTTGACTCCTCAAGAATTTCACTTTTCACACGCCATTGGCTCCTCTTCGAGAACAATGGAGTGTTCAATTATTTTTGACTGCCTCAGACCAATTGTCAGCTCCCACCCTAATTCCTTTCATTTATTGCTCGGCCTGAATATTCTGTCTAGTTCTTAATATTATATACAAATCTCACTCCCTCATATTCTATCTTAATCTAACTTCTGAAGAACACTAGCATATTCTTCGTGGCTTTTCTCTCACGCATCCCGCTCGCAAGGTCTCCTTCTGTTTTAACAGTGAGAGAGAAAGATATGTGATCAATAGCTAAATACCATGTATGTACAATGGGACATGCATTTGGCATCTTGTGATATTAGGAATAGGGATATCGTCATAGAAGTTGAGTTCAGAATCGACATTACGTTTGTGCGCACTTCTCGATACGTTGTGGAGTTAGCTGTCATGCAATCATCTTTTTCATTGTAATCTCAATCATCTTTTTCATCGTATTCAAAATTTATCGATACCAGCTGCACGGGGAGCTGCCTCGTGCCGTCAAAACTGTTTCCTTTTGTGCTTCTTAAAATGCTTATTTTCTTTACATGTTATTTCGCAACTAACTCTTATCATGACACAGTATGCAACCTAGAAAATGTAAAGCATTGTAAATGAGTCATATACTGTATATTGATAATCTAATCTAAATGATCGCTTATTTCACATTAATAATTTCTCGAATTTTAAGACATTTAACATGTACACATCTTCATGGAAAATTGCATTTTAAAGTGGTTCATCTTTAGGAGCAAGGATCGTACCATAGAGATTGTATAGCTTACTGCATTGTCACTGACTATGATTCGAAATACCAACGAATAAGACTGATGGACAGTAGAAGATCTGTCATCATCCGAACCTTTTGTAGCCTCAGAGGACTTAACGTTCATAAGGCTTAGTGTCGGGTGCATAGGGTAGGTGCTTGAGTCACGTGACAATATGCTATCTTGTCTAAACGTCCATTTTATCATTACTAGTGATTGTTTTAAGTCTCTAACGCATTCCGAATGATTTTACAACGACATAAATACAAAAAGATCAACGAGCTTTTCGCAGAATATGATTACTTAATTTCAAAGAAAATACAGTCGAAGCTCGTTAATTCGGACACGGATAATTAGGACTTCGGTTAATTAAGATCATACGGCCGTGACATTTTTTGTATATCTGTCATGTATAAGTTGCTGTTTACTTAAGACTTTCGATAATTAAGACATTGAAAGCCTGGCATTTATGGTCTCAATTACCGAGTTTTGACTGTATATAGTCTTCTCACATTGTATATAATGTATAATAGCGGTAATAATACTTAAGAGTGAGGGACAAACTGCATATGTCATGATTGGAAGGTCCATCTGTTGATGGTAGCAAAACTCAATATTTGTGTTTGCGCAAGCGCTTTCGAAGTCCGTCGGAAATCATAATCCTGCGCTTAATAATTTATTGCGAGATTCACATGAAGCAATGAAAAGTGTTTATAATCTATGACAATAGTCTCTTTACTAAATGAGTTAGTAATAATATAATACTGATTAAAGATAAGAGTAACATGTATATAAAGCCAAAATTGCTTGAAGGAAAAAATACATGCGATGAAGGACTATGGAATATTTTTGTCATAGATCTTTTGAACACTTTTCATTGCTTTATGTGAATCTAGCAATAAATTATTAAGCGCATGATTATTATGTCCCACTGACTTCGAAAGCGCTTGCGCAAACACAAATATTGAATTTTGCTACCATCAACAGAAGATACCTTCCAATCATGGCCTAAATTATTTTGCGTAAAAAAATATAAGGTCAATAAAAACATATATTGGAAAGCCTTCGACAAAAGTATTCTTCAATCCAAATATAACAACAGTCTTAAACGAAGCAAAAAGGAAAGACGGAATCTAATGTAAGTCATAATATCTAAAATTCAAACTCTACCACAAAAAGTAGATAATATGTAGACGTGACAAAATGGACATGATATCTAAAAGATTTTGTAAATATAGTTATCAATCGTGCATCACATTGATATTGGATCTTTGAGATTTTATGTAATTTTCCTCACAGACTTTACGTTCATAGACTTTGGCAAAAAATTCTGCAAAATTTGATGGATTTAATTTAGGTTTCATATGAATGAATATGCTGGTATATAAGACGTATTTTATGAGGACGTACCAAAAGTTCGTGACGGTTGATTATTGTGGTTTTAGTTTACCATTTTTCTTTGATCATTAATCGTTGTCATGTCGTGTCAATCATGTGCATTGCCTGTGAGTTACAGCCACTTGATCGGGAACCTATTAAGACACGAACTGAAGTCGTTAACTGATGAAGTGATTTTACTTCTGCCAGCATGACGGACTTCACAAATCGTGACTGGAGATCCTTTTTCTTCTTTCTGTTCAGGGAAGGTAAAACATCAACCCGATCGGCTGAACTACTAAAAGCAGCTTTCGGAGACAATCCTCATGCAAATGATTCAGTCGGTTACCAAAGATACTTAAGTCATTCTTAAAATGCTTATTTTCTTTACATGTTATTTCGCAACTAACTCTTATCATGACACAGTATGCAACCTAGAAAATGTAAAGCATTGTAAATGAGTCATATACTGTATATTGATAATCTAATCTAAATGATCGCTTATTTCACATTAATAATTTCTCGAATTTTAAGACATTTAACATGTACACATCTTCATGGAAAATTGCATTTTAAAGTGGTTCATCTTTAGGAGCAAGGATCGTACCATAGAGATTGTATAGCTTACTGCATTGTCACTGACTATGATTCGAAATACCAACGAATAAGACTGATGGACAGTAGAAGATCTGTCATCATCCGAACCTTTTGTAGCCTCAGAGGACTTAACGTTCATAAGGCTTAGTGTCGGGTGCATAGGGTAGGTGCTTGAGTCACGTGACAATATGCTATCTTGTCTAAACGTCCATTTTATCATTACTAGTGATTGTTTTAAGTCTCTAACGCATTCCGAATGATTTTACAACGACATAAATACAAAAAGATCAACGAGCTTTTCGCAGAATATGATTACTTAATTTCAAAGAAAATACAGTCGAAGCTCGTTAATTCGGACACGGATAATTAGGACTTCGGTTAATTAAGATCATACGGCCGTGACATTTTTTGTATATCTGTCATGTATAAGTTGCTGTTTACTTAAGACTTTCGATAATTAAGACATTGAAAGCCTGGCATTTATGGTCTCAATTACCGAGTTTTGACTGTATATAGTCTTCTCACATTGTATATAATGTATAATAGCGGTAATAATACTTAAGAGTGAGGGACAAACTGCATATGTCATGATTGGAAGGTCCATCTGTTGATGGTAGCAAAACTCAATATTTGTGTTTGCGCAAGCGCTTTCGAAGTCCGTCGGAAATCATAATCCTGCGCTTAATAATTTATTGCGAGATTCACATGAAGCAATGAAAAGTGTTTATAATCTATGACAATAGTCTCTTTACTAAATGAGTTAGTAATAATATAATACTGATTAAAGATAAGAGTAACATGTATATAAAGCCAAAATTGCTTGAAGGAAAAAATACATGCGATGAAGGACTATGGAATATTTTTGTCATAGATCTTTTGAACACTTTTCATTGCTTTATGTGAATCTAGCAATAAATTATTAAGCGCATGATTATTATGTCCCACTGACTTCGAAAGCGCTTGCGCAAACACAAATATTGAATTTTGCTACCATCAACAGAAGATACCTTCCAATCATGGCCTAAATTATTTTGCGTAAAAAAATATAAGGTCAATAAAAACATATATTGGAAAGCCTTCGACAAAAGTATTCTTCAATCCAAATATAACAACAGTCTTAAACGAAGCAAAAAGGAAAGACGGAATCTAATGTAAGTCATAATATCTAAAATTCAAACTCTACCACAAAAAGTAGATAATATGTAGACGTGACAAAATGGACATGATATCTAAAAGATTTTGTAAATATAGTTATCAATCGTGCATCACATTGATATTGGATCTTTGAGATTTTATGTAATTTTCCTCACAGACTTTACGTTCATAGACTTTGGCAAAAAATTCTGCAAAATTTGATGGATTTAATTTAGGTTTCATATGAATGAATATGCTGGTATATAAGACGTATTTTATGAGGACGTACCAAAAGTTCGTGACGGTTGATTATTGTGGTTTTAGTTTACCATTTTTCTTTGATCATTAATCGTTGTCATGTCGTGTCAATCATGTGCATTGCCTGTGAGTTACAGCCACTTGATCGGGAACCTATTAAGACACGAACTGAAGTCGTTAACTGATGAAGTGATTTTACTTCTGCCAGCATGACGGACTTCACAAATCGTGACTGGAGATCCTTTTTCTTCTTTCTGTTCAGGGAAGGTAAAACATCAACCCGATCGGCTGAACTACTAAAAGCAGCTTTCGGAGACAATCCTCATGCAAATGATTCAGTCGGTTACCAAAGATACTTAAGTCATTGGAAGACGGTGAATGCTATGTTCATCCATCCACTTAAGCCAGCGAAGAAAATTGAGATTTGGTTTAGGAGCTGATCCAGTCTGACTAATGCCCAGCATTTGTTGAACTGAAGGAAAATTCTGGTCTGTCGCGTGCGACTCTTCAGCGCATCGTCCACGACCGCCTTGAGTTGTACAAGGTTTCGGCTCGTTGGGTGATAAGATTGCTGGCTGCAGAACAGAAAGACCTTCAGGTCACCAACTACTCTGTTTGTCTTGGTCTCCTGGAAGACCATGACGAAGAATTCTGGAGTAGATTCATAACGGCTGATGAAACTCCGCTGCTACACTTCATTCTAGAGACGAAAAGACAGAGCATGCAATAGGTAAAGCGAGGTGAGTAGCTTCAGGCTCACGTCAAGACAACAACTTCAGCAGGCAAGTTCCAAGTGACGAAAGTCTTTTGGGATTGCGAAAGTGTGATTCATGTTGACTACTGCCTGGTCACATAATCAACCCCGAATATACAGCAGCTTTTTACAGATCGTGTGCAAGCTTCCGCTGTAGAAAAGACCGCGTAAGATTTCGACGTCCTTTATTTTTACAAGATAACGCAGGGGTCCCCACAACAAAAATGATGACCACAATCAAGCAGCTGAAGTGGCAGCTGTTTCCTCAACCACCGTTTCCCCCTGACTTGACTCCCAGTGACTCCTATCTCTTTGGTCCAATGAAGGCGCTACTCAAGGGTGTTTGATTAAATGATGAAGAGATGTGGAGAGCACCGAAAACTTCACTCGCGAGATTTTCACAAAAATGGCTTGAGGAAGGAATGAAGAAACTTGGGAAGAATTGAATATTGAAATTTAAGAGTTTACATTTTTTACATTAAAAAAGAGTTTTGATATGCTTTTAATTCTGTCAATGAATATTTGTACAAATGGAAGTTATATATTCTTCTTTTGAATAGTACGAGTACATAGCAATAAGAAATAATATTTAGATATGAACTTGCATCAAAATAGAGGTATATTGATAGGAGACACAAACGTCACGAACTTTTGGCACGCCCCTGAAACTATTTAAATGTTCTAAAATCCGCTTCCTCATCGTGCACTGAGTTTCACCAATATATATGTCTGTTGACATATGAATATATGTCAACACCGAAGATTCCAAGCCAACTGCTAAAGATTCAAAATCAATAAGTACGAGCTCTTGCAACTCCTCGAGTCATCTGCGTTTTACAATGGGGTGCAAATGAAAAATGCATCAATTGATGTTTTGATTGATCAAAACAGACATCTCGTTCTTTCTCCTTTGTTTTAGGAGACGATAGCGAGATACGCAATGGCGACTTGGCATTGATGTTTTCCAATCGAGATTTCCATGCCCTCTCACACATTTCAGTAGAGATGGTGACACTGCCACGGTTTTCAGATTTTTTGCGTAGCTGCAAAAAACTTCCTTTGATGCTCAGCTGTTAACGACATGTACGGACATCCGTTCGTGGTCTCGTGTGCACGTCATGTTCATCAAGCTTAAGCTCTCTACGTTAGGTCCGTGAAAACACGTAAACGCACCATCTGACAGCTTGAAAAGATTAGGATAACAACTTGTACCATCATCATTGAAAACATTTTCAGCAGTGCCCAATAAAGGTAGATAGGTGTCATCTATGTCTGTCAAGCACCTCGGCTTATGAAATGTTCGGCTCAATTATATCCTCTCTAATATCGAAATGTGACTTTTGCAAACCTTTATCAGGATCTTTCACATATATTTGCTTGAGGAAGAAAGTCACTTGCAAGTGTCTTGATTGAAGCATTCTTCTGAATTCAGTCTGATAAACGAATCCAATATTTGGCTCTTTAAGGGAAGGTACTTCAAAAAAAGTCGTGTACACTCAATCAAACCTTCACATGCTTTTGAGAATATATTTTTCTTTCACCTGGGGTGTAAATCGCAATCAAAGCAATCCAGAATAATTTCCAAAATCCATTTGATTATTCGAATCCTCAACTGCTTCTACATTGATGGTATGTAGGTATGATGATTTCAAAATGGAACTGAAATATATTTCTATTTCCTCTCATTTCTGGTGGCAACCGGGTATCATGCTGAAAAAGGTTTGCGAAGTCTTGGATCTCCAAGATACTCTTTTGGAATTCTGCGATAGATATGAAAACTTTACGCTCCGTGACCAGTCTTATTACTTATTTGGTTTTACTGGTGCGTCACTTTGTACAAAAGTGTTATAGCTAATAAAATTCAATATGAAACGTCTGTTCAGAAGACGAGATTTTTTCATCAATTCAAAACTAAATTAAGAACTTCTGCAACTTCATTTTTTAACATATTGAAGCTTTATCACAATCAAATCTTAGAAAATATGGAATAAAAAATGCGTCAAGTCTACAAGCTTTCAAGTTAACGTCATGACGCCAAATCAAATAAATGAAATCCACACACATGAAAGTCAATACCATAGAAATGCGACTTTTCGCTTTGGTCAAGTTAGTGAGACTTGAATGGACAATAGAGTAAAAGTTATTTCAGCTTTTCGGTCAGGCACCGATCTACGTGTAAGTCAATGTTGCTAAATCATGAGAAGATTCAAATTGCTGAAACCTGGCATAGTTGTAGATTCTTACCCTAAGGTGGACAATGTATGTCCAAGACGTCCGTTCTAGTCCTTTATTATTTTAGTATCGAATTTCTATAATCGCAACTTATTTTCGGAAACCTCAGATTGGTCAATTGATCTTTGAATTACTCAGCACCTTATTGAAACACATTCACTGTAGATATCATTGCGGATGAAATAATCTTGTCGGATTTATATGGTCAAGATTATAACCCAAATTATGCCAATTTTCCAACTGTGCACGTTGCCGGGCATTCTCGATTCAGCTGGTTCATCTCCTTCTCAAAAAACTTGATATCACATTATCATTACTATGTAGTGTACAAACTATGCTTAACTTAAATTATACAGGCACCGCTCAAAGATGCAATTAAAGTCACTGAGACGAAACAATTCATAATATGTCCGACATGACACAATGACAGTTTTCTTGATCAGTTAGCAACCGCAGCCCTTACCCCATACCCTCTTGCTTTTAATCCATTTCTTGCCGAACCTGGAGAACCAATGAAATCTTCATAAAAATCCGGAATTCCGGGAGAATAGTCCACCCTGGTTTAGAGTCTATAAAATGAAAATGTCAATTATTTCATGACATTGGCCTTAGAGAGAAAAGGCCTTGGCCTATTGTCATGATCAATTTTTAGTATTTGGAAAAGCCAGGTAGAAGTTGCTAACTTTTTGATTTTTTAATCTATATATTTCGGCTATTCATGTGCCATAACCATTTCAAGAAATTTGTGACATGCATGCATACAACTTGACTGTACGTGTCAGTTTTCTTCTGTTTGAAGGCTGCTAGCTTGGGCTTTTTATAACCACTGCATTGTCACATAAGGTCAAGCCATCAGCATATTTAAGGAAGATCACATCTTCATAGATTTCTAAATCAGATAATATGCAAAAATATAAGGACCTACAGATGATCCTTGTGGGATATCGCTACTTATAATGGTCAACTGACCAACATTGCTCTTTCATTTTATTAGTTGAGTTCTTCCAGGCAATTGGAAATAAACGTGCACAAGAGGTTATCGAAAAAATCTCGAAGCATTTTCTTTTTCTGCTTCTCCAACTCGCATCTTCTTCCTCTGATCCTGTCCTCCAAATCGCATCTTCAGAAATGGCTCCCTTCTTGTTCCTATACGTGGGTTGATCGGAAAGTTCCCAGACTCCGCCTGGTATATCATGTTACTGCCTTCGATAGCTTTTGCTTTCTTCATAGATATCTGTTCAGTATGCTTGGAGTGTAGGAAAATCGATTTCGTGATTTGATGTCATCTTCACGTTGACAACAAGGTATGATAAATTGATCATTTGCAACCTCGGCGATCGTCAGCATGACGGATAAAACATAACAATGAACGTGCATAAACTTTGCACTAAGTTGAACAAGACAGCTACCGAAACTCTTGACATGCTTCATCAGGCCTACGGGTCAGATTGTCTTTCTCGAACACCCGTCTTCGGGGGGCATTCGCGGTTCAAAAACGGCAGAGAGTCTGTTGAAGATGACGAGCGCTCGAGCAGACCGACAACCAGCAGGACAGCCGACAATGCCAACGAGGTTAGACAACTCATTCGTGAGGACCGTCGTCGCACCATTCGCCAACTTTCGGAGATGGTAGGAATTGGTAAGGGAGTTTGTCAGGAAATCTTGACCAGTGATCTGGATATGCGAAGAGTGGGTGCCAAAGTCGTTCCTCTAATCTTGACCACTGAGCAGAAACAACGACGGCTGGATGTGTGCGAGGAACTCCTGAAACAGGTCAACGGTGACCAAACTTTCATGTCGCGAGTGATCACAGCAGACGAGAGTTGGATTTACGGGTGTGATCCTGAAACGAAACAGCAGTCATCCCAGTCGAAGAGTCCTCAAACCCCGAGGACTCGAAAAGTCCGACAATTTTGCAGTGCAACAAAGACAGTGCTGATTGTTTTTCTCCACCAGAAGGGCATCGTTCATCGGGAATTTGTTGACCGGGGACGGACAGTGAACTCGGATTTTTGCTGTGACGTCTGACGACGATTGAGAGGCAGTCAGAAGAAAGAGACCTGACTTGTGGAAGAATCGCAATTGGCTGCTCCATCACGACAACGCACCTGCGCATGCCTCCTTGAAAACAGGCCAATTTTTGACCGATCACGGAATGACCATCGTTCCACATCCTCCGCACTCCCTTGACATCGCCACATGTGACTTTTGCTCCCAAAACTGAAATTGCGGTTAAGAGGACGTCGCTTCCAGACTGCTGAAGAAATCCAAATAGAGACAGACACTGTTTTGAGAAACTTTAATCCGGAGTTTTTCAACAAAACCTTCGAGGAATGGAAGCGTGCTGAAATCGTGCACGTGGCGAGTTCTCCGAAGGCAATAACTCGAATTTATTTGATGATACTGAGTAATGCATTTATTTCGTAATTCTTAATTCATTTTTAATTCCTGGAATACATCTCTTGCTTTGATCTATATCAGGGATGCGGAGTCCTATCATTTTGTTAGGACTCCGACTCCGGGGTTTGATAGGACTCCGGCTTTTGATAGAACTCCGACTCCGGGTGGCAAGTATATATAGCCTAGTTTTTTGAAAAAAATTTGGTAACCTACATTGCCGATCATTACATGTATAGGCTTACCTGAACCTATCTTTAGTGATCATTGCTGTATCAATTATCAATCATTTTCGATAAAAGTTTATCAAATGTTGCTTTAAGTTAGATGCATACGACTCGGCTCTCCCATCTTGTTGATGTGTGCTTCACACGGTCTTTCTCCAGTCTCTACCAGACAGGAAAATACCCATCATTCTTCAAAAAATATGAGTACACTTTCGATTTTAATATGCGGTCTGGAGGAGCCATCACACACGATTAACGTGAGAGTGAGAGGTAATGTTCCAAACAACCGACTCCAGCAAAAATGATAGGACTCCGGGACTCCGACTCCGCATCCCTGATTTATATAGCACACAAAAAAATGCAGCATCAGTCCGGGAAGTTTCCAATCAACCCACGCATGCTTTTGCTAGCTTTCTGATCAATGAAGAAATCAATGCCTGCTTTCTTCTTGCTTTTTCATCAGCTTCAATAGCAATTCTTCGAAACATACTTCTGGCGATGTGTTTTTGCAAAAGAACTCAAGAACGCACTCTACCTCTGTTTCCGTAGCTCAAGGATCTCCTACCTCTTCATGCACGTAGTCTGCATCTTTTTTGGTAATTCCTTCGGAACAGGATCATGAAGATCATCACTTCGCACGAACTTCTCAACAGCATTTTGATTGTGTATCAGGAGACACTGCTTGATGGATTGAATTGCATCCAATGTTTCACTTTTCATCTGTGATGTCTTCTCATTGAGACTTGATGTCATCCTGCTAAAAGATCTCTACCGCTGGAGAGCTTATGATTGTTAGGTAGACCAAAGACAGTTTGCTAAGAGTTGGATATGTTTCTCTCAGTTTGTACCAGTAAGCATCGATTCTTGTGACTGGAAGATGTTCTAAAGCTGGATCTGCAGAGTAATTTCTGATTTCCTTCTCGCTATTGCATTTTTCATCGTCATTTAATATGCTGGCGTGATCGAATGCCAAGTGCAGTAGGTAGTTCTGCCCGACGGGGAGACTTCTCAGATCAGGTGACAATGCCGACAAATTCCCAATAACTTGTTCTTGAATGGTATCTTATCTCGCAGATACATACGTCGCAGTGAGCAGATATGCAGAAAATAATTGCTTCTTCAAACGATAGGAGGACATAATTCCTTCTCTAGCATCACCAAAAAGATATCTTGGACTGGCACGTGAATTGATTTGTCATCAAAGTTTGTCCCCCTTTCCATCTTGGGGAACCAGAGCAACTGGTATGGGGCGCGTCCACAGGTGGCGGATAGTGGAATGGCCTTCAGCAATGAAGGTTAGCTGCGAATTAAATAAGCAGCCGCGGACCAAAGCGGCAAGTTCATCAGGGGAAAGGAGCTGACAGGAGACACTGTAAACTATAAAACCTCTCACAACCCAATGACGACTTGTGACAAGGCGAGTGCGGCTGCCTTTCAATAAGCCTAGATAGGAGGGGGTGCAGACCAACGGCATCCACGCAGGCACTGCTGCTGTTCTAAGCAAGGTCACCGGCTTCGGGCGTGTGAGTGCTTGGGGGAGGAACAGTAAGGAAATCAAGACAACAACCTGCTGCCTTGTAGGTACTTCTCATCCATTGATGTGAAAAGGCTAGGTCCACGACCAATAATCGTGGTTGGTGTCAGCAAGGGCATGCGACCGCTAAAAACTTTGCTCCAAACCTATTATGAATGATGGCTCAAAATCAATTGGCCCCTAGTGCCCGGCAGCCTTTAAGTAGGCATGGGGTGCTAAGAACTTCCGGGGAGTTTAAACAAAAGTTTAAATTCGGTTCAGTGAACGTAGGTTCGCTGTGTGGAAGAAGTAGAGAGGTGGTGGAGATGCTCGGCAGGAGAGAAATCTATATATGTTGTGTACAGGAGACACAGTATAAGGGAAATGGATGTCGATTCATTGGTGACGGACCGGAGAGGTTTAAGCTGTGGTGGAGTGGAGAGAAGAAAGGAAGAGGTGGTGTTGGCATATTCGTGAGACATGGCTTAGTAGATCACGTACTACAAGTGGAACAGATGAGTTCGAGAGCAATAAAGCTGAGTTTGGTCCTCGGAGAAAAGGTGACCCACGTGTTCTCGGTGTATGCCCCCACAAAGTGGGAAACCGGATGAGGACAAAGATCGCTTCTGGGAAGATCTTGATGACGGAGTGAAGACTGTGGCCCAATCTGAATCTCTAATTGTAGCTGGGGATCTTAACGGTCATGTAGGGTGCAACCGATTCGGTTTCGAAGAGATCATGTGACCTTTCGGGTTCGGAGAAAGGAACAGAGACGGTGAACGAATCCTCGATTTTTGCATTGGGAATGAAATGAAGATTGTAAATACACTATACGCAAAGGACGATGAAAAGAAGATAACATACAAAAGTGGTGACAGTCGAACGCAAATTGATTTTATGTTGATGAGGAAAGAAGAATGTGCTTCTTTTCGGGATTGCAAAGTAATTCCTGGCGAAGCATGTCTAACACAGCATCGTCTACTTGCCATGGATATAGTGAGAAAGGGCTTTGAACATCCGAGGAAGAGAATAAATGCACGAAAGATTAAGGTCTGGAAACTTCGTGATCAAGAAAACAGAAAGCTGTTTGAAGAGAGACTGAGGCAAAGAACAGAGTTGGGGACGAACGGTGAATGGGATCAGTTTCAGGACAATATCCTGAAAACAGCTGAAGAAGTCTGTGGAGTAACAAGAGGCAAAAAGAGACAAATACAAAGGGAGACGTGGTGGTGGAATGAGACTGTTCAAGAGGAAATAGAAGATAAAAAGATGGCATACAAAAGGTGGCAGCAGTCCAGAAGTCAAGCTGATCGGGAAGTTTACAAAAATAAGTCACTGGCAAAGATGGAGGTTGCGATTTCCAGACAAGCCGCTTGGAAGGCCTGGGGAGAGAATTTGAGCGCCGCAGAAAATGTTCAAGGTTGCGAAACAGATGAAAAGGGATCGGAAGGATGTTAACCAGAGGAGATACATCAAGGATGTTAATGGACAGACTTTCACGAGGGAAGAAGATGTGTGCAGACGATGGAAGGAGTATTTTTCCAAGCTTCTGAACGAGAGCAACGAATTTGCCGTTGAAGGAATCGACGCAACTGAAGGACCCATAAAAGAAATTTCCAAGGAAGAAATACGCGCGGCCCTTCGAAGCATGAAGAAAGGAAAAGCTCCTGGACCGTCAGGGCTTTCAGCAGAATTGATGAGAGGAGCGGAGGAGGTGGTTATTGAGGAGGTGACACCCATCCTTCAGAAAGCTATGGAATCGAAAGAAATTCCTACAGCTTGGCAGAAAAGCCTGACGATCCCATTGTACAAGGATAAAGGAGACTCGCTGAGCTGTGGATCGTACAGAGGCATTCGGCTTCTGGAACATGGATTCAAGCTGTTTGAAAAGGTTCTCGAAGAGAGACTTAAGAAGCTCGTGCAAGTGGATGCTCGCCAATTTGGGTTCTCGAGTGGGAAGTCGACGACTGATGCGATTTTTGTTGTACGTCAAGTACAAGAAAAGTATACGCAAGTGCGAAAGAAGTTGTTTCATGTATTTGTGGACTTGGAGAAGGCCTTTGACCGAGTGCCGCGTGCAGTTATTGAGTGGGCACTTCGTCGGCAAAATGTGCCCGAGTACCTCGCAGCATCTGTAATGTCCCTGTACAAGCATACCTCCTCGAAAGTGGTGACATTAGCAGGCATGTCAGAAGAGTTTCAGATCAGTGTCGGTGTCCATCGGAGCCCATTACTTTTCTTGATTGTAATGGAGGAGGCGACCAAAGGTGATGGTCCCTGGGAGTTACTTTATGCGGACGATCTGGTACTAACGGCTGAGACCAATAGTGAGGCAAAGGAGCTATTCTGCAGATGGAAGACTGACCTTGAACAACGTGGTCTCAAAGTGAACAAGCAGAAGACAAAGATAATGGTCACAGGAAAGAAGGTGCAAAACGCGAAGCAGTCTGTCAAGTAGCCGTGTGGGTGCTGTGGCAGGGGAGTTGGTGTCAATTCCATCCTTTGTGTCTCCTGTAAGAAATGGTGTCACATGAAATGTGCTCGTCTGCGAAAGGTGACAGGAATTGCAAACTTTCGCTGTCCGACTTGCATGGGACACAATGACATACCAGAGGACGACTCCTTGAGATTTGACGGCCTCTCCGTAGAGGAAGTGCATGAGTTCTGCTATTTGGGTGATGTGCTTAGCTGCGATGCAGGAGCAGAGAAGGCGGTGGGGTCCAGAATTTCGGCAGCATGGTTGAAGTGGAAGGATCTTAGCAGCCTGCTGTGCAATAAAGACATCCCAATAATGTGTAGAGCGAAAGTGTGCGAAACGTGTGTGCGATCAGTACTATTATACGGAGAGGAAACCTGGCCGTTGACTCAGCAACAAAGAAGCCGACTTGAAGTGTGTGACCGGAGGATGCTGCGCTACATGATGAAGATCAAATGGAGAGACCGGGTCACTAATGACGATGTGATGGGAATGTGCGGGCTGACACACCTGATGAACCGAATTCAACAGAGGAGGCTTCGATGGTTTGGTCATGTCAGGAGAGCGGAAGAGAAGTTCATCGGGAGAGTGGAATCCATGAAGGTGGAGGGAAAGCGCCCAGTTGGAAGACCAAAGAAATCATGGAAGAAACTGCGTTCAAGAAGACCTGGATGCCCTCAACATCAGCGAGCACCTTGCCCAAGATCGGGACCAGTGGAAATGAGCCATCAAACTCCTTCCAACCTCAAGCAATGGGACAAGAAGGACGTAAAACGAGAAGTGAAGTGAAGTGTGATCAAAGTTAAGATCATAAAGTGCTTCAACAGATTTGTAAACAAGATGAACCATAAGTTCTGGCTTGTGAGAAAAAGAGTGTACTTTCGCAAAGAGAAAGAACGCTTCTATAGGGTTTCAGAATCATAATGAGCCTCCTTTCAACAGACAGGCGATCGTTTATGCGCTGCAGCCTTTTCAGACTAGCTTTCGTAAACTTTTCTTGACGCAGTTCAGTTTGCAGGTTCACTAAAAAGGTTTGTGCGTCCTCTGAAAAATTCTTCGTTATATATCAATGAGAAAATGGCGATGAAAACCAACATCTTCCTCTCCCAGGTAAGTGTAAAAGAAAACAGCATCAGCATCAAAGAGCTCCAAAACGTGACATGCGCATTCATAAGAAAGCCAGCGAGTAGAGCAGTGGTCGAATGGAAGATACAATGGAAGTGGAAAATTTGGCAAACTGTCAGAAGCATCTTTCTGATCAGGTGAAAATTTAAAGTGATTGTGGAGATCAGTAAAAAGATATTCGACATTCCCTTCTAATGCTTGAGTAAACTTTTTGCGGCGCTATTTACATGATCGCTAGCATCAGCATCGGCATCAGATTCGGGCAATGTTCTTTCATCCTGGTTTCTACAGCAGACCTCGAGTCCCGTACAATCTCGCATGATTCAATGAGAATGCTAATCAAGATTTGTCAAGATTGAATTCAATAAACACATCAAGAAACTTTACAGTAACCGCAGTGGAATTCACGTTAATCATCTGCACGCTTATTAAACGACAAAAAAATTTCCCAGTTCATAATCAAAAAAGGCTCAGCATATCTAGAACTTATCTATTTCATATTTATATCAATGAAAAGAATGATGCATGATACATCGGACATTTCATGAAAATCCCTTAGCATCAGTTGCTTTGGAAGACCATTTGAGTCAACGTGGTAATAGACTGACAACAAATCTAGCAAAACAATTAGTCTGTCCTCATTAGTGTAGTCAACAGAAGAAACTGAAATACAGTTGAAGAGTTGACACAGCAAACTAAAACTGTGATTAAAGGGACGTTGCGCGGAGCACGAAAATTTTTAGATTTTTCTGTTAGATTTGTCATTATAAATAATGCCTACCAACCAAGTAACGCGGATAGAATAAGCTGATTTCCTAAAGGACTTCAGATTGGTCGAAGTACCTCCTACGTCTTCCCCCTATATTTTTCATGCATATTTGCATCAATCTCGTGAATGATCGAAATCTTGGGAAAAACGACTGAAAATTAGGCTCCCAAAGTAAATGAATCACCTGATTTTGGATGACTTTTCAAAATTTTGCTTTTACAACTTTAGTAGTCAAATACTTTCAAGATGTAGCTTCACATGAGCGAATGTACAGGCTGACTTGTGCATGCTGAAGACAAATTTGCATTAAACCATGGCTGAGGAATTTTGTACCATCATATGGTTGAGTATATTTTTAACGTGTGTATTGCATGTAATAGGACATGCGTCATCAGGTGGAACAATTCTCTTGTGCGATCAACTAAACTGAATTACAATATTTATCTATTATATCGGAGATATTGAGCAGTTAAGTCATACCATTTGACAAGAATTCCATGGTGGACATTGACCATGATTGATTGAATCTCAGCTGATCAAATAGTAACTTATATTTGAGAAAATATACTATTCTAACAAACGTATATTTTGCTCACAAAAAAAAATTTGCACATTTCATTTCTTCGGATCCTGGATCCTTCAAATTTTTTTTGACCGTGTCTTGTCTTGATTCGATTATGCGATGGCAATCCAACTACCCCCACCTGCTTGACTGATGTGAGTCAAATAAGACAATGGTACCCCTGAGCAAAAGTTTTGCTTTCGAGCTTTCACTGTCGTAGGACGGGCAAAGGGGGAAGGTGCCTTTTAGCTAAGGTTGCCCTTTCGAGATTTTACTTAGAATTGGTATTCTTCTTTCTTTTTCATTGAAGTACTTCTGATAAAAAAGTTATCTTCTTTGCTCAAACGTTTTCAGAAATGGCGAAATTATTTTAAATAAACAGTTACCTCATTTTTATATTGAAAAATTCAGCATATTCCATCAGTCTCCAGTGTTTTTAGGCTTATTTACTGACAAGAGCATAGCATTCAACCATAGAGTAGGGATATGTAGGATGAATGTCGACCATAGAGTGGTGATGACTCAAAAATCCAAATGTATGCAGTGAAAATGTTTAGATGGAAAGATTCAGTTCTTTTCCGAGAATGCCCGTCGTCGAAAAAATTATTTGAGCAGTTCCAAAAAAGTCAAAGATTTGCGAATTTTTATACAACCGAAATGATTCTCCTATATAAGTACATAGCATGAAACAAGTTGGATATCAAAAGGAATGAATATTTGCTAATAAGCATTCATAGAGTAGATATATTGCGCAGAGTAGAGTAGTAACTCTATTTACTAAATTCCCTATGTGTATACACTTTCGATTTTATCAAATGAACTCAAGAGAGATACAGGTGGCATTTTCACCAAATGTGAGATATGCACATTTATGCAATTTTGAAGAAATTGCCACGGAATTGAGTGATCATGACTATAATGCAGAAAGAATGATGGTATTTTACAGATCCTGTGTGTCATGACACCCTTGGAGAGGCAATGCTTGATAAATTAGTAATTCGATGGATTCCTTTTCATGCTCAACCTCAAGAGCATTTTCTCAAGAGTGATCATATCACAGGCAACCTGCCACTGGCAGAGCAACATCACATAATCAAAGACAACGATTTCAATAAACTTTGAAAGATGTAGATGGGTCCACATCACTATTCAGATTGAATAAATAAAATATGAATTTAATGAATCATAAAATCATGCCGATGAAAATTGAATTAAAACTTGAAAATTCAGCCAAGAAAGCACAAGTAAGATCGCGACTTTTTCATGAAGACTTCCATTATGATGCAGTTCATGAAATTCCCTTAATAATCAGCTTATTTTCCGCTTAGTTAGGATGCCTTTCAGCAAATATTCATTCCTTTTGATATCCAACTTGTTCCATGCTACTTATATAGGAGGGTCATCTCGGTAGTATAAAAATTGGCAAATTTTTACTTTTTTAAAACTGCTGAAATAATTTTTTGGACGACGTGAACGATGTCTCCGCAAAAAACTGAATCTATTCATATAAAAATGTTCACTGTATACAGATACTTTTTTGAGTCGACACCATGGGCGGCGAAACAGAGGAGGTCCGATGGGTCGCGACCCCCCCCAATATTTTTCAAGTTGGGTCAAATCAATATCAGGACCCCGCAATAATTTGAACTAGAAGTGATTGTTTAGGTGTGATTGTAGTACACTTCGATCAATTACTGCTAGCTTCAAATGTTGCAGATGCATAGATCTGAGTCTTCGGATCTTCTCATGTCTCAGACTTAGCAGAGTAACAACTTGGTAATTCGTTCGAAATAATTCCACTGACGTTCTTACTGCAACGTTCTTACTGTACGTTGAATCCATAGCTTCAATCAACATCAAAATCAACATCTGTCATTCTTGAAAACTCCACGTGGATAAATCCGCTTCTCAAGCTGCTAAAACTGGAATGTTTATTCGACTGTCAAATATAGCGCCATGGAGCCATCACATATACCATTACCATCAGTTCGGATTTGGAAAAATATAAAATCAAGAAGTGGACGAGAATTCTGTAGGTAGTTGATGCTTATAATATCCCAGTATCCAAAGCAAAGTAAGTATATAAACACTTTGATCCAAAGATTCGGAGTCCGGATCCCCTCACCGGCTGCTAACCTCATCAACCAAGGTATCAACTCATCGAAATTCAGTTTACCATGTGGACAATAAAGTTTAACACATGTGCTTGTAATTCTATTTGTTTTCAGGTTACTTTATTATTGCTTGTATACTCGGTCTTCACACATTGCCACAACAGTCTTATGAGCAGTTGAACTTTCATAACTTTCGAGTTCGTAGCTTTCGCTCTACACTTTTATTTCCCGATTACTAATTTCACACGACAGGTTTCATTACAAATGGAAATGATGCATTCTCATTCAAGGTCAGTGGTACAACATGTGGTGCGGAAATACATGTATATCTCTTCAGCGGCACTAGAGCCTTGTCGCCTGGTCAAATCTGGCAGCAGATATTCATATTTGACTTATTTCGGCGTGACAACCCTCGGCGCTGGGATTCACTCCTGGGTGGTTGTCTTCAGCGAAAACGTGGAAGAGCTCCGCTAGAGAAGCCGCCGATGGAGGAATAACTCAAAGGCTTAGCGTACCACTGACTCGGCTGTGAGATATAGGATGACCCCATAATTAGCAGGTCACCACTTTATTGTATGTATAAATATTAAACTTTGCATTCCTCCCCTACTTTGTTCGGGTGACCTGTCTGGGGTAGTGTCGAGAGCAACAACATTGACAGTCTACGAAGCTAGCAGGCATCATGATCAGACAGACTCTGAGACGGACCGGCCTGAGAGTGGAGGCGGAAGTTTAAAGTTGCAGCAATCGAATAGTCAGCAGCTCCGGTCCTGAGATGGTTGTTCGTCTCATCTTGGGAAGTAGCTAACTTAGATTAGTTGTTTTGAATGTAGTTGGAAAGAGCCAATTTTGAAAGATGGTTGTTCGTCTCATCTTGGGAAGTAGCTAACTTAGATTAGTTGTTTTGAATGTAGTTGGAAAGAGCCAATTTTGAAAGATGGTTGTTCGTCTCATCTTGGGAAGTAGCTAACTTAGATTAGTTGTTTTGAATGTAGTTGAAAAGAGCCAATTTTGAAAGATGGTGGTTTTATTTTCTTTTTGTTATTTCTTACAATTAATTTCGGTTAACATCCGTTAACTATCTTCAGGTAAAAAGGAAGGAACTATGGTCTAGTATAAAATTTAAAATTCACACTGGCGTCTGTGTCATAATAACATAATGACATAATATTGAATACAAGAGGGGAAAGGGTTATGAAACAGGTAGTATTGGGTTACATATACATGTACAACACATAAAACACATAAACTAAATAGCAGAAAGGAGAAAGAAAGACACCATTTTTACTTCAATTTTCCGTTTATTTCTGAGAAAGTGGATAAACAACTGCAAAATGTTTTTCGTCGAGAAAACTTGAACGTAAGGTTAACAAGAAGATGAAGAACTCTTAGAAGTTTATTGAAACATCCTAAAACAAACCAAGATTGTCATTTAAGAAATTGCCCAATTTACAACAACATATGCAATCAGAAATGTGTAATTTATCAGTTGAATTGTGATAAGTGTGATAACTTCTACATTGGAAGCACCATAAGACCATTACATATCCGTTGCCGTGAACATAAAACAAACAGCAAGTCTTCCATGTATAACCATCTTCAGGAATGCCACAGTTACAACTTTTCCACAACCATTCTTTCCCACGATGGCGATCCATCAAACCTAAGACTTCGTGAAGCATATTATATCAAAAAAATGAAACCAAAAATCAACAACAAACTCGAGCTCAATAATTATTCGGATTTTCTTTTTGATTAAAAATTTTTTTCTACTATGCAAAAATAGTGAAACATGACAATTTATTACATTATAACAGCATCAGATTTCTAATTCACACCTCTTGCCTTCCTCCAATCGCTTAATAGCCCTATTTTCTTATACTTGTATAATATGTGCATGTACTTATAACTCAAGTCTTTGTATTAATAATCCATTTCTATGTCCTTTGTTTTCATATCTAGTCACGTCACTACTAAGATACTATTGGTACAATGCAACCCAATACTATACCTGTTCCATAACCCTTTCCCCTGTTGTATTCAGTATTGTGTTATTCTGACATAGACGTCGGTGTGAATTTTAAATTTTATATTCAAATTTAATTAAATTAATAATTAAATTTTAAATTTACTAGACCATATTTCCTTCCTTTTTACTTGAAGATAGTTAACGGATGTTAGCTGAAATTAATTGTAAGAAATAACAAAAAGAAAATAAACCACCATCTTTCAATATTGGCTCTTTCCAACTACATTCGGAACATGAAAAATAGCCAAGACAATATATTCAAAACTTTCGATTAGTTGAATTAAACAGAAACTTCACACATAATTAATCTTCATATTCGAAAAATATTGATGCTCTTCTTTTGATAATAACCTTGTACTTTTTGACACTTAGCTTCTCTCTTCATTGAATCTCATCTCAAGTGGTGTCAATAAATTCAGACGAATATAACTTGTTTTGAATTATTCAAGCAATTTAATTAAGACAAAAGGATCACTGACCGAAACGTTTTGATCATATTTTCTGATATCGAAGCATCTCAGAAAAATATATATAGATCAATGATCAATGATAGGAAATTTTGATAACTGAGAAGAAATCCATTTGTGGTCCCAGCCAAAACTAAATTTTGAAGGTCAGACTTTCCTATTGTGTTTATATCAAACTGTCTACTTGTCTATCCATAACTCATATATTCTTTAACAACTTTTATGTAAAGAAACGAATATGCATAGATGACCCAATGACCTGGCCTTTAACACTTTATAAGGTACGATCACATTTGTTATGTAACTATATTATTATTGTTATAGTAATATGTAACTATACTACATACCTACATGTAAGCATCCATATAGTTGCTTAGGGCGAAAACGAAAGCACTATGACAATTAAAAAATAAACTAGCGTAAAAGTAATTCATTCAATCCCACAATAGCACATGCAGTAGGTTCACAGCGGAATACAACATTCTGGTGTACTTGTACATTGGACCCCCAATAAAGAATTCGTTCCGCCACCCTTAGTCGACAGTCGACCTATATATCCCTACTCAATCTATATAAGCATCCGAACAAAGCGGAAAATAAGCTGATTATCAAGGGGAATTTCATGAACTGCATCATAATGGAAGTCTTCATGAAAAAGTCGCGATCTTACTTGTGCTTTCTTGGCTGAATTTTCAAGTTTTAATTCAATTTTCATCGGCATGATTTTATGATTCATTAAATTCATATTTTATTTATTCAATCTGAATAGTGATGTGGACCCATCTACATCTTTCAAAGTTTATTGAAATCATTGTCTTTGATTATGTGATGTTGCTCTGCCAGTGGCAAGTTGCTTGTGATATGATCACGCTTGAGAAAATGCTCTTGAGGTTGAGCATGAAAAGGAACCCATCGAATTGCTAATTTATCAAGCATTGCCTCTCCAAGGGTGTCATGACACACAGGATCTGTAGAATACCATCATTCCGTCTGCATTACAATCATGATCACTCAATTCCGTGGCAATTTCTTCAAAACTGCATGAATGTGCATATCTCACATTTTTTGCAACAATTACCAATTATATCCCTCTAGAGTTCATTTGATAAAATCGAAAGTGTATACCAGGGCTGTGGAGCCGGAGCCTTAAGGAGCCGATGGTTTTGGTCGGAGCCGGAGCCGGAGCCGATTTATCACAAAGGCTCCGGCTCCAATAGTTTGAGCTTTGATATAAATCTAGAATTTTGAAAGTTATTAATTGGCATCATAAAAAAATTAAATCATTTGAAATCTAAAGATATGTCTTTTAAGTATACCAATGATCTGTCCTCCACGATATCGTTCTTTGCAGTTGCCGCCTTCTTTTGTATTATATTTATTATATATTTACACACATGTGTAATATTTTTTTATTGCATATGTTTCGTAAGACTAATTTCCATATTGACAACGTATTCTCCAAAATCCATTAATTTGAAGACTTGTTATATGCATGCTAACTAGATGATTGTAGATTCCTAGAGACAAGTCGCCAGTCATTTATGTACACATTTCCAGTTCAGTCAGCAAAGATAATATAGCTACATTTCTTGCGCAATGTCTTAAATCTAATACGGTTACTATGTAGGCTATCATCTATCGGTATGGCTACTGGCAGAAGCTACTGGCATCAGTAGTAAGTAAAACTCCACTTCTGCATAGCGCAAGATGGCCGCCGTCGCTGACGTCCCCCCGTCTGGAACGGCAGAGTGTCGTGGTCGGCCGCCGTGGTGCTTTGGTTCTGACGTCCCCCCCCTCTGGAACGGCAGAGTGTCGTGGTCGACCGGCGTGGTGCTTCGGTTCTGACGTCCCCCCCCCTCTGGCCGACCGTCGTATAGAACGCGGTGATGTGGTGTCTAGGTTGGCGTGGTGTGTCGGCCAGGCTGGCGTGGTGCGCCGGCCAGGTTGGGAGGGTGGACTGTCGTAGCTCACCTGAAAAAATCCTAAGTGTCAGAGTGGCTTTGTATGGGTAAAATTTTGAAAATTTTCCAAAGTGTGGAATTTCGACCTGGGACCGTCACCAAAACATTTTTCATCAAATTTCACTGACCTCCCCCCCTCTGGACAGCTAGCTTCAATCTTAGCTTCTAGTGGACGGATTTTGTCGTGCCATAGCTCGTTTGAAAGCTAAGAGTGAGACAAATTCAGTGAAAGAAACGGCTTGTTCATATCTGTCTTCGTTCAAAAGTTAGAGCGGTTACAAGATTTTAGGTCGGAGCTCGCTCACCTGAAAAAATCCTAAGTGTCAGAGTGGCTTTGTATGGGTAAAATTTTGAAAAAATTCCAAAGTGTGGAATTTCGACCTGGGACCGTCATCAAAACATTTTTCATCAAATTTCACTGACCCCCCCCCGACAGCAATCTTCTAACTTTGGTTCTAGTGAACGGATTTTGTCTTAAGGCTACTCGTTTGAAAGAGGAGAAAAAACTGCTCGACAACATTTTTTGTTGCGAGTCAATCGGACCAGCCGTTCAAAAGTTAGAGCGGTTACAAGATTTTAGGTCGGAGCTCGCTCACCTGAAAAAATCCTAAGTGTCAGAGTGGCTTTGTATGGGTAAAATTTTGAAAAAATTCCAAAGTGTGGAATTTCGACCTGGGACCGTCACCAAAACATTTTTCATCAAATTCCTCTGAACGAGGGGGGAGGGGGGGAGGGGGGGTCCGTGAAATTTGGTGAAAAATGTTTTGGTAAAGGTCCCAGGTCGAAATTCGGAAGTTTTAAATTTTTCAAAATTTTCACCACACTGGAGCTCTCACACTTAGGAATTTTTTCACTTGTGGCATGTTACATGGACATGTGCTGACGGACCAACTTCCCGTGGTCATATGAGAATGGTTCAGGTGTCATATGATAGAGAATGATGAGGCGAATCGTTTGCAACAAACCGCATGTCGCTACAATGAATACTTTCGGAGATAGAGCCATTTTAAGTTTTCTTCCGAGCATATATAAACCCCCGACAACGTAAGTCTGATCACTTCATCGAAAGACGAGGTAAGCGACGGTCGTCGCTCTGAGCTCCCGATATCGGGTTTTTCAAAGGACTCTATCTTTTGAAGTAGGCAAGCTATCTTCTTACTTCAAAGTTTGCATGATAGAGTTTGATAGTGTCTTTACTACTGATAAAATTTTTTAAAAGTAGTATGAGTAGTAAAATGCGGAATTTTTTAAAAATTCTTAATTTTCAGTTTTTTCAAAGTTTTAACATATAGACTAAGGTTTTCAAGTATCCTGAGTTCAAATCTGCTATCAGATTTGAAATTTGACTAAGTCTAAGGCAGCTTTGAGGGGTTAGATCCCAGCTACTGATCACTACCTTTGACTCGGCGTTCCTGTTACCACTTCGGGGCAGTGACAATGATGTCTTCAGCTGTAAAGAGCGGGTATCGGGGAAGATCTCTCACTTCCCTAGTGATCAGTACAAGGCCTTCGGGCTGTCGACGGGATCGAGTGCCACTCACTACACTCAAATCTATCATTCCTGACTAAGTGTAATACTTTAGGAATATGACTGTACTACATGATTCCAAACTTATACAAATTTCATTATCTTACAGTTAACAATAAATCAGGCATGGCAAACGATAAGAATCGTAAATATCACATCAAAATGTGCTCATGTGGGCGAATTAATCGCAGTGCGGACGCCAAGGCGCATGTGAAGAAGGCGGGCACCGGCCACATGATTATCTTGAATAGGGTTGCGTGTGTGAAGTGTAGAGTGCTGAAGGGTGATGAGGATGAGGCGCGTTTCTACAGAGTGCATGCTGACTGTAGTGGTGGTTTAGTGAGTGATTTGAGATTTACGCAATTGATTGTGGAAGAGAGGGAGCGAATGTTGGCGATCGAGCGAGAGGGTAAGGTTGAGAATGTTGTTGAGAATGTTGTTGAGAATGATGAGTTGGCGAGAGCGGTTGCGTCGTTGGAGGCTGAGATTGGGCGAAAGAGAGTGCTTGAGAGTGATGATGAGGATGATGTGGATTTAGATAGGGAGCGTGTGAGGAAGTTGAGCTCTTCGTCGTCGGAGGTGTCAAACATTGTGATCACCGACCCCCCGAAGAGCTCATCTTCCCCAAAAGTGAAGAGTGGTGGGATTCGTGTGCAGTCGGCGAGGTGGTTGAAGGATGAAGAGAAGAGGCATGTTTCGCAGCAGATGGCGCATGATTTGTTGGTTAATAAGTATGAGAGTTTGAAGAAAGTGAAGGATGAAGTTGTGAAGGATTTGGATGAGTTGAAAAAGAAGGAACTGAAGTCGAAGGAGGTAGCGGATGAAAATATTAGAATGAGGCGTAGTGTGACTGATTTGAAGAATAAGACGCGAGAGTTGGAAGAGAAGAATGATGAGTGTGAGAAGAGGGCGAGTGCTGCGGAGAGAAGAATGAGAGATGCAGAAGCGAAGTTTGAGGAGATGATGAAGGAGATGAGTGTGTTGAGAGCGAGGAATGTTGAGTTGGAGAGGACTGTGGCTCGGCGGGGTGATGAGAGGCAGGCGTATGAGAAGTTGGAGCGCATGAGGGATGAGTGGGAACGTGTGAATGAGGATCGTTTGTTTGAATTTCATATCCCTATTCGGGATAATCATTTGGCCGGCGAAGTGCTCGTGAATCAAAATTTAGACGAGTCCATCATTTGTTATAACGGCCATCCGACGAAAAAATGCCTCCACGCCAGCCTGAGAATGCGCGGCCATCTGTACAAATTCTCTATTCGGAAACGCACGAGACTGCCAAAGGATGGCTAACTTGGTAAGTGAAAAGTAAATAAGATAGTATATCCTATTCTAATACATATCATTTTCGTTGCAAATCTTTGCCCGCCTTCACCACCCCATCACGTCACTCCCGAGAACGAACCATCGGCTCTCTTAAGGGCCACCTAGGGGCAAGACATGATAGAACCTCCACGCGGTTTGCCCTGGGCAGTCTTCGGACTGGCGAATACTATCATTAAGTTGAATCTGCTATCAGTCAACTTGAACGTTGCGTCGCGTTAGAGGGGTATATAAACCACTGCCTCTCATTTCATTTCAATCATGCAGACGCCGAACAGTCAAGTCAGCTCTCCTCGCGGACCGCAGTTAAGGCCGCGAAATTTATTTGAGGAGTTTGTCAGGCTAGAGGAGCAAGACAGAGTTTTTAATAATCTTGCTCGGATTGGCAATCCGATGACAGCAACTGCTGTCAATCCAACGGAATGGCGCTACATTCCACTTTTTAGTCACGTGCCAATTAGCGTGGAAGTCGACAGTGCTACCAAAGAGAGAGTCAAAGACTCTCTCAGCAGAATTGATAGGGTGTAAGATGACGTTACTCCCGAGAATGAACCATCGGCTCTCTTAAGGGCCACCATGGGGCAAGACATGATAGAACCTCCACGCGGTTTGCCCTGGGCAGTCTTCGGACTGGCGAATACTATCATTAAGTTGAATCTGCTATCAGCCAACTTGAACATTATGCAGTCGATTGCTATCCCTGAAGCATTCTGATTCGCTGTTGAGCAATTCATTGTTGAAAACCCTATATAAGCCAGAAGATTGTAGCGCTTCGCATTCAATTTGAAGTCACGATGGAAGCGACATCTGCCGACAACATTCCCGTCTTCATCGATGAAGACAACGCCATTCCCGAGTTCGTCATCCTCGACGAGTGGGATGAAGAGGATGAGAAGAAGGGGAATATCAAGAGGATCGTTTGGACGGATGAGGTGTGGACTCCTAAAACCACCCGCATCCGAAAGGTGCCAGATGCACCAGTACGACCTCGGCGGTATAGGGTCTATGACAACCTAACCGTCATACCCATTGACTATTCCAGCCAATAGTCAAATTCACACCCCCCGAGAACGAACCATCGGCTCTCTTAAGGGCCACCATGGGGCAAGACATGATAGAACCTCCTCGCGGTTTGCCCTGGGCAGTCTTCGGACTGGCGAATACTATCATTAAGTTGAATCTGCTATCAGTCAACTTGAACGTTGCAAATGAAGTTCGGTGTAATACTTCCTTTCGACGGGCGTTCATGTAAAGGGCGGCGGTGAAACCCGTAGCTATGTATACCGCAAGGGACATTCGGCAATGGTCAATCTTGTTAAACCTCTCTGCGTCATGTTTGCAAGTGATTGCCTCTGTCTCAACGTAGTATGCATTCGCGCCAGGGCGACTTTTAGCCAACTGTCGAAGGTTGCCTAAAACTTTCCATTGCATACGTTATGAGAACCATGAGTTCTACCTGTCTCTATCAATGAGACGAATTGATGAATGGAATGAAATGGGAGGACACTCACGCGCCACACGCAACATAACACACTTCTCTCTTCCATAGTCTAACAAGCTCTTTACACATGGATCGCAGTCGATTGCTATCCCTGTATCAGAAGTGTAAGCTATCTTAATTTTATTTAACACTATTTCATCTACCATCATCACCCATATGAAGTGTCATAAGATTTACAAGTTAGCCTAAGCGTTCTATTATTTGTAAATAAAAGATATAGTTTCACCAGTTTACAGATTAAAAATAAAGTTTCAATGGTGTGTACGTTAGAAATAAAGTTTTAGCTGTTTGTATATCAAAAACAAAGTTTCAAGAGTTTACAAGTTAAAAAATAAAGTTTCAATGGTGTATACGTTAGAAATAAAGTTTTAGCTGTTTGTATATCAAAATAAAGTTTCAAGAGTTTACAAGTTAGAAATAACGTTTCAATAGTGTATGCGTTAGAAATAAAGTTTTAGCTGTTTGTATATCAAAATAAAGTTTCAAGAGTTTACAAGTTAGAAATAAAGTTTCAATAGTGTGTATGTTAGAAATAAAGGTATAACTGTTTGTAAAAATAAGATCGCAAGATTTACTAGTTTACAAGTTAGACTAAGTGTAAATTAAAATAAAATTATAACTGTTCACGAGTTAAAGCGTTGATGCAACGATGAACAATTAATAAGCTGAAAAGTTTTAGATTCACTTTAACATTACCATATGTTTACAGATAGAAATGTATCACAGCAAAGCTACTTCATGAGTTAGTTTGCCAGGAGTGTATCATCTCAAACTTTTACTCCGTCGTTGAAATTTCATGACGACTTTTTGCTAAACGAAAGTTAACACCAGAGGAGCGTAGGGGTGGGTGGTATAAAATACGCCTACAGCACTGAGAGAGTTGGAGTGCATGAGCTATGTACATTCTTTTGACGACGAGAGGAGCGATTTAGCCGATGGCGCAGGTAGTTTCCCAGAGCATGGAGGACATTGTTTAGGTGACTCTAAGGACGTATGTCGAGCTGCCTTCAGTGATAGGCTTCCAACTCATGATGAATGATGATATGCTTACGACCTACATTCAACCATTGGTGTATGCCCACAACCTCCCCCACAACGAGCTTGTCTGCCACATTGTATTCATGAGTGTGGCTCAAAGTAGGAAATTGATTGATGAGACTTTGCTGAAATATCCAAGGCGCGTATTCAAGCATGGTCGCCTACTGTTGGAGTATTATTATCAATGGCGCGACGACACACATTTGCCCACCCGTGTTTTACCACACCTATCAATGGAAGAATACAATAGAGCTTTAGTCGAGACGGTGAAAGGAGACGATGAGCACTAGCGGGTGAATGAAGCATCGGTGAGAGTGGGAATCAACTTGATGCTATTCTCCAATGAGGATTGTTGTCTAATGAGAATCAAGCATTCCTTTATAAATAGAGAGCCTTCCACAGTGAGAATCATTCCATCGTTGAATCGTACAAGTGACGGACGCACATTCTCTCTCTCTCTACATCCCTATTATATTATCCAACTAAAATGGTAAGTCGCTACTTTCCTCCCTCTCCTCCCTTGAACGTAAACTTGATAGAATCTTTTTTATTTTCAGGCATCTTCTACATCTACTACACTGACAGGACAAAATGGTGGCCAGACGTTACAAGGTTCGCTACAATCAGATCATCTACAGCTGAGACCAGTGGAAGAAACAACAAAGGTACATAATCCTACACCGCTACAGCGTAAATTTAAACAAGTCTTGCGTCATGAGGATCACAGCGTAGTACTGCGAACGGGAATGCTCTCTTCCACTGATGTGAAGATATTGAGCAATCAGTATGGGGATTACATACTCATCCCCGTGAGTCCGTACATTCGCCACCAACTTGACATTATTGAAGAGTACGTAACATTAAATATGGACATTCCTACTCCTCTTGCTCAAGAGTGGAAGGCGAGAGATGAAAAAGGTTACTCCCTATAGAAAGATTTGGGATGGTAATCAAATTTGCCTACCATTATCACATTGGTGTAGTTATTATAAAAAGGATGGAGATCAATCAATACCCATCAGATGTGATGAGCTCGGAGAAGGTACTTGGGATATCATTTTCAAAGTGAATGGACTATATTATGGTCAGCACAAGGATAACAAAATAGCCTCTCTCTCGATATACACTGAATCCATCCTATATATTCCAAAGCCACCCAGCGTAGATGACATTATTGACGAAATCCTTAACGGGGGTGGTACGAAGCGCAAGTCGGACAAGAATGCTACTTCCAAACGCAAGTCAAGGAAAGAGAATTGCTAATCCTTTCCTAACTCTACCCTATGACAATTCGCTTATGTGCTTTGAGTGTCGTGGACGTGGTCTTATTAGATACATTTTACTTCTTCGCTGCCATCATATCATTTGTGTATTTTGTCGTGAAAAGCATCGATGTAATTCTTTATTTTGTGATATGTTATAGAACGTTTCCTTAGATGTGTAATTTCCGTTTTAGGCTTCTATCATCATTTTTATGGATTGTGAAGGTGAACCTGTGCAGGAGCTCAGTGCTATTGCTATGAACAATTGGACATATCAGATTGTTAGTGTCTATCATCAACATGCCAACTGTGATCCCAATGTTGATCAATGGGCGAGAAAACACATTCATGGACTTAATCTGAAATATTTGCAAGACTATGGCTTTTCTTGTGAGAGTGCTCTTCTTATTGACTTTAAACGATGGTTAGCTGCTTTCAATGTTATACGCATTTTTTGTAATAATCCTGGTAAGGAGAGGAAAGTATTTCCCAATCTAGTCATTAATGATATTTTGCTCCCACCTTGGGATAGTAGAGTGAATCAATACTATCATGAAGTCACGAAACGTTTTAAGGATTTGTGTGTTCCTATTTTGTCTGTTCGTTGTAGTAGCTACGTTCATAACCAATGCTTCTTTCCTCCTTACCTCAACACTGCCAAAGTCCTATATGGTTATCATTGCTCGCTATATGACAGTTACCAGCTGTATCTATTTTATCTGTTTCAAACCATTGATTTGTAATGCATGCTTGTTACAGTTATTCAATAAATGTTATTATGCGAAGAGTTGTTGTTATCATGCAACGGATGGGTTAGATGAAGGGTGATCATATCTTTTTCAAATGACTGTGAAACATTGATTTCCATGATGAAGATTTAAACAGTTAGATTTGATGACGAATAAGATTTACTAGTTTGCAAGTCAGACTAAGCGTTCTATTATTTGTAAATAAAAGATATAGTTTCAACAGTTTACAGATTAAAAATAAAGTTTCAATAGTGTATGTGTTAGAAATAAAGTTTAAGCTGTTTCTATGTTAGAAATAAAATAAAGTTTCAAGAGTTTACAAGTTAAAAATAAAGTTTCAACTGTGTGTACGTTAGAAATAAAGTTACATCTGTTTGTAAAAATAAGATTGCGGGATTAAATAGTTTGTAAGTTAGACTAAGCGTTCCACTATTTGTAAATGAAAGATATAGTTTCAACAGTTTACAAGTTAAAAATAAAGTTTCAACAGTGTCTACGTTAGAAATAAAATTTTATCTGTTTGTAAAGTACGATCGTAGGATTTACTAGTTTGCAAGTTAGACTCAGCATTCTACTAGTTGTAAATGAAAGATATCGTTTCAACAGTTTACAGATTAAAATAAAGTTTCAATAGTGTGTACGTTAGAAATAAAGTTATGACTGTTTCTGTGTGTGTGTGTGTGTTAGAAATAAAATAAAGTTTCAACCGTTTACAAGTTAAAAATAAAGTTTCAACAGTGTATACGTTAGAAATAAAGTTTTATCTGTTTGTAATTTTGAAATAAAGTTTTAACTGCTTATATGTTAGAAATAGAGGTATAACAGTTTATATGCTAGAAAGAAAGGTATAACTGTTTGTAAGACAAGATCGTAGGATTTACTAGTTTGCAAGTTAGACTCCGCGTTCTACTAGTTGTAAATGAAAAAATGTCGTTTCAGCAGTTTACAGATTAAAATAAAGTTTCAATAGTGTGTATGATGGAAATAAAGTTTAAGCGCTTTGTGCGTTAGAAATAAAGTTTCAACCGTTTACAAGTTAAAAATAAAGTTTCAACAGTGTGCACGTTAGAAATAAAGTTTTAGCTGTTTATATGTTAGAAACAAAATAAAGTTTCAACAGTTTACAAGCTGGAAAATAAAGTTTCAACAGTGTGTACGTTAGGAATAAAGTTTTATCTGTTTGTAATTTTGAAATAAAGTTTTAACTGCTTATATGTTAGAAATAGAGGTATAACAGTTTATATGCTAGAAAGAAAGGTATAACTGTTTGTAAGACAAGATCGTAGGATTTACTAGTTTGCAAGTTAGACTCCGCGTTCTACTAGTTGTAAATGAAAAAATGTCGTTTCAGCAGTTTACAGATTAAAATAAAGTTTCAATAGTGTGTATGATGGAAATAAAGTTTAAGCGCTTTGTGCGTTAGAAATAAAGTTTCAACCGTTTACAAGTTAAAAATAAAGTTTCAACAGTGTGCACGTTAGAAATAAAGTTTTAGCTGTTTATATGTTAGAAACAAAATAAAGTTTCAACAGTTTACAGGTTGAAAAATAAAGTTTCAACAGTGTTTGCGTTAGAAATAAATGAAAGTAAGAATTTCATCGCATGAGTATTCAAAGTATGTTTTGTAAATCAAATGTGTGTAGTACTGACATGATAGAATCAAGCTTGACAAACGCTTGACAAACAACATATAAGCAGCTAAAACTTTATTTCTAATGAACACACTGTTGAAACTCTATTTTTAACTTGTAAACGGCTGAAACTTTATTTCTAACGCGATTCTATCATGTCGGTACTACGCACATTTGATTTACAAAACATGTTTTGAATACTCATACGATGAAGTTCTTACTTTTATTTATTTCTAACGTACACACTGTTGAAACTTTATTTTTCAACCTGTAAACTGTTGAAACTTTATTTTGTTTCTAACATATAAACAGCTAAAACTTTATTTCTAACGTGCACACTGTTGAAACTTTATTTTTAACTTGTAAACGGTTGAAACTTTATTTCTAACGCACAAAGCGCTTAAACTTTATTTCCATCATACACACTATTGAAACTTTATTTTAATCTGTAAACTGTTGAAACGATATTTTTTCATTTACAACTAGTAGAACGCGGAGTCTAACTTGCAAACTAGTAAATCCTACGATCTTGTCTTACAAACAGTTATACCTTTCTTTCTAGCATATAAACTGTTATACCTCTATTTCTAACATATAAGCAGTTAAAACTTTATTTCTAACTTACAAACAGATAAAACTTTATTTCTAACGTACACACTGTTGAAACTTTATTTTTCAGCTTGTAAACTGTTGAAACTTTGTTTTCTTTCCAACATATAAACAGATAAAACTTTATTTCTAACGTATACACTGTTGAAACTTTATTTTTAACTTGTAAACGGTTGAAACTTTATTTTATTTCTAACACACACACACACAGAAACAGTCATAACTTTATTTCTAACGTACACACTATTGAAACTTTATTTTAATCTGTAAACTGTTGAAACGATATCTTTCATTTACAACTAGTAGAATGCTGAGTCTAACTTGCAAACTAGTAAATCCTACGATCGTACTTTACAAACAGATAAAATTTTATTTCTAACGTAGACACTGTTGAAACTTCATTTTTAACTTGTAAACGGTTGAAACTTTATTTCTAACGTACACACTATTGAAACTTTATTTTTAATTTGTAAACTGTTGAAACTTCATTTTATTTCTAACATACAAGCTGATAAAACTTTATTCTTAACTTGTAAACTGGTGAAGCTTCATTTTATTTCTAACATACAAGCTGATAAAACTTTATTCTTAACTTGTAAACTGGTGAAGCTTCATTTTATTTCTAACATACAAACAGATAAAACTTTATTCTTAACATACGCACTATTGAAACATTAGTTTTAACTTGCAAACTATTGAAACTTTATTTTTAACTTGTTAACGGTTGAAACTTTATTCTATTTCTAACATGCAAACAGATAAAACTTTATTCTTAACTTGTAAACTGTTGAATCTTCATTTTATTTGTAACATACAAGCTGATAAAACTTTATTCTTAACTTGTAAACTGGTGAAGCTTCCTTTTATTTCTAACATACAAACAGATAAAACTTTATTCTTAACATACGCACTATTGAAACATTAGTTTTAACTTGCAAACTATTGAAACTTTATTTTTAACTTGTTAACGGTTGAAACTTTATTCTATTTCTAACATACAAACAGATAGAACTTTATTCCTAACATACACACTATTGAAACTTTATTCTTAACTTGTAAACTGGTGAAACTTCATTCTATTTCTAACATATAAACAGATAGAACTTTATTCGTAACATACACACTATTGAAACTTTATTCTTAACTTGTAAACTATTGAAACTTTATTTTTAACTTGTAAACGGTTGAAACTTTGTTTTATTTCTAATATACAAACAGATAGAACTTTAGTCTTAACTTGTAAACTGGTGAAACTTCATTCTATTTCTAACATATAAACAGATAGAACTTTATTCTTAACATACACACTATTGAAACGTTATTCTTAACTTGTAAACTATTGAAACTTTATTTTTAACTTTTAAACTGGTGAAGCTTTATTTCATTTCTGACATCCAAGCAGATAAAACTTTATTCTTAACTTGTAAACTAGTGAACCTTCATTTTTTTCTAACATATAAACAGATAGAACTTTATTCTTAACATACACACTATTCAAACTTTATTTTTAACGTGCACACTGTTGAAACTTTATTTTTAATCTACAAACTGTTGAAACTTTATTCTATTTCTAACACACAAAAAGCTTAAACTTTATTTTTAACATACACACTATTGAAACT
Source organism: Prostheceraeus crozeri (assembly GCA_907163375.1). Lineage (NCBI taxonomy): Eukaryota > Metazoa > Platyhelminthes > Polycladida > Euryleptidae > Prostheceraeus > Prostheceraeus crozeri. Next base: position 46,948 of record CAJQUW010011098.1, read on the forward strand.
TTATTTTGTAATCTGTAAACTGTTGAAACTATATCTTTCATTTACAAATAGTGGAACGCTTAGTCTAACTTACAAACTATTTAATCCCGCAATCGTATTTTTACAAACAGATGTAACTTTATTTCTAACGTACAAACTGTTGAAACTTTATTTTTAACTTGTAAACTCTTGAAACTTTATTTTATTTCTAACATAGAAACAGCTTAAACTTTATTTCTAACACATACACTATTGAAACTTTATTTTTAATCTGTAAACTGTTGAGACTATATCTTTTATTTACAAATAATAGAACGCTTAGTCTGACTTGCAAACTAGTAAATCTTATTCGTCATCAAATCTAACTGTTTAAATCTTCATCATGGAAATGAATGTTTCACAGTCATTTGAAAAAGATATGATCACCCTTCATCTAACCCATCCGTTGCATGATAACAACAACTCTTCGCATAATAACATTTATTGAATAACTGTAACAAGCATGCATTACAAATCAATGGTTTGAAACAGATAAAATAGATACAGCTGGTAACTGTCATATAGCGAGCAATGATAACCACATAGGACTTTGGCAGTGTTGAGGTAAGGAGGAAAGAAGCATTGGTTATGAACGTAGCTACTACAACGAACAGACAAAATAGGAACACACAAATCCTTAAAACGTTTCGTGACTTCATGATAGTATTGATTCACTCTACTATCCCAAGGTGGGAGCAAAATATCATTAATGACTAGATTGGGAAATACTTCCTCTCCTTACCAAGATTATTACAAAAAATGCGTATAACATTGAAAGCAGCTAACCATCGTTTAAAGTCAATAAGAAGAGCACTCTCACAAGAAAAGCCATAGTCTTGCAAATATTTCAGATTAAGTCCATGAATGTGTTTTCTCGCCCATTGATCAACATTGGGATCACAGTTGGCATGTTGATGATAGACACTAACAATCTGATATGTCCAATTGTTCATAGCAATAGCACTGAGCTCCTGCACAGGTTCACCTTCACAATCCATAAAATGATGATAGAAGCCTAAAACGGAAATTACACATCTAAGGAAACGTTCTATAACATATCACAAAATGAAGAATTACATCGATGCTTTTCACGACAAAATACACAAATGATATGATGGCAGCGAAGAAGTAAAATGTATCTAATAAGACCACGTCCACGACACTCAAAGCACATAAGCGAATTGTCATAGGGTAGAGTTAGGAAAGGATTAGCAATTCTCTTTCCTTGACTTGCGTTTGGAAGTAGCATTCTTGTCCGACTTGCGCTTCGTACCACCCCCGTTAAGGATTTCGTCAATAATGTCATCTACGCTGGGTGGCTTTGGAATATATAGGATGGATTCAGTGTATATCGAGAGAGAGGCTATTTTGTTATCCTTGTGCTGACCATAATATAGTCCATTCACTTTGAAAATGATATCCCAAGTACCTTCTCCGAGCTCATCACATCTGATGGGTATTGATTGATCTCCATCCTTTTTATAATAACTACACCAATGTGATAATGGTAGGCAAATTTGATTACCATCCCAAATCTTTCTATAGGGAGTAACCTTTTTCATCTCTCGCCTTCCACTCTTGAGCAAGAGGAGTAGGAATGTCCATATTTAATGTTACGTACTCTTCAATAATGTCAAGTTGGTGGCGAATGTACGGACTCACGGGGATGAGTATGTAATCCCCATACTGATTGCTCAATATCTTCACATCAGTGGAAGGGAGCATTCCCGTTCGCAGTACTACGCTGTGATCCTCATGACGCAAGACTTGTTTAAATTTACGCTGTAGCGGTGTAGGATTATGTACCTTTGTTGTTTCTTCCACTGGTCTCAGCTGTAGATGATCTGATTGTAGCGAACCTTGTAACGTCTGGCCACCATTTTGTCCTGTCAGTGTAGTAGATGTAGAAGATGCCTGAAAATAAAAAAGATTCTATCAAGTTTACGTTCAAGGGAGGAGAGGGAGGAAAGTAGCGACTTACCATTTTAGTTGGATAATATAATAGGGATGTAGAGAGAGAGAGAATGTGCGTCCGTCACTTGTACGATTCAACGATGGAATGATTCTCACTGTGGAAGGCTCTCTATTTATAAAGGAATGCTTGATTCTCATTAGACAACAATCCTCATTGGAGAATAGCATCAAGTTGATTCCCACTCTCACCGATGCTTCATTCACCCGCTAGTGCTCATCGTCTCCTTTCACCGTCTCGACTAAAGCTCTATTGTATTCTTCCATTGATAGGTGTGGTAAAACACGGGTGGGCAAATGTGTGTCGTCGCGCCATTGATAATAATACTCCAACAGTAGGCGACCATGCTTGAATACGCGCCTTGGATATTTCAGCAAAGTCTCATCAATCAATTTCCTACTTTGAGCCACACTCATGAATACAATGTGGCAGACAAGCTCGTTGTGGGGGAGGTTGTGGGCATACACCAATGGTTGAATGTAGGTCGTAAGCATATCATCATTCATCATGAGTTGGAAGCCTATCACTGAAGGCAGCTCGACATACGTCCTTAGAGTCACCTAAACAATGTCCTCCATGCTCTGGGAAACTACCTGCGCCATCGGCTAAATCGCTCCTCTCGTCGTCAAAAGAATGTACATAGCTCATGCACTCCAACTCTCTCAGTGCTGTAGGCGTATTTTATACCACCCACCCCTACGCTCCTCTGGTGTTAACTTTCGTTTAGCAAAAAGTCGTCATGAAATTTCAACGACGGAGTAAAAGTTTGAGATGATACACTCCTGGCAAACTAACTCATGAAGTAGCTTTGCTGTGATACATTTCTATCTGTAAACATATGGTAATGTTAAAGTGAATCTAAAACTTTTCAGCTTATTAATTGTTCATCGTTGCATCAACGCTTTAACTCGTGAACAGTTATAATTTTATTTTAATTTACACTTAGTCTAACTTGTAAACTAGTAAATCTTGCGATCTTATTTTTACAAACAGTTATACCTTTATTTCTAACATACACACTATTGAAACTTTATTTCTAACTTGTAAACTCTTGAAACTTTATTTTGATATACAAACAGCTAAAACTTTATTTCTAACGCATACACTATTGAAACGTTATTTCTAACTTGTAAACTCTTGAAACTTTGTTTTTGATATATAAACAGCTAAAACTTTATTTCTAACGTACACACCATTGAAACTTTATTTTTAATCTGTAAACTGGTGAAACTATATCTTTTATTTACAAATAATAGAACGCTTAGTCTAACTTGTAAATCTTATGACACTTCATATGGGTGATGATGGTAGATGAAATAGTGTTAAATAAAATTAAGATAGCTTACACTTCTGATACAGGGATAGCAATCGACTGCGATCCATGTGTAAAGAGCTTGTTAGACTATGGAAGAGAGAAGTGTGTTATGTTGCGTGTGGCGCGTGAGTGTCCTCCCATTTCATTCCATTCATCAATTCGTCTCATTGATAGAGACAGGTAGAACTCATGGTTCTCATAACGTATGCAATGGAAAGTTTTAGGCAACCTTCGACAGTTGGCTAAATGTCGCCCTGGCGCGAATGCATACTACGTTGAGACAGAGGCAATCACTTGCAAACATGACGCAGAGAGGTTTAACAAGATTGACCATTGCCGAATGTCCCTTGCGGTATACATAGCTACGGGTTTCACCGCCGCCCTTTACATGAACGCCCGTCGAAAGGAAGTATTACACCGAACTTCATTTGCAACGTTCAAGTTGACTGATAGCAGATTCAACTTAATGATAGTATTCGCCAGTCCGAAGACTGCCCAGGGCAAATCGCGAGGAGGTTCTATCATGTCTTGCCCCATGGTGGCCCTTAAGAGAGCCGATGGTTCGTTCTCGGGGGGTGTGAATTTGACTATTGGCTGGAATAGTCAATGGGTATGACGGTTAGGTTGTCATAGACCCTATACCGCCGAGGTCGTACTGGTGCATCTGGCACCTTTCGGATGCGGGTGGTTTTAGGAGTCCACACCTCATCCGTCCAAACGATCCTCTTGATATTCCCCTTCTTCTCATCCTCTTCATCCCACTCGTCGAGGATGACGAACTCGGGAATGGCGTTGTCTTCATCGATGAAGACGGGAATGTTGTCGGCAGATGTCGCTTCCATCGTGACTTCAAATTGAATGCGAAGCGCTACAATCTTCTGGCTTATATAGGGTTTTCAACAATGAATTGCTCAACAGCGAATCAGAATGCTTCAGGGATAGCAATCGACTGCATAATGTTCAAGTTGGCTGATAGCAGATTCAACTTAATGATAGTATTCGCCAGTCCGAAGACTGCCCAGGGCAAACCGCGTGGAGGTTCTATCATGTCTTGCCCCTAGGTGGCCCTTAAGAGAGCCGATGGTTCATTCTCGGGAGTAACGTCATCTTACACCCTACCAATTCTGCTGAGAGAGTCTTTGACTCTCTCTTTGGTAGCACTGTCGACTTCCACGCTAATTGGCACGTGACTAAAAAGTGGAATGTAGCGCCATTCCGTTGGATTGACAGCAGTTGCTGTCATCGGATTGCCAATCCGAGCAAGATTATTAAAAACTCTGTCTTGCTCCTCTAGCCTGACAAACTCCTCAAATAAATTTCGCGGCCTTAACTGCGGTCCGCGAGGAGAGCTGACTTGACTGTTCGGCGTCTGCATGATTTGGAAATGAAATGAGAGGCAGTGGTTTATATACCCCTCTAACGCGACGCAACGTTCAAGTTGACTGATAGCAGATTCAACTTAATGATAGTATTCGCCAGTCCGAAGACTGCCCAGGGCAAACCGCGTGGAGGTTCTATCATGTCTTGCCCCTAGGTGGCCCTTAAGAGAGCCGATGGTTCGTTCTAGGGAGTGACGTGATGGGGTGGTGAAGGCGGGCAAAGATCTGCAACGAAAATGATATGTATTAGAATAGGATATACTATCTTATTTACTTTTCACTTACCAAGTTAGCCATCCTTTGGCAGTCTCGTGCGTTTCCGAATAGAGAATTTGTACAGATGGCCGCGCATTCTCAGGCTGGCGTGGAGGCATTTTTCGTCGGATGGCCGTTATAACAAATGATGGACTCGTCTAAATTTTGATTCACGAGTACTTCGCCGGCCAAATGATTATCCCGAATAGGGATATGAAATTCAAACAAACGATCCTCATTCACACGTTCCCACTCATCCCTCATGCGCTCCAACTTCTCATACGCCTGCCTCTCATCACCCCGCCGAGCCACAGTCCTCTCCAACTCAACATTCCTCGCTCTCAACACACTCATCTCCTTCATCATCTCCTCAAACTTCGCTTCTGCATCTCTCATTCTTCTCTCCGCAGCACTCGCCCTCTTCTCACACTCATCATTCTTCTCTTCCAACTCTCGCGTCTTATTCTTCAAATCAGTCACACTACGCCTCATTCTAATATTTTCATCCGCTACCTCCTTCGACTTCAGTTCCTTCTTTTTCAACTCATCCAACTCCTTCACAACTTCATCCTTCACTTTCTTCAAACTCTCATACTTATTAACCAAAAAATCATGCACCATCTGCTGCGAAACATGCCTCTTCTCTTCATCCTTTAACCACCTCGCCGACTGCACACGAATCCCACCACTCTTCACATTTGGGGAAGATGAGCTCTTCGGGGGGTCGGTGATCACAATGTTTGACACCTCCGACGACGAAGAGCTCAACTTCCTCACACGCTCCCTATCTAAATCCACATCATCCTCATCATCACTCTCAAGCACTTTCTTTCGCCCAATCTCAGCCTCCAACGACGCAACCGCTCTCGCCAACTCATCATTCTCAACAACATTCTCAACAACATTCTCAACAACATTCTCAACCTTACCCTCTCGCTCGATCGCCAACATTCGCTCCCTCTCTTCCACAATCAACTGCGTAAATCTCAAATCAATCACTAAACCACCACTACAGTCAGCATGCACTCTGTAGAAACGCGCCTCATCCTCACACCCTTCAGCACTCTACACTTCACACACGCAACCCTATTCAAGATAATCATGTGGCCGGTGCCCGCCTTCTTCACATGCGCCTTGGCGTCCGCACTGCGATTTAAATTCGCCCACATGAGCACATTTTGATGAGATATTTACGATTCTTATCGTTTGCCATGCCTGATTTATTGTTAACTGTAAGATAATGAAATTTGTATAAGTTTGGAATCATGTAGTACAGTCATATTCCTAAAGTATTACACTTAGTCAGGAATGATAGATTTGAGTGTAGTGAGTGGCACTCGATCCCGTCGACAGCCCGAAGGCCTTGTACTGATCACTAGGGAAGTGAGAGATCTTCCCCGATACCCGCTCTTTACAGCTGAAGACATCATTGTCCTGCCCCGAAGTGGTAACAGGAACGCCGAGTCAAAGGTAGTGATCAGTAGCTGGGATCTAACCCTCAAAGATGCTTAGACTTAGTCAAATTTCAATCCTGAT